>CM029131.1:327500-690000 GCA_016859345.1 Istiophorus platypterus
AATAGCGGAATCGAGAAAATATTCTAAAGATAAATCACTAACAAAAAAATTATGAACTGACTGAGTAATTATCATATTCCAAGCAAAAATTCAGAAGAGTCACTGGTTCCTGGTGCAAATGACAATATTCACTTGCTTTTATGTAAGAAAAAAATGATTCTCTTTGGGTTTTTGACTGCTGATTGAATAACAAGCAATTCCAATATGACTGCCTCAATGCTGGGAATCTGTGAAGGATTATCTTTATATCATTTCTGGTGTTTTGTAGACAAAATGATTACTCAATCAATGGAGAAAACATTCTGCAGATAAATCTATAAGGAACATTTTTTAAAAGTTGCTGCTCTACCTGGCTGTGTCTGATACTTACTATTTCAACAGGTGTTCTGCAGGTTCACCAAGTTAATTTTAAGACTCATACAGTAATTTTTAAACATTCTATGCAGAATACAATTAAATACCTCTTTCTTGGTCATACTAGCAAAAGTACACTGAAAAATGGGAAGTAGCAGGTCTTTGTATTTACACAAATAAAGTTACTATATGCAACTTATTTATATTCCTTGTAACTTAATATATATTTCTTTTGTGAACATGATTTCATCAAGTAGACTTCAGTTGTTTATGGAGGATGTTGAATGTACTAATTTCTGCTAGATTGAAACTGACTGAACTGAAAATTTAAAATCAGTGTAATAGAGTTTGGTCACCAGGGTGAATCTATGCTTCTGTTCAAGTGCTGTTGAGCACTCTGAAGCAGAAGGTGGCAGTAATGCATCAATAAGCTGGATGCCAACTGCTGTGAAGAAGTAGAAGTAGAAGTAGAAGTAGAAGTAGAAGTAGAAGTAGAAGTAGAAGTCGAAGTAGAAGAAGAAGAAGAAGAAGAAGAAGAAGAAGAAGAAGAAGAAGAAGAAGAAGAAGAAGAAGAAGAAGAAGGAGGAGGAGGAGGAGGAGGAGGAGGAGGAGGAGGAGGAGGAGGAGGAGGAGGAGGAGGAGGAGGAGCAGGAGAAGAGGGAGGGAGAGCAGGGAGAGAAGGAGGAAGAAGGAGAAGGAAAGAAAAGAAGGAGAAGAAAGAAGAAGAAGAAGAAGAAAGAGCAGCAGCAGCAGAAAGCAGCAGCAAAGGAACAGAAAGGAAACAAGGAGAACAAGGAGAACAAGAAGAGGAAGAAGAAGAAGTAGAGGAAGAAGAGAATAAAAGAAAAAGAAGGATAAGGAGAAGAAGAAGGAGGAAGAGAAAGAGAGAGGGAGGGAGAAAAAGGAGAAGAAGGGGAGTTGAAGAAGAGGAGAGTTGAGAGTTGTTGGAAGCAGTGGAGAATGGGAGTGTCTAGTGTGTAGTTCAAAGTTCAACAAAAACAAGCTGGTTTCAGAAGCAGCAGCAGCAGCAGAGGCAGCAGCCAAACAAGAAAAAGGGGAAAGAGAGAACAAGAGAACAAGAGAGGAAGAGAAATAAGATGGAGAAAAAAAGAGAAGAAAAAAAAGAATAAGAAGAGGCAGACTTAATGTGGGAGTTATATATCACACTATGTTCATCCATATTGCCCAGTATGCCTAGCTAATCAACCTTTAATTCAATATTTAATTGATAGTCAGTTTTAATCAATTTCTTTCAATCTTGCATTAGTCCAGAGTTTTAACTGAACATTGACTTAGAGGCTAGATAATCATGTCTTTTGTTTATATGTTTGTATTGGGAGTGAATTCGTGCCCATATATTGTCTGGACTTGTCCCCACAGAGGTTGCTGCTTGAAAGCCCAAGTTTCACAGACAAAAATGCACTGCCCAGCTAGATTAGCAAGATAGACTAAAGAATAATGCATAGTACGCTAGCACATCAACTTAATGATACTGTCATTTGCTGACATCAAACTTGAAGAGGAGAAAACACAAGTTTCCCTGACTGCTGTTCCCGCAAGTTCTCATTAGTTGTGCTTCACCTTCTTATCAAAGTTGTAAACACTCACACCTCCTTTAACAGGAGGGGGAGGCAGGGCCCTTACATAATTTGTGGGGTCCTATGCAACTTGCATCATAGGCATATAGGGCTCTAACTGTCAGTAAGGAATTAATAAGCTCGGAGGCATACGATTCTGATTGTTCAGACAATTTGGAAATGGTTCTTAACTGGGACTGGCCACGATCCCCATCCCTACTAACTGGTGAGACTAAATGCTTTACACTACACAATTTAGTAAGGGAGAAAAAGTCACTATTTATTTTTTTTCAACCTTGGATCATTCTGAACTAAGGGGTTACCACGTGCTCGAGTAGTTAACATGTCAGACATTTTCACCTCACTAGTACCACTAGTGTGGCACCTAGTGTCACTAGTAAGGCTTCTGATGGAGGGACCATTAACGGCAGAAAAGCAGGGATGGGGTTTTGTTCAATTAAAGAGATATAATGCCAGAATATTAAGACCAAAGTCAAACTAGCTGAACTAAAGGCTAAACTAATGGGCGAATCAGAGGTCTGCCATCAAGGATATGGAATTAATGCTCAAAGGACCTGTTGCTTAGTGGGTGAATGAAGCAACGTTCATAAAAAGTGGTACAGTTCAGACACACTGACAACCTATCCATTTCGTCTGTTAAACACTGCACAGGTCTTTGTAATGAATAAAACAAGTCAGTCACCAGTAAGAGTTGACTGGTGGTATGTTGCCGACATCAGAATTCATGTGGTTTAAACTTCATCTGAAAAACCTATGTGTTTGATTAATGTTCTACTGGAGTTACATGTCCTTGTCTCTAAATTTACCTTGGTTCTGACTGTCACTTTATCTTGTTCAGATCTATACTGTCACTACACCTGCCCAATTTCATATTTATTTTTTCTTTTCTCGATAGGGCTTGGTTTTATTTACCTATCGTTATTAAACTACTTCTGTTTTCACATCTCCTGCTCTCTCTCTTTCTCTCCCCTCTCTCTTTCCCTCCTCCCTTCCCTCTCTCTACATCTCTCTCTCTTAACCCAACCAATTGAGGCAGACGGCCACCCAGCATTACCTAGGCTCTGTTCAAGGTTCCTACCACCACCACTTTTTGTCACTGTTGCCAAGTGCTTTGCTCATGGGGGAATTTGTTTGGTCTCTGTAAATATTATCATAAAGAGTGGAGTCTAGACCTGCTCCATATGAAATGTACACTGAGGTATCTACTGTTATGATGTGGCGCTATATGAATAAAATTGACTTGGCATAACTGTTATAAGACAGGGATGAAGACACCATTAACAAGGCTATTAAAGACAAGTTGGGATGTATGTTCTTAAAGAACATGTTTCAAGTGATAAAACTGAGGACGCTGGAATTGTACCTGGGCATCAAGGTAATGCAAGAGCTGGATGATGTAGCTGTTATTATAACTGTTGTTATGTTGATGTATGCCCTGAATCTCATTTACCCTGCCAACCTCCGCTACACCTCTGATGTAGTCCAAAAGATTTTCATGGAACTAGAAAGAGGTAAACTTTCTTACAAAGCACTCACTCTTCAAAAAAACTTAGAATCAAAGTATCAAATAAAAAACTCACAAAAGCTGCCGTATTTTGTGTTTGCAGCTTTGAATTCTCATAAACAACAGGTTATAGAAGGTTTACATATCTATTTGTGTTTATTCCTCGGGGAACACAGTTTACACAGGGTTGTTTTTTTTTTTTTTCATCTGTAAATCCACTTTGAAAATCCACTGTGAAAATAGTGTCCGCAGGGTTAAACTTTGGAGTAAACAAAATTTTATATTCTTTATTCGCCTTAATAAATTTTTCCAGTATTTTGTTTAATTCATTGAAATAGTGTTTTTTTATTTATTTATTTTTTTTTTATTTTACTCTCGGTAATTCAATGTTTGCGGTAGCAAATTGCAATATTTTTATTTGCACTTTTAAACCCAATGTGATAACAGTTTATACTTGGTGTATAAATCTCTTTGCTCAATTACTCTAACCTCGATTAAAATAACAGAAAATTTGATTGTGAACAGTAATATTTTTGTTTGTGTAAAAAAGTAATTCATTTTCAGTTTAGGTTAACTGAAAATGAAATTTAGGTCAAGCTGAAACAAACAAAAAATTTAACAACAACAATGTGGTATGGAAGGCAAAGAATTCAAGACCCAGCTTCGCCACAGAACAAGTGATTTGCACTCCATGAAAACTAAAATGCCCCATTTGGAAATACTTTGGATTTAGGTCAGTAGACAGTAAAACTGTGGAACCTTGAGATAAAGGTACTTACCATGTTGTGTTTTTTGTGTTTAAAGCCACAGAGACTACAGAACTCTGACTCTGACTTTTTTTAGCAAGTCAAAAATAAGTTTTTCTAAGAACTTATGTCTACTATACATTTGGACACAGTTAACTTTAACAAACCAAGTTGGATTTACAGACCTAAACTTGGTATCAGGAACATAATGAAATTGCTTTAAAGCTACATATACCTTTGAATTACATTTGCATTAGCAAAATGAAGTTGGAGTTACAGTGAAAATATTTTAAATTTACACAATAAATTGGTAGTTCAGTAATTGACAAATATGTTCAATCAACATGATTTGTTTAAAGAATTTATGATGAATTTATGATGAGACTAAAAAAAATATTTAACAAGAAGATGAATTTACTGACATTTGTATCACATTTTTGGTAGGACTACCCTGAACTGTATCACAAAGATTCCTATATTTATCTTTTTACATATTATAAACAGGGTCATAAATATGAGATAACAGTGGCCCACTGTAGATTTTTCAGTTACTTTTATGTTAAAAACCATTAATAAACATTTTAGAACTGACGGTACAGCCTAGGACCGCCTATAAGAAGAGGGCTTCATCAAGACGTTTCTAAAAGAAATTTAAAACGTCTTAATATCTGTGAAAGGCCTTTTGAATACTTGATTTTCACCACCTACAAATAGCTTGTTCGGCACTGAGTTTCAATACCTGGCCCTGTATTATCTATTGCTGCGTGGTATTTGGAAACACACGCTATATTTAACTCCTGCGCCTGTCGTGGATCTCGGAAACTACTTTAAGTGACATCTTGTAACTCACCGACTGTGGCAACGGTCTCCAGGTCATCCAGGCAGTATATCCGGTGAATGGACGCTTCTCCGACCGGGCTGCCTCCGTTGCGTTTACTTTCTTTTAAGGAGTTGGGCTCACTACTGACTCCTAACCTTGCTTTGGAGGACGCCATGTCTTACTGTCGGAGATATCTGAGTTTGTATATATCCAGCGGGACGCATACACAGTTCGTATCGGACATTTCTGGATGGAGCGGCTATCAGTCCATCTTCTTTGTCTGGCTCCGGACAGCGCAGGGCAAACGGCACTGACAGAGGCCTCTTGAGCAGGAAAAAACAAAAGCTGTTTACGGTGCCGAGCTCAGAGAAGTGACACACAAGGGGACCTGAAGACACAGACCGAGACAAAGAGGTTGGAGACAGGTGCTCTGGCATGTAGCGTTAGCAGCTAGCAATCTATGGACAGCTAACGTGGAAAGCTCCGCGACATGGCGGTATGAAAAGAGCCTCCACAGTAAAGCTCCGGCAGCCCGGGGTAGCAGATGGTTTTAAAGGCTCACGGACTCCATGAAATCCGTGGATTTTCGTTCTCAACGAAACGGGCTTTCTCCATTATCTCCTCAGCCCTCACCCAGCACTTCTTCCTCCTGTCCACATCCAGCAGGAAAGGTTACGGTATCCCTGTCAAGAGAATTTCAAAATAAAAGTATTGATCGGCATTACTGTGTAGAACTAAGTCCTCGAAAGAGTGCCACTGTGTCCTTTCATTTTTACACGAAAATCAATTAATACTGTTGTTCTACGTAAGCAGCTGGACTTAGGTATAAGAAAATACAAATATACAAATATAAATATAGACTGTTCTAAAATGTCAAATTCCTGGATTTCCCTATCTAGCTGCAGGTACCTTGACGAATCTGGAGTACGGGGACTGTATGTTGACAAAACGCGGCCAATGAAAACCAAGTGGTGGGGGGAAGGGTGTGGTACCGAAGACAGGTATAAAGAACCCAAGCCCCTCGGAGAAAATAGATAAATAAACAAATAAAAAAAACAAGGAAAGCCACAGATAGTAAAGCAGCACGACAACTTCAGTATAGGAATAGAAATGATAGAAAGAGAAGCAATCTAATTCATTTTACATCCTTGTGTGTCTTTACTGAGGGGGCACAAAAGTAATACAGAATCAAGTAGTGGAGTGCTAAATTATTGTTCGCTGATTCCTCCTCATGTATTTACTCTTTATGAAAGAATTCAATTTGATTGTGTAACAGCAGCAGATTGTCTAAGCCGATGCTATACTGTAGAGACCTTGAGTTACGTAACCAAATAAGGCTTGTGTATGGATATATTAGGCAGGCTTTTGCCTGGGTTGGGTTTAAAAGGTGTGGTAGGGTTGGTTGGTCCACCTTGACTCACTAGGTTGCAAAAGACACCGCTGTTAATTCTTTGGGCCTCTGGCGAGAGTAGAGGCTTTTATTTCAATTTGACTATGGAAAAATGGATCCCTATATATTTTGTGTATTTATGTCTGTGGCTTGAGGTTGAAGGCTGTATGTTTGCAAGACTGTCAGGGATTTTCTGAGTTATTTGTAACCAATGATAAGGTTCATAGATTTAAGTGTATGGTGTACCACTGTCACTGCAGTTATGTGTCTGACAAACTGCCTCTTTGTAGATTTTTAATCAAATGGAAAATCTCAAGTATTTGAAATTTTAATTTGAAATACTTGAGATTTAACATCTTTCTCTGTAAAACATTTGTAAAGCTGATTTTAAGTTCCTTTAAGAGCTATTAAACAGCTTTGTAATACTCATTTAACTCCAGTGTCAGTGTCTACTTAAAAAGTCTGCCCATTTGTGTTAGAAAATCTCTTTAACTTCACATACAGAATAACAACAGGTCTCTAAAACAAGTCGTTTGATAGGATTCCCTTAGAGCTTCCATTCAGCTGCCATTAATGTTAAAAACCCTCATACAAATAACTTAATATAAAGCAACGTAAAGTAGTAAGGCAAATATTCACATGAGACTCTCATGGTCTTTAAGTGAGGGTAATTAAACCAGGATGGACATGTGTGCATGCGACCCAGGTATTGACTTTAATGCCTCTAATAAAATGTCAAGCAATGAGCCCTGGATTGCACTCCGTTATTGAAGAATGAAACTTTGTTAGCTATACACTGGAAGTTTCAGAAAACTCCTTCATTTTGCATTTAACCGTAACCACAACTACTGTCAGAGAAACTCATCAAAATACTTTTATGATGACCTTGCTTTTTCTATGTTTGGCTGTAAAACTACCCTGTGTTAATTTCTTTACAATTAACCTTATTTACATTACATACATTTTAAAAAATGAGGATTTGTGCAAACAGCATCTCTGATAACTTTTGATAAAGAGTATTTTTTTACTGCAAATGAGACAGAGCAACCACAATATCATTGTTTTCATACACATGCATAATACTAACTGGTGCCCTGAGTTGACCTGAATTGGACTTTGATTCCGCTTGATCTCCAACAAACTGAATTGGAATGTGGAATTAAAAGAGCAGTCCTGACAAACAAGGGCTCCAGAATGAGGCCAGCCAGCCATTCACATTATCCATCTGTCTCAATATGGCCAAAAAGCAAAATATGTGTTACATTTTTCACCCATTTTACAGGACTAAGAGACATAAGAGATCTAATCTAATGGATTCTAATTAACATTTTTATTCACTTTTTGATAGTACAATCATTCCTCTTTCAGAACCGTTTCCTGATATAATAGGGTTTTTTTTTTTAGCATTATAATAATAAAAGACGACATTTTCTGCAGTGTCAATCTTCCTATGAATGACAAAATGAATATTCTGTGGCACTGGGATATTTGGGGTTATATATCATTTAACATGGGTATAGTAAGCAGATTTTGGCTACCCAAAATGCTGGTAAGTTATTATAGACAGCAACAATGGAGGAAAGCACAATAATGTACAAAGGATACTTAAAATACTCAAGACCTTCCTTTAAAAGTGGAATATTATTTAAAGGTAAATTCTGTTAAATCACAATTCGTGGTGACATCACTAATAAAAAAGTCCTTCCTTTTATTTTGCATCAAAACTTTTGATTTTTCTTTAATATTTTTTACATAACATAATACAAAGCTGATGTAAATCCAAAGAAATGACCTCAAATGATCTAAAATAGTGAATTTCAACCTGGGGTTTTTGGAGGAAAAATGAAAACATTAAAGTTAATGTGTTATAATCAGTGCTTAATTTTTAAATAAGGTGGTCCTGAAACACAGAGAGGGTACTGTTCCAGAGGGTCAGGGGGAGAGAAAAATTCAAGGTACAAATCAAAAAAGCTTGAACAATGTTTAGCTGTCATTACAAGGAGAGCATTATCTATTATTTATTTACATATATTAATCAATCAATTAATCAATTCATAATAATTTCTCAAAACCAGCAGGCTGAGGAGTACAGAAACCGTTTTTTATTGCTTGCAGCTCTCTATCTATGTGTATAGACTTAAACCACAAATAAGAATCCTGTTTCAAGCAGTTTTGCCACTAGGGGGCTAGAAAGCTGATACAGCTGGCGTCATGATCAGGTGCTCAGGCCAATCCCTGAGAGCACCTGCATTGCCATCGTCTATACTCAAAGGAATAGTCCGATGAAGCAAACCATCAACTGCATCAGAGCCAGAGAGAAGCCAAACAACAACAACAATATCTGGGCTTCTCAACAATGCTCACGACTGGCAGGCCTGGCACAAAAAAACACTGTCATGCTAGAGCTCACTGTGCCATTGGAAGAGCTGATAGACGAGGCTTTTGATTGGAAGAGGGAGAAGTACAAGGGCCTAATCAGTGACTGGCACAGACAAGGCTGAAAAGCAAGGCGCTTGCCTGTGGAGGTAAGGTGCAGAGGCTTTGAAGGACAGTGTCTCTATATGGCTCACAATACATGCGGCATCACAAGCGAGAGGAGAGGGAAGGCCATCTGCAATAACACAGAGGCTGCAGAAAAAGTCTCTAGTTTGCTCTACATTAAGAGAGCAGAACTGTAGGAGAATGCTGCTAGGGCACAAGCTTATGCTTGATCAACCTCACCTGGGTCTCCTGAGCAAGGGTATCTGATCTCCTCTCCCTCTCCATCTGTACACATTGACATTCCATCAGTTCTTGTTACTATATGACCTCTTCTCTCTCGCAGATTTGTGCTTTCTTGTCTCTCTCTCCTCCTGTCACTTTCTGCAGGTTTTTATGCCTCCAATGCTGCAGAGTCTATTTTGCTATTTCCTCTCCTCCCTCCTGCCCCCTTCTCTCTCTCCTTGTCTCTCGCTCTCTGTCAGTCTGTCCCTCCCTAACTCTTTCTCTCTCTCCCCAGCCAGCCACCATGATATGAAATAGTATTATTTCTTTCTAAAAAAATAACTTTGCCTCTAAAATAAAAGGTGATCACAGAGTCTTGACCTTAGCACAAAATATATTAGACCTATGTACAGGACATGTTTTTTTCTTATTGGCACACTGGACTGGAATTATGGCTGATAATCACACTACAAATAAACCTGTCAAAAAGTGAATACACACACACGCATAACAATTCATTACTGGATAAGGCTGCTGCTATTTTACACTTTTCTTATACTCATTAAAACTAACAATGAGTTAGTCCATCTATCTACACTTTCTGACTTCCCTGTCTGTGACTGTCAGGAGCTCAGGAGGACACAGGAACAGGAGGAAATAGTGCAATTGTTGGGAACTATTTTCAGCTGTGGATTAATCAAAATTTAATGGTCTAATAAGTATCTGGAGCAGTAGGATGAAAGAGTTTTGGCTCACCGATGAATCTTAATAGCTTTTGGATTGGAGATCTATGGAAGAGAGGAATAAGATGGATTTACTTACAAGAAGAAAAACATTATACTTTTTAATACATTACATTTATTGGATGCTTAATTTACTAGTTATGTTACAGTTAAAATTTTACACGCGCAAAATATGATACACAATGCAATGTTGGAGGTTAGGTTTCCAAAGTATTTTATCTCCGTCAGCTACAACAATTAATTTTCTTCTTATACATTGATGCATTAATAAAATAGAAAACAGACCCACTTCATATATTCAAAAAATACATATTTCTAATAATCCTTATGTAGTTTTATTTTTAATCCTACTGGAGTATTTTTTTACTGTAGTATTTCAAATTTTACTTCTGAGTCCTTCCTCCACCTCTGAGAAAATATGGAGAGCCTCATGCATGTGTGATCGAGAGATGCTGTACCTGAAATCTATATGAACTGCAAACTTTCACAACAGCTATAACATGAACCAAGTATTTTGTTCAAATCGGATGATTCTGCATATCATGATTTACATCCAGTGCCAATGTTCAGTGTTAATGCAGGACGTGCACTTTAAAAGCTAAAAGTGCTTGAATAGCGTATTGAAGGAAGTTACAAATGTATGTGAGGTTCTTCAAGAAACCCTTTTTCATATGATGAGGTTCTGTGTATGTGCATATCAGCTTCAAATTTCCATACCACACGTTTGTAAGTTGAACACAAGTGGACCGGAAAATGCCTTCAACACAACTCTCCACATACTTCTGCACAGGGAGGCTCAAACAATTGTAGGAAGAGAGAGAAAAACAAATACTTGCTGATACAATAGATTAGATCAGGTATACTAGGTTAATAACTAGACTTGGTATGATTTCAATCAATTGTGTAATTATATTTTTCCACTCAGCAATCATTCAAAGGAAGACCTGCTTAATGTGAGTACCTCACTACTGAATCCTTTGACATGGATACCGTGGGCTAAAAGTTAAAGTTAACATAAAGCTGGCAATGAGAAGTATTAATCTTGAAAAACCAACAGTGCAGAACCCACACCCAAAGGTACAGTCCATCTGAATACAAGATGAAAATACTGTATTTTCTCAGTAGCCTTTCTCAAAGAAAATTAACACACATAATTTATTGATAAAAGAGAACTCTGGTTCAAAACATATATTTTGAGAACCCCTCAGTCAACCTGGAAAGATTAATGTAAAAAGTCTAAATAGGATAGCAGCCTATTTAAAATAAAGCACACAAAAGGACATTAATACAGGACATTAATGTATTTCCAGTATGGCATATGTAAGATATAGATTAATATGGTTCTTTGAGTCACTTCAGTTGACCATTTTTTTGCTTGCTCATTCAGCTCATTTAATATTTGGCTCTATATAACATACTTTAAGCACACACACACACAGACATATGCACACAGACACACACACACACACATATATATATATATATATATATATATATATATATATATGCTATGAGTAATAAAATTATTGATAAGTAAATAATAACTAAACTTAACATAATCTTACCTACCCTTTTCCCCCTTAAGTGAGATCCAGGCTCCTGAAAGCAAAACAGGAGTAGTTTCCTTTGACTTTTGAGGCTTAGGTTAGATTGATACATTCTTATCATTGTTTTTCCTACTCTTAATCATGTTTGCTTCTAAAGCAATCATATCACTCATGGTTAACATAGGAATCTTGATCTTAATGAGAATCCCAGGGGACTCTACATGCTTGATGAGGTAAGTTGACTAAGAGTCAGTAAAGAGCCGATCTATCACCTGACTAGTGGATGGAACAATATGACATGAGTTGGTTGTGTTGTTTGGTTGTGTTGTTAAGCCCCTCCCCCCAGAGTAGCAGACAAACTTGCTATCTTAGGCATGCTATCTTAAGCCAGGTCCAGCCCTAAAGATACTTTTAGCTTCACTTTTTTCACTAATCTCTCCTGTTAGCCAATACTACTGATCTACTGATAATGAGAACCCCCAAACACGTAATACAGGTAAAACAATGTGTAGACCTACACAAAGTAGCAACCTTTTTTGCAGCTGTTTGTTATTTGATGATGAGTATTGTCACGAAGACAACATTTTTCTTATGGATTTTCTCAGCAATTTATTACAGAAAGCAAGCACAGGTGGCGTTGCAGTTATTTTGTAATCACATAATCTCAAAAGGTTAATATCTCATAATCTCAATAACAAAACCCAGTTCTGACTTTGCTGGGCATTCAAGAGGGTAGTAAAAAAGATCCCTATATCCATTCCGCAACTGCTGAATTACTTAATAAGTCCAAAATGAGTGGTCATATTGGTATAGGCTCTTAAGCAAAGAGCATCATAGTATTTTCCCTTTTAATGCATAGAGATTTTGATGCTTTTCAATTTCAATTTCAGTTTTAATGTAAAGCGCTTATTGCTGAGAACTTAACATTTGAATGAAAACGTACTCAAAAAAAAACTCAAAACATGGTGAAAATAAAAGAGATGCTTAGACACTGATGTTCTATTTCTTGTATTTTTGTCTTAGTTTTCTTCTTACTGAGTTCCTCTTACGGTTTTGTGGTTCCTATACATTGATTTTGATGGGGAATCTGTTTATTATTTGTTGAACTGATTTATCTATGAAATCTAAAATCAGATTATTTCCAGAGAAGGAGTTAAAGAAACTCCCAAGGTTTCATTTCTTTGTTATATAAATCCAAAAAAAAACAAAGTCGTTCTTAGCATTTGTGAACCTAAACCAATCCAATGTATTTTGACTCAATAAAGAACTGAAATGAAAATTGAACATCAAAATTACAAGTATGGTAAAAGTCATTTAATGATTTTGAAATTTTAGTATAGTTTATTTAGTTTATTTATACTAAATAAACTAACTAAATAAATATGTAAATGAACTAACTTACTAAACAATTTTATTACAGATTTTGTGTGTCTTTTTGCCTCTTATCTTTATGAATTTATTTATAGCTTATTTATTTGGTTTGATATTTTTTTTTTTAAATGGTAATGTTATTGTGACACATCATCATTGTATTCATCTTTCAATTCTCAATGTTTCACAGCAAAAAAAATGAATAAAGTATTCTTGAATTAAACTTGATTTATTGTTGTAATCTTTTGGTCTAGTAATGATAGTAATAATTGTAGTAGCATCTTTATTCAACACTACAGCTATTTTTATTTCAAAGCTGTGATCTCAGCATGCACACATTGCGGGATTTTATCCACAGTACTCTGGCCGCACACAATGAGAGCCGTCTATATCCTTTTAAGGGTAAATAGAGTTGGCTATTTCTGACAAGCACTTCTCCGTCGCAAGGTGGCAATTGTTTCAGTTGCACAGTGATTTCCTGGCCATATGTCGCTCTAACAGGGGCAGTGTCTGAGGCACCACCCCTGATGTTTAATGAATAAGCCTGCTTCTCTAGCAGGGCCTGAACTATGCTGACCATATCTTCTCTCTTCTGAACAGTCAAACAGCCAAGATGGCTCTAGGGCCAGGCGTGCTCTTCAGTGCATACCTACTATCCAACCACCTCTCAAAATGAGCGTTTCAGATAAGCCCAAAGTGTTTGATGGGAAAAACTGTCTCCCTGCCTTTATCAATCTCAAACAGAGAGCTTTTTGGCACCATTATTCTGTGCTTTAACTGATAAGGTGTGAAGAGCCCAGAATGTGTGAAAGACATATTGTGTAGGTCTGCAGTTTGCAAAGAAAAAATGAGAGTGAAGCACAAAGGTCAAAGGCATCTGAGAACACAATGAATGAGTATGGCTTCTCTTCAGGCTGCTCAGTGGATATTGTTTAATTCTAAAACATTATCAGGAAAATGTCTTGTCTTCTGGGGGAACATGGTCATGAATAACAAATTACAGAAATGTTTTTAGTATCTGATTTCTATTTTATTTTCAGTAATAATGTTAAATTCAGGGAACAAAAGAAAATTCCTCATCTTAATCCAGAATGTCATCTTGTTTGTTTGTTTGTTTGTTTTTCCTGTGGAGTGATTAAAAAATACAAACGGCACTGATTTTCAGTGGATATCAGGCAATTTCAGGAAAGAAAGGCTAAATATTTAATTAATTCAACTGAAAGCCACTGTGGGTAAAATTGAAGAATTTGCAACTTTGGTTTAATCTGCGTGGATCTGAAGCTATGACACTAAAGCCGATTTTAGGAAAGCCACTTCCAATGAATGTTATACTTTATCCAAAGGCTTGTTGGTCTTTCTGATCCATTAGCATCAAGCCCAGAATTATGACAATGTGGACCCTATATACTGATAAATGTGTGAACATATGTCTACTATTACCAAATTTAGTTTCACAGTGACAAAACAGACTGTTTTGGACTATATAAGTGGTCAGTATGCTTGAAATTAACTAGTTTGTACAACGTGTTGTTTGACCACATTGAAATTCAAAGTGTCTCTAGCTATTCCAAAAGGTCATAATCAGGTGAAGTGAAAAGCCTGCCATCATAGCCTCCTTCTTGCAACATCCCACTGACTCCCTTTGCTCTCTCCACAAAACTCTTGGTGCCTTCTTTTTATCTTTTTTCGTCTACGCACAATAATTCATACAAATGGGGATAACAGTGCAGATAAACAGTCTAAATGGTTTTGATGTGGTATTTTAAAAGAAGTTATAATTAAAATTACAATTCATGATTTCTATCTTTTGGTTTAATAACAATAGTAGTAATTGTAGTAGTAGTTACAGCTCTGCATTGAAACACCCAAGATGGTTCCTGACCATGCTCAAAAAAAAGGGTCTTTCAAGGAACCTGATAAACTTCCTGAGTTTGTCAGGGAACTAATGTGTTTAAATGGGCTCTGGGAGGCTACCAAAAGTTTTTCAAACACTGGAACCCTAAAAAGAGCTTCAAGTATCCTTTATTTTTTTACAGTGTAGTGTGTCTTCATTGTAGTAAAGAAGATTGTAAGGCTGCTGAGATGTGAGGGTGGATGGCAATCTCACTTTAATGCAGAACACCAGAGTTTGCCTTCTGTCACAAACCTCTAATTAATATTTAAAGGGAAAGGCTAAGATCACGGTCATGGTTAAAAAAATGGTTGACAGGTGGAGAGTTTAAAAGCTTTGGCATAGAACGTATAAAATGTTTTCACTGAATACAAGTTGCTATTTTCCAGGTGAAAATAGCGGAGGGTAGCTAAAGTAACATCAGCTTCTGTCAAGGTGTGAGGCTCTGACTGATGTGGATGTTGGAATAAGGCAGAGCAGCAGCTCAGTGATTGGTGCGAGTACTACATAAGCTTTACTCATTTACAGTTTCTACCCAGGAGAACAGAGGGGTTGCCTTGCTGCCTGACATGAATCTGCCATCTGATGCCCCCAAGCTGCATTGTGGGGGAAACACAAAATTTCAGAAATGTTGATCTGTTTTCCCTTTAAAGAGCTGTTTTAAAATTACCTTGCTGTCTGACAAGTGGAAAGATGCAACAGTGGAGGTTATCTTGTCAGAATTCTGTCAGCCCTGACTTGATCTGCTTCACTTAGTATCCTCCCCCCAGAAAGGATGGACATAACTAATTACACTGTGTTCAAAGGGGTTTTAATAGTGCTTTATTTTACTGTGAGAAGACCTCAACATGGAATTATTTTAATGAGACATTCTGAATTTTTTTAACAGAAGTAGTGTATTATTATTTATTAATACTTGTGGCAGGCCTAGCACTAGTTTTAACAGAAAGTTTTAGTCTTCCATAATAAGTTTCCCAATCTTGGGGTCAAATTATTAGCCATTATATTAGGTCATAAAGAAGATGAATAAGACTGCATGATTTTGGTTTTTGTTTACTATATGTATAACACAATGCCACAGGATAATTGCTGTGTAACTGTGAGGTGTTGGAATCATTTCTAGAATGGAGACGCAAAGAGGAGGAAATCGAGATTTAACAAAACTGAAACGCAGGGTGCCTGGTTCCAAAGCAGCATGGATCTCCTAATTTTTTGGATCATTTTTGGCTTTATTCAAAGGTGGACAGCAGAGAGGTGAGAGGAAGTGACGGGAGACAGACATGCAACAAAGGCGCCTGGATGGAACTGAACCAGGTATGTAGTAATCACAGTTCAATGTCACACTGTTTGGCATGCTTCTGAAACACTGGACCACCATCATGTCCGATGCAGGCTGTTTTCTTTCCTTAAAACTGGTACTAGCATCTAATGCTTATTTATGATTAAATATTGTACATATGTTGTTGCAATCTTGAGGCTTCTGTTTGGCTTGTTAGTCTGACATTCATTTTGCAAATTCCACCTTCCCTCTAATTGTGCAGGCCAACAGTGATACCTTGAGGGGAAAGATTTTTGTAGAGTAGGAACTACAATCTAGGGTCTAAAATTGTATTGAAGTTCCAGCTGCTGAAATGCAGGTAGAGAAACCGGTCTCTTCAAAGGGCTGCTGGGTTGCTGAAATGGTTTCTGCCATCAAAAAGGACTGAAGGGAGATCTCTGACTTTAATAGCATAGCTACTACAAGTAAACCAGCCCCACAACATGCCCTGTATCTATTTCACGCTCTCAAAGAACATAGCACTGATGAAAGCCCCCTCCAACAGATTTCTACTGGGGGCTTTTTGGCCTAGTACCCTAACCAAATGTCCTGCTGAAGCAAATATTTTGTTGTTGCACCTTTTCTTCCTGATTCAGTCCAAAATGTCTCTGAGAAAAGAGTCACAAAGGGAGCATGAGCCTTGACTTCCCGTTCAAAGTGGAGAGATAAAGATATCCAAGTGTTCTTTGAGAAAATGTGTTAATCTGCTGGTATGTGGCTTCTGTCAGGGTCCACTGCAGGTGATAAGATAGGGGGCTGTTGCTTGGATGTGTTTTAATCCACTTTTCAGTTGCTGCAACACAATCACAAACTTATTACTGTTCAGCAGTCTAGGGGGTATGTTTTGCTCAGTGATTGCAGTTTCAAATTAAGAAAACTGAATGTCATGCAGTTACAAGAGTCCCATGGTTAATTTATCATTGTTGTTAAAATGGAAAATCCTCAAGTGTTTTTTTTTTTTTTTATTTACATCTTTGTCGCTAAGAATTCATTGTAGTCGTGCTACAATGAACTTGATCGGTCTTTATGGATTTAATTTGCTTCCATGGCAATTTTTTGTACAGCCAAATGAAAACACTTTCATGAACCTGGGTAAACACTGTTGTCAATATAGTGAAAATAAATTTACATTTATTCAAAAATTCTTTTTCCAACCTTTATTCAACCACGCCAGTCCCATTGAGCTAAAGGTCAGCAGTAAGCTCCAAATATCCTTAGGTGGTGGTTATGTGTAGGTCTGAAAATAAATACCAGTAGTCTCAGATAAATTACTTTTATGTCCCTGACAGATAAAGGTGTTCAGGAGATCTTTTACAGGTTACTGAAACATAAAGGAAAGCAAACAAGAAACACTGTTTAGTATAATTTGGTGTATTGATGTATAGTGAACGAGTCTCATAATGGGATTTTGACCCTATCTGCTACCATCTCTAGACACTGAGGAACCATCCCCCAAAAAAGAAACAAAAAAACAAAAAACAAAGCAAAACAAACAAACAAAAAACCCAAAATGAACAGGCAAAGAATGTACAGTTCAACAGAGTCAGAATCGTCGGTTCTTTTCCTATTAATATTTATAGCCTATGCATTTGCTCTGCCAAATATGTTTTGAATTATGTTCACTGGTCATTTCTCTCCAGTTCAAGAAATGTGATTTTACATCTTTTTTAGACAGGCTCATGTCCTGCAAACTTGTTTTTAAGTTTAAGTTGCTAAATTGCATTTCTTAAGGTTAGGGACAAATGTTAGTTAAATACTCGAAAAGCCAGCTTGTCCCATCAGGTGCTAAGCTAGTTTTCATTTATTCAGTGTTTAAAGGACCATACTACAGTGTTTGCAGTTTTAAGCTCTTTAACTACAGATCATTTATACTTAACATTTATGACAGCCATTTTCAAATGCAGTTTTAACTCTTTAAAATTCATTTTCCCGCCTTTACACTTGGGATTCTATTTCTGTAAACTATGAAAACCAATTATCAGACTCTTGAAACTTACTGAAGTTTTGTAATCCATCACAGTAAACATCTAGCATGCATTATTATGGTCTATGGGGTAGTTTCCTTGTTTGTGGATTTGTTCAAAAACATCAACAATGTATTACCTCATACCAATAATGTAACTTTGTCAAAAAACTGATAAAAAAACTAATGTAAACTAATGTAAAAAAAAAAAAAAAATTGTCCTTAAGGGAAGAGTCTCAGCACAGTTAATAAAAACTGATGGAAGCCAGGACCTGCAAGAAAAATACTTTCAAATTTCTTAAACTGAGCAGCATTGTTAGCAAAATGAAAAGCTGTGATGTAAAATAAGTGATTAATAGGAAGTATAGATACATTAATCATTTTTTATTCTCCAGGAGTGGGTGTTGTAGAAAAACACTGCAGATGTGTTCAGTTAAACTTGGCACTGTATTGGCAGTAAACTGTAGATGTACTCAGTATAAAACTGTCCTTTCTATATTCATTAAAATATAATTCTAGAAACCATTATGTTTCCCACAAAACATATTTTGCATATGCATATGATTATAAGATGTAAGATTGAAATAGTAAATGGAAACCAAGATGACAAGTCTAACATCTAATCCAGCAGATTTAAAGGCCTACATCTATTTAACGCTGCAGTATTTGATTTTTTTTTCTTTTTGCCTCTTCCAGAGCAAGCTGATGTAAGCTGATGTAGTATTGTGTCATAAAATGAACATGGCATACATGACATATCTGGCAGATGCAGAACAACAATATCATTCAATTATAGGCATCTTTGTGTCCAATATTACCTCTCCTTTTAATTCTAGTTTTGTTTACAACAACTTCCTGAGAAAAACACAGCTGAATCTTTAGCTGCAAAATGCTCCACCATGTTCACCAGCTAGACTCTAACTGGAATGTGTGGACCATGCACACAAAAAAATGAACTGAAAGACATTAAAAGCTCAATAAAGCTGAGAAGGACAGCAGATAATTCTCTTTGGGTTTGTTACTGTAAGCGACATCTTTAAAATTACACATAGACATTTGATTCATTGTTAAACCAAGAATACTGATAAGTGCAGCTTTAGGCAAAGGCAACTTATTACTGCATCTGCCTCAAATTTGAGTTTGTCACTTTCATCTTGCTAAAAGAGACTGACACTAGTAACTATATTGTCAATAGGAGAGGATGAAAGGAGCTTCAGGTCCATCTGGAACTTGGCTGTATGGGGTATGTGGGGTCACTGTCACATCAATCTTCACTACACAGGCCTCAGTATCTGTCAGCACAATGGGGATGTCTATAATCATATCTCTGATGCTCACCAGCCCCTCCCCTCTCCCTTCTCTCCTCTTCCTTCCACACACATTCATACCAGCCGTCTATCACGAGAGGGAGAATAGGGGGAAATGGAGAGTTCATAATGACAATTCACTTAATGGCTTCCTTACTAGCCATACCAAAGCCCCCCTGGCTATGACTGAACTGTGAACCTGTCGCGCCTTACACATCCTTTGCAAACAAGAGGCTTGTCTCTTTTCCATGTCTCGCCACAAGGGAGGGACATCCACTTCACATCCACATGGGGGCACTGTGGAACTTTGCTTGCTGCAGGTGTGACACAGTCTTGTTGATTATGCTCTACACTGTAATTTTAAATTAAACATTAAAGACTGAGGAAAATGAGAAGGGGGGTTGGAGGATGACAGAAATGGAGGGATGGAGAAACGGTCAGAGAGATTCTATTCATGAAATGTCTACTTTCTTTCTTTGCAAAATATGATATAACACAGTGGGTGAATGATTCAGTGTTCATGAGGGATGATCTACGTTGGCAAAGGATGAATATTTCGGTGCCTTGAGACCTTTTACTAACAACCCCTGTTATATTATAATGTATGGGTTCCTGAGGGACTGATTGAAAATGCAGCTAAGTTACCAACTCAGAGATTAAACATGAATTACACCTGTGATTATGTTTAACCAATCAGTTAAACATAATGACAGGAATGAGAGGTCTCTGTGGGAGTGGACTGGGGTTAATGTTAAAATATTGGATTGTGGTCAGGGTTTGGATTTGGTTTTTGGCGATTCTGTGACGGGTTAGTATTATTTAGGATTTTTGTCATGGGTAATGTTTAGGTTTTTAGGACCTGTATAGGGTTAGTTTTAGGTACCTTAAAGATTTTATGAATGGATAAGGTTAATTATGTTTTTGGCTAAAGTATTTGGCTAATCTTAAACCACTGCCACAGATGACAACTGCAGTAACATTCCTGCTCTCTTTCCCATTTGAGGGCCAGATGCGATGTTATCGAGTGGCTTAAATGTCAAAAGTGGGTGCAGGCAGGCGGAGTGAGAGGATTAATGCAGTGGCTGTGAGCCATGCAACCAGTTTTGCTATCATGACCTTGTCGACTGACTGCCAGTCAACTCAGACCTCCAAGGGTTTCTGTTTCTCAGCCAAAGCTGAGGCCGTGTCTGTCATACCAAAAATCCTCCTTCCTGGCAGTCCCCCTGGAGATGCCACATGGCAGGTAGGCAGCAGTATGGAGAAACTGTTTTTCTATGAACTTCAGAGTGCACCCAACCCCCAGCCCCACAACTTTAAAAGCAGAGATTAGAGATCCAACTCAATCAACCTTGGCTGGAATTTTCCCTTTGAATTAAGAAATCTGCCAGGAACAAATGAAGGACTTACTCACAGACACACATAAAAATGTGATTTTCTCATTGTGTAGCTGGAGTATTTTATGTCTAGAAGAAAGTGACTAAATTAAATCATGTTAGATAGCGCCTAAGTACTTGACACCAGTGCCCAATTAAGATCTGTAAGGCCTGGAGCACAGAGCACAGAAGGTGCCTATAGCTTTTTAATGGCAAATACATGACAAAAGTGCTATGCTTTCAACTTTGATAACCTTGTTTTAATTATGCAATTACATGGCCATCTTCTAACCCTGCTCTCTTTGGTGCATTTAAAAGCAGTCAGGGCATTTGTTCACCATGACAGCTTTGAACTTGCGGGAAATATTATGCAAAAATCTTTCCTTTGATGCAGAGCAAAGTGCACTTATTAAACAATTAGCATAGTTATTCTGGTGGTAATCACCCAGGGAGACTTTAAATTGGCAGGAGAATTTAAAAATAGTCCTGTTTGAAATTTCTGCACAGGGTGTTTAATACCTGACTGCATGCCTTGAGGTAAAACATTGCAACTATGTCTGCAACTGTGTCTCCACTGCATCAGCAGAATGCAGATATATACTCATGAGGTCAACAATGTACCGTACATCCTCATAGTAGTTATGGATTTTATAGTTTACATTGCCTGTTCTGCAGGAAAAGCTTATTGATGTTGCACAGAAGCATGTTTCCAACAATGAGGAGGAGAAAAACTTTTCAGCAGCAGCTCTCTCTGATTTGTTTATGGATAAAATACTGATGAGGTAATAGCTTTTATTACCTTAAAATGCTTCAGTGATGATCGGAATTTTTTTTAACCAATATCACACATGCACAACATTAAAGTGCTTGTCCTTGAGATTACAGTTTTCCTTTTCATTGTGTCTCCATCTGGGGTGCTAAGAGCCTGATGCTTTGGTGTTCCATGGCTGCACATCTCATAGATCACCTGTCAGAGGATCTGTCAGAGGTTCACAGATTAATGTAAGGGAAGAATTAACCTAAACTTAGGTAGTGCAACCTATAAAGAACTTGGTATGTAAAGTGAATGAGAATAATTTGAGGAAAACATAGGCAACAACTTTACACTTAAAACATTTATTACTGCACACTACTAAAAAAGAAACGGCACGACAACAACATGACAAAATGCTTACTACACATGCAATAATTCCACATTATATGAATAAATGGATGCACTAAGCATGTTTGGCTGGGAAAGAATTAAACAGATGAATAAACCAAGGCAGCTGGTAAAAAAGGTGATAAATTTTGAAATCACATTTGGATAAAAAAGCCAATTGTAATTTCTGAGGTCACCGGGTTAGCAGAGAAGAAGTGTATTAGGCTACTTGCATGTCTATGGAATGATAACAGCTAAGTCAGTGTGGCAAAGTTGGGAGCATGGGAGAAGACGGTGTAGGTGTAGAGATGGAATCTGGCAGTTGAAGTTTGTTGAGGCCATGCAATGCCAGAAGGGGACACCTATAGTATAGGTAACAAAGGAATATCTGAATTTGCATTCCACTGACAATATTTTATAGGGAATATTGGGGGCAGGGATTCAGATAGCCTACTGACCAAGCCAAGGATTTGCTCGCTCTCTTGGGGTGGTGTAATGCTCAAACCCCACCTGGGCACGTTGTCCAGTAAAGGTCTGATACCAAATGCTTAATTGTTTTACCTATAAGACAATATCACATGACACACAAAAGTGTTAGATTTTACGCTACCATATAATAGCTCTACAAGAAGGGCTTGATATCAAAGTCCTTATTTAGACTATGAGGAGACAGGAAATTTTTGCTGCTATAGAAGTTTCTTTCTTGTAATGACCACCTCTTGTTTTTTTTAGTGGTTACAAACTTTTATTATGACCAGCTGACTTATAATGAGCAGCAAATGGACAAGATGGCACTTACTGCATTGGAAAAAATACTGTCAAAATTAGCTATATTTGTATTTTCCCTCCAACACTGTAGGAAGAGGGTGAGGGGTTCATGTTATATGACACAACAGTATCTCCTTTATTGTTACAGCATTTAAGGATAAAATTCAATGGGTCTTTAAGTGTAGGATCAGCAATTACAATTTGCCACAATATGAATTCTGAATAATCAGTTTAAACCCTGGAAGCAATGGAAAGTATCTATTTATTCACACTGGGGAGTCTCGTCTTCTTTTCTTTTTATCCTCTAGTTTTTAGGCCATTGGCAGTCTTTTTCTGTAGGTTGGTCGAAATGATTCCTTGCAGTTTTTTACTGCAATGTCTTACAAAATTTAACTGCAATATTATTTAATAGCCACAATAGAGGTGTAGCTATTGAATGAGACTAATATTGGTGTACATTAGCCCAGTCACGTTTTTTAATAGCTATGCATAGTCTATGGACACAATGAAATTGTCTGAATAGCACATTTTTTTATGAGAGATTGTGGGTGAAATTTGTCGCCCCTTAAAAACCTGTTGTTGGTTTTACAATAAAGATCAGGTGGCAGTTTGCTCTCTTTAATAATCATAACATCTAAATAATTCATACGCTCCATTTTATATAAAGTTGGGGGGTTTACAGGATTCAAGACAGAATTATTTTCAAAAAGCTCATAAATGTATAGATGTAGTTAGGTGCTATTTTGCTACTCAAGATAGCTACTTAGTCTGGAAGTAAAACGTATAGTTTTGAAGATAAAAATTGATCAAATCCAAGACACACTCACTAATAGGATTAGACAAGTTGAGTGCTGGTTTCAGAAATGATAACCTAATTCAAAATCCATTTTATGTGGAATATAAGTATTAAGGCTTTGTACACCAAGTGTTCCTAACAATGAGTCATCTAAATGCATTTTTATTCAAGAGCATATATCTGAGATTCTAATTTTAGTTTTGAATCTGAATCATCTTCTGATCTATGACTGATAAATAAAAGCATTTTGTAACACAATAGCTAAACCTCAGTCTATGTGTTTTAGTTAAGCTGTGAAGTTGCATGACTGAGTTTGTTTGAAATGATTCATGTAAAGGCTTGAGCTGGTTGCTCCAATATATACAGTTTTGTGTGAGTCCTAAGTTCTCGTTTCCCAAAATATATACAACTGAGGTGGAGAGTGCAAAAGTGTAAGTTGTATAAGTAATGAACTAAAAACATAAGTAAAATGTTCAATGATCATAGATTTGTTTTTAACATCCAATCTTGAAATAAAACATAGGGCTCTATTTTCACACTGATGCACCAGCAAGTTGGTATATTCCTATGGTGCCCCACTCCTTGACTGTGCTGCTTTGGAATCATGATGAATCAATGCTCAGCATGCCTTTGTCTATAATATTTTGGTCACTCGCCCATGAAAACCTCTCTAAAATCATGCAACCCTCTTTATTCATATTTTGCTTGTCTTTCTACTTTTTTTTTACATTTTACATATGAATTACATTTTTAAATCAGTTGACATGTGATCATAGACACAATAATGATGTATCATGAGATTAGCCAGATAGAATAAAGATTTTTGGTGAGACTTTTAACAGCTGTCTAAAGGCAACATGTTCCACCTGCAGTCTTGTGACTGACCTCCTGTGAAAAAAGAGCCCAGGTCATTTATGCAGCAGTTTATTACAATCCATAGTTTGTTTTATTATTA
This sequence comes from Istiophorus platypterus, assembly GCA_016859345.1. Classification (NCBI taxonomy): domain Eukaryota; kingdom Metazoa; phylum Chordata; class Actinopteri; order Istiophoriformes; family Istiophoridae; genus Istiophorus; species Istiophorus platypterus. The sequence goes on from CM029131.1 coordinate 351,789, forward strand.
GGTGACCTCTAGCAGCCATAATAACTATGATGGGAGCAAAGAAAGAAGTCATGTGACATATTATAAAGAGCAACAAAGTCTGTGTTAGGAGGAGGTTGGGGTGCATGGATGGGTCCAAAAAATACAGGACTTTAAAATAGGAGACCTCTGTTTGTTTATCATGTGAAAGGGACTGTCGTCATTTTTTTTTTTTTTTTAAATCAAAGAGTATTCCACAATCTTGACTGTGTGTTTATATTAAGAGAGTTGGTTTTAGTTTTGTACTGTATGAAGGAAAGTTGTTCACAAGTTCAGAGGTAAAGTAAAGTAAATACATTAAGTTATTATCGAATTTTTTTTTGCTAAAATCGGTCTAAAGTGATAAAATGAACCTAAATAAATATAAGTGATGAAAGAGACTGATCCATGTAGCAAAAATAGAAGAAAGAAAGCAGTAACATGAATGCTACCTTGGTGGAACTTGGGTCACACTGGGATGAGTTTAAGACACTAAAATCACAGAGTTCTTTCTTCAAATCACAGCTTGATGTGGCGCGTACCTTCCTCAAAAAACTTTTGGACTGGTAAGTGTAAAGGCTTGAGTGACTTATTGCTGAAAATCAGAAGGAACTATAATGCTGAGATGGAAAATAAAGTAAGGCAAAATCAAGACAACCTTGATCTAGATATTGGACAGCTTTCTGCTAGAATTGATAGGGTGGAAGCAATTCTCAATGAAGCAAAGCCCCTGGTTCCAGTCTGATGTGTCTATTATTGTTGTGGGCCTCCCATTTGTTGAAGGGGAAATCCGTTTGGTTATACCGAAATCTTTACTATCTGAGGGGTTACATTGTGATCATTGTGACCCAGATATTTTTACTGTGGAGCAGATGAAGTCAAGAAGATGAAGGCAAGGCAAATTCAAGCTGGAACTTTGAACCCAGTACGATAAAGTGGCGTTTTAGAGATGGTGAAAGACTTTGTCATGTGTTTATTCAATCTGCGAAATCACTCACACACACAGAGGCTGATCAACTTGAACTTTAGAATGGTTCTCCTGTTTGTAAAACAGTATTTCCTGACTGGCAGTTGGAGATTGATAAGGTGTGATCAACTGTAGCCAGCAAACAATAGTAAAATGACCTGTGGGTCAAGGAGAGATTTTGGAGAACTACCCAACATGCAAATGTTGACAGTTTTACTGTGTTGATGTTGACAATCTCACATTAGTACACTGGAACATAAACCATTGGACCTTATGTAAATGTGAACTCAGAAAAAGAATACGGCTTGACCATAAGCCTGATGTTATGTAACTTAATCAAACACATTTAAAAGACAATGAAGCCATTGACTTATACACACACAGGCTTATACATGCTTTAGACACAATTGAAAAATACACATAAGGCCAATTAAAGGTTTTCTTATTAAGAACAGTTTGAGTTTTATTAAGGTAAAGTAAAGGACAAATGATCATAAGAGATACTATTTTTACAATTTAAAAATAGGTTTTCTGGATACTGTTATTTTCATTTGCTATTTACTTCAGAAAAGGATAAACTGGCTCTTAATCCATTTTGGGGAATTTAACAGCTCAGGTGTTTAATCTATCTAATGTGGATGCTGTTTAATTGTGCAGGGATTTCAAGAGTTGTATCGGTAACTTTGGTGATGGCATTCATGATGTGAATAATAATAATTCCTAACAGGAATAATTTAGATGTTAATGTTAATAGCTATGGGGAAGTATTATTGAGTTTCTGAGAGATGTTGTGTGCTCAGTAGTAGAAAACCTTTGGGCAAGGATAACTTCAGTTTTTAGTTAAAAGAAAAGTGGCAGTAGATTGTATTATTGTTTCACATGAAGTCTTAAGTAGTTGTTAGGCTCTATATTTTCACCCCAGGTTAGTTAATTAAGAGATTTGGGGTGAGGCTTTAATGGCTGATAGATGTAAATTACCTGACCATTCTTTACTGATGTTCAAGTAAGACCCTATGTGAGAGGAGGATTCACATTTACCGTTTACAAGAAAAAATCTACCGCAAAGAAGACTCCCTGATTCATATTCTACCTCTAGCCAATATACCTACATAGACTTTATATGGGTGCATTAGAAATACACAAAAGGATTTGGATAATTGATATGATATATTGTCTGACTGTGTCCATACAGAAATTAAAAAAAATCTAATAAGAGGAAATTACATAGCCATGAAGGTTTTAGAAATTTTACAAACCCTACGGGAATTGAGATTTCAAGACTTTATGGGCCAATTTAAGTACAGCAGAAAAAACATTTTCAAAGTTGTAAGACAAAAACCTGAGAGGGGCTGAAGATAGATTTAAAGAAAAGTCAAACCAATTTTGACTAGTTTACATGCTGTGAAACACAAGTTTAATAAAAGTCTTTCATTCCATACTAATTACTCAGACCCATGATCCCCATCAGTTTAGGAATGAAATTAATACATTGGGTCCAAGAAAAGTCTATGAAATGGAGAATTGAACTCTCTTTTAGAGGTTGTATTACAGATTCAGGGAAAGGATTTTGTAGATTTTTTTTCTGGGTGCAACAATTCATTTCATGATTAGTTTTTGAAGGAAATAAAAGAAGTAATGGAATTTGAAATGAAAGCTGATATAAATATCTGTAATGTTTTTTTGTAAGCAATTTTTTCTAGAAAAGAAGTAAAAAAATGCAAATGATAAATGTTAACTGAAAAAAGCAATTAGGACTGAATTCTTGAAGTTACCAAGGTTGTTTAAATTGTTATGTGATTTGTTTCAGTCTTGATTTGCTAGTGGTGTTATTCCTACACAGCGACACAAGACTGTTATTAAACCTATTCCTAAATCTTCAAAAATGTTTCCAAGCTACTGCTCAGTCTTTGTTGTGTGTATAATTTGTATTCCTCACTTTTAAATTGCAGACTTTAAGACCACCTTGAGAGGACAGGTTTAATAGTGGATGAATAAAATGGCCTTAGAAAAAACAGGGCATGTACTGACTATATTTATGCATTCACTTCAACTATATGGGCAAGAATTAAAGAGAGTAGGCTTACATTTGTTTTATTGATTTCAAGAAGGCGTTTGACTGAAATAACAGGGAACAGTGATGTTTTTTTTGCCAGTTTGTCATAATAAGGAGAGTCCTGTGTTAAAGAGAATTAAGTAGTGAATGTGATTGTCACAACCTCTATGATACCTGCCCATAAAGTATCATAATTCTTTCTTTATGAGTACATTAGCTACTGGCTACATTAGGCAGCATCAGACACTCAAGGTCATGAAAATACCAAAGTGTGCCTGGCACACCCAAAGGGCATGGTCTGCTGATGCACTAGCATGCTAGTGGTCTCCAATGGTTCACAAAAATAGAACCCATGTAGTGAGGCTGATTCAGGAGGCTGCTCCTGATTCAGGTCCAAGAAAGATCAAGATCTTGTTTAATCAAGAAAAGATGCAAGGAGATGCAAATGGAACTGAGTAGACAGTTCCTTCATATCTCACAGGAACTGACCACTTCAATCATCCATCCATTTTTGGACAAATGGCTAAGGGGTCATAACACTGATCTTACCATGCAATGAGTCAAAGTGTTCAAGACTTTGTTTCAGTGTTTTTTTGTGTAGCAATTAAATACATCCTTTCACTTTTCTTAACTTCAGCACAGGTTGAGGAGTAATCGCTCTTTTGTTCCTGTCTCTTATTGGCCAAATAATTTCATATAGTGTAAATGTACAACCAGATAATCACAGATTTCATAGACTGTGGGTATGGAATCATTTCAAGTCTCTGACAGATTTTGTCTGTTTCAAATCATCATCAGTTCAGCCCAGTAAGTCTGAGATTGAAAAAATGATTAATCACATCATTTTTCTTTTGGCAAACATTAAAAAGGGGTTCCATAGACCCAAACACCGCACAAGAATTAAAGATGAGACTTTTGTGTAATATTTTAAGTAAAATTACCTGCAACAACAATGCAAAATAATGGGCCTGAAACAAGAGTTTGGTCACCCTACAGGTCTGTACCTCTCCTTCCACTTTCGCCCAATGCACACTGCCCTGGGCGTAACACCAGATAGTATGACAAACTAATTTTCAAGGTCGAGAAAGTATGACCCAGAATGTTGCTTACTCTACCTTCCACAAAAATGTAATCCTTAATTCAAGCCTGATTATCCTTAATGATAGAGTTATAAGATAGTTTTGTTCATTTTTTCCTAAATGTTCCCATTACTTAATGAAATTATCCAACTTAGGATCCATTATTAAACAGCATTTGCTTGGCATCTTTTCCAATTTTCTAACTGACTTTTAACTTCAGTTGCAACTATTTAAAATTTCTGGTTGGTGTCTATGAGAACACTGTGTATTATTGTGCTCAAGCACACATTAAATTGCTTCTTCAAATAGCTCAGGCTTATCATTCTGAGAAAAAATGTAGAGATTACTATATCACATGCACACACACAACCACTGTCTCCCATAGACACACCTGCTTTGTCTTACATGTGAACACACACACACACACACACACACACACACACACACACACACACACACACACCAATATGCCTCATGTTGCCTTAGGACTCAGAGGCTGGAGAACAGAAAGTTGATTGAGTAAAATGCAAATCAGTATGAGATTTTACACTTGACTTTTAATGTAACTCTGAGACAGTGGGATGCAGTTGTTTCATATTAGTATTCAGCCAAGCACAGTGTTGTGATTATAATGTTCCTTACTGCATGACTACAGATAAAGCTGGAAAATCATTTCTCAGCATGACTGTGTGTGAGGGAATGTCACTCTTTGACAGGTCTGCACAGAGTGCTCAGTTTTCCACATCGTTATTTACAGTCCACCACTATAACATGCTAATCTTAACTCTGCTTCATTTATGTCCTCAGAGACATTCATTGATCATCAGCCAGCAAAGGTGCCATTATTCTGGATAGGGAGCAGAATTTTTTGGGAACAGTTCAGTTGCCACTGTTTACAGTATTAAGGAAGTGACTGAATTTTTTTGGGGTCAATATAGTCAGCATACCCAAACATATATGTACAGTCTAATTCATACATGTGTCCATCCAGCAGCTCAAAGGAAACTATTCCACATGTTTATGGTAGGATCTTATTTTGAAATGTCATCAGCAAAAAAAAAAAAAAAAAAAAAGATTGGAATTAATGAGTCAATAAAAAGACTACTTCTGGTGAGAAGAAAAATGAGAACAAGAGTGGTGAATATGACATTATTCTGTTGTACTGATGAAATTATTGCTATTGAAATGTCCTGAGGTAAGTGTATTGCGTCACTTCCTTCCTTCCGGCGTTCCTGGGACCATTAATTTGTTTTGCCGCTCTGCTTCTACTCAGTTAATTTAACTACTCTCTCCACTACGGCAGCTGAATTACCACCATACATTTAAACTTAGGCTTAGCACTAATAGCTTTGTCCTGCCTGTAGCCTCTCGCCACATCAAAATCACTCATAGGCTTCTCATTCCTGTTAGATACTTTACCCTAGAAGTTAGCAATGGCTTCTCCCTCTCCAGCTCAGTGTGTTTAACGTTCATATATAAGTCTGACTCCTTTAGCGATAAGGGTACATGTAGTAAATGCAGTTTATTTTCAGCGATGGAGGCAAGGCTCTGTGAATTTGAAGCATTGCTTCGCACCATGGAAAACCAATCATTAGTAGCAGTAGTTAGCCAGTCCCCAGTAGCCGTCCTAGTGTAGCTGCTACTCTCAGTTCTCGAGCAGTTGGGAAGTCATGGTGGCTGGTGACAGTCCCTAATAAGAAGCGTAGCCCTGTCCAAAGCCTGTGATTCCCCACCAACCCGTCCATGTTTCAAACAGGTTGTCCCCACTAAATGACATAGAAACAAACCCTGGTTATGGGCAGCTCTATTTTAAGAAACCTGAAGTTAGTGACACTAGCGACCATAGTTAAATGGGGCCAGAGCGGACATTGTTGAATCATACTTAAAACTGCTGGCTAAGGATAAGCGTAAATAAAGAAAGATTGTGGTACCGACAACCGGCTACGCCACTCAGAAGTTACAAAAGTTAATGTGGAGTCGGTGTGTACATACACAAGACAATGTCGGACTCCATAGTTTTCTCTGTGCCCCTGCCAACTTTTACCAGTGACAAAATGTACAACCGCATATCATATTTCCATCACTGGCTGTTGAGGTGTTGTCCAGCAAATGACATTGGCTTTATAGACAATTGGCGGACTTTTTGGGGAAGACCTGGTCTGATTAGGAGAGATGGCTACATACCATGGATGCAGCAGCTCTCATCTCTAGAAATCTGAACGAGTTTATTAGAAAACCAAAACTATGACAACCCAGAGTTGGGACCAGGAAGCGGAGTTGTAGTCTTACACATTTCACTGTGCCTCCATTACTGCTGTCACCCACTAAATACCCCATAGAGACTGTGTCTGTCCCCCAACCACCTAAATCAATTAACTCAGAAACATGCAGAAGAGGAGCTGTACTGAAAAACCTAATAAAAAAAACCCAGCAGTACTGAAATACAACAAAATATGAAAACTAAATGTGGACTCAGACACATTAGATCACTCCTCTCCAAAGCTGTTTTAGTTAATGATTGGATATCAGATCATCACATTGATGTATTTTTTCTTACTGAGACCTGGCTGTGTCATGATGACTTTGTTAGCTTAAATGACCCCCCCCCCAATATTCCCAAAGACACTTGCCAAGGAGGTGGAGTTGCAGCCATTTTAAAACTAAAAACAGCAGTGACTCATGAAAGCCTGATTCTTAGTCTTACACATCCGACCTAGAAAACTTTTAAGCCTGTTCCATTTGATATAGCGTACCACACTCCTAGACATACTCTATATTTCTACCTGAATGCTAAGAGTTTTTATAATACTTAGTACAACACAAAATAATTATTGTAGGTGATTTCAGCATTCATGTTGACGTTGAAAATGATAGCCTCAGCACTACGTTTATCTCCCTTTTAGACTCAGTTGGCTTTGCCCAAAGGGTAAATAAACCCACTCATTGTTTTAACCACACCCTCAACCTTGTTCTGACCTATGGCATAGAAATTGAACACTTAATTGTCTTTCCACAGAATCCTCTTCTATTACTGGATTACACACCATTAGATAAAAAAATTCTTTACTAGATGTCTATCTGATTGTGCTGTAGCTAAATTTAAAGAAATGATTCCATCAGTGCTAAATTCACTGCCATATCACAATATGACAGAGTATGCTAACCTTAGCCCCTCCCAAATGGATCAGCTTCTTGATAGCGCTTTAGGCTCAATGAGAACAACACTCGACTCTATTGCCCCTCTAAAAAAGAAGATAATAAAATAAAGGAGGTTACCTCCATGGTTTAACCCCCAACACGTATATTAAAGCAAAACACGTGAAAGGATATAGCACTCAACTAAGCTGGAACAATCCTGCTTAGCCTGGCATGACAGTCTTAAAATTTACAAGAAGGCCATCAGCGTTGCCAGGGCAGCATAATACTCATCTTTAATAGAGGAAATAGAAACAACCCTAGGTTTCTTTTCAACACTGTAGCCAGGCTGACTGAGAGTCATAGCTCGATTGATCCATGTATTCCTATTGCTCTCACTAGCAACAATTTCATGAGCTTCTTTAATGATAAAATTCTAACTATTAGAGACAGATTTTACCTCCTCCTGTCCTTGACCAGCACTAATTTTTCCTCAATCAAAGAAATAGAAATAGAAACAGTTGGAAAACCCGATATATATCTAGACATTTTCTCTCCTACTGACCTTCACCAACTAACTTCAACAATCTCTTCATCTAAACCATCAACCTGTCTCTTAGACCCCATCCCAACCAGGCTGCTTACTCTTAGCACTTCTGTATTAGACATAAGCAATCTGTCCCTATTATCAGGCTATGTACCGCAGTCTTTTGAAATAGCTGTAATTAAACCTCTTCTTAAAAAGCCTACCCTCGATCAAGATGTTTTAGCCAACTGTTGACCTATATCTGACCTTCCCTTTCTCTCTAAGATCCTTGAGAAAGCTGTCACCAAACAGTCGTGCAACTTTTTACATAATAATAGTTTATTTGAGGATTTTCAGTCAGGATTTAGAGTAACAGCAGGTTACGAATGATCTACTAACTGCATCGGCTAAAGGACTCATCTCTGTACTTGTTCTGTTAGATCATTGTGCCGCATTTGACCATCAAATCCTATTACAGAGACTGGAGCCTTTCATTGGCATCAAAGGACTTTACCTTAGCTGGTTTAGGTCCTACTTATCAGATCGATTTCAATTCATGCACATTAACAATTAATCCTCAATCTGCTCAAGTTATTCACATGGTTCCACAAGGTTGTGTGCTTAGACCAGTTATATACCATATATATACTTCCCTTAGGCAATATTATCAGGAAACACTCCGTAAACTTCCATTGTTATACAGATGTTATACAGATGATTTGATATAGCTTAGGGTTAGAACTGGCTCAGCATTAGCTCAAGCCATCCCCTGACTTTGCTGCTATAGGCCTAGACTACCGGGGGACTTCCCATGATGCACCGAGTTCCTCTTTCCACCTCCTACTCCTCCTCTCTCCCTGTGCGCATTAACACCTCAAGAATACTTGTTACTAACTGTCCTGCCTCTCTCCTGCAGTTTTGTGCTTTCTTGTCTCTCTCTTCTTCCTCCTTTCACTTTCTGCAGTTTTTTTTCTGATGCTTCTGAGTCTGGATCCATGGTTGCAGATCATCTACTGCCCCATGAGTCTGATCAACACCCACTGCTTTAATTATTATGATTTCTACTGTTACCATTTCATGTAGACCTATTAGTAATATTATTAGCCCTGTTAGTATAACTATAGTATATATACTGTAGCTATTAGTCCCATTATTATGCTATGCTCTCTCTCCTCCTTCCTGCCCCCGTCTCTCTCTCTCTCTATATCTTTTTTTCACTCTCAACCCAGGTGGTCGAGGCAGACCCCCCCCCCCCCCCACACCAAAATTTGCTGGGATCTGTTCAACGTTTCTACCTGTTAAAAGAGTTTGTTTTTCATTGCCACTGTTGCCAAGTGCTTGCTCATGGGGGAAACAGAATGAGATAATGTTTGTTATGATATAGCGCTATATAAATAGTTGAATTGAATTGAATTTGGCATTATACTGAATTTATCCAAACAGGTAATACATTTCGAATGTGTGCCATACATTTATATACAGAAAAGCTATCTGTTTACTATTGTTATTTCACAAACATGCTACAGGATCACAAAATCATTTCCAGACAGTTACTGTAACAAATATTCATGAAGTTACAGAAAAAACTACTTGCAGCTGAGGTGAATACAGCACTATATTGTTATTTCCAAAGTTTCACTGCTGTAATTTACAGTTTATGACTGTAAAATTTATTACAGAATTGTACAGTAGAATGTGAAGTTTACAGTGTATTACTGTAGCTAGTCTAGAAAGTAATATTCTGTACTTTATGGTACAGTTTCAATGTATATTATAATAAACTTAAAGTTTAAGCTAAAGTTAAGATAAATTTTTTCTTTATATCTATACCAATAAAAACAATGTAAATTGCAGACATATGCTATAAATGACTGTCTTTACTCTTAATGGTCCAATAAAGATATCTAAAATTTTTCTCCATTTTACATTTAAACATAACCCCCCAAACACCTTGCAAAGAAAAGGATGGGACAGGCGACAGCTTAATGGAACTAAAAATTATTCAAAGGCAGCACAGTAAGGGAAGTGAAGGGACAGTCAATGAGAGAGAGAGAGATACATACACAGAGAAGGAGAGAGAGAGAGAGAGCCATAAACAGCTGTTTCTTTGCAACCCCCTGCTCATTTTGAGTGATTATTGTGAACGTTCTGATTAATAACTGTAAATAATTAATAAATAATGTTTTTATAAGCTTTGTTTAGTTTTAACAGTTAGAAGTGTTTTCCAGTGTGCACCAGGCACTTTGGATTTTTGATGTGTTCAATGCTTTTTTCTCTCCCCTTGACCCATCGGAACAGCACCTTCTCTTTTTTTCAGGACCTCCTGATTCACAAATTAAGCACAGAAATTAATACATGAAAGTTATAAAAAGCACATAGGAAGTCTATGAATTTGGGGGACAGAGATTCTGAAGGAGCACTGAAAGAGGGATCATATTTGCTTTGCTGTTGAGTTTTGATGTGTATTATATAATTCTGAACAGACATGGATGTAAACTGCAACTTGGCTGGATTGGCGGAAGCATATAACCACGAGTCTAGCTTGATTCAAGCAGGGAAGGTGGGGACTGACTGAATCGTGTTTTCACCTCAGGGCTTACCATAGGTGTATGTGCTCGCTGCTGAGATCATTTAACACTAGAGTACTAGAGTAGTGAGTACCAGTACCAGAGTTTGATAATAGACTCAGTGCTTATAAGCCTGTGGATTTTAAACCTATTCCCTGCTGCCTGTAGACTTTGGAGAGACTTGCTGCTGCAGTTAAGTTACAGAGCTTTTAGTGCCTGTTGCATTTTAATCTAAATAATTCTACTGACTCCTACCAGTATCATGATACAACATACATACGAGTTTCATTTATTGTAAAAAATACACAGGTAGAATCAACACAATGACTATTGTAAGCTAAGTTAAAACAACTCCTGATTTCATAATTCTTATTTAGTCTGCTGCTTAATATGTGGGAGTATATTGAAGCATAGGGTTTACTTCCACTCTACTGTAATATCATGTTGTAGCGTGAAAGGTGAACAACACCCAATACCGGAAAACTTGAAATACACTTAGAGGTTTGTGTCTGGTATATGAAAAACAAAGCAAAACAAAAACATTCAAACATCCTGGCACACGTGGCTTTACTCACTCTAAAATGACAATACTTATGTTAATTCCTTCATAATTATGATTCATAATGTATGCACTAATAGATAAGTAAAGGCCATAATTATAAAACAATGAGATTCATATTTTTATCTCTTTACAGACTTCTCATTCTTTTTTTCTGAAAGCTGACTTTCTGTGTAAAAAGAAAAGAAAGAAAATTTGCTGAAATTACTGACTTACTAAGTCATAATCACAAGATTTTCATGTGGTATGTTGGAATTTCCTCTAAGTTGTAATTTTCTTTGGGCAGCCACAATTTTCTATACTGCAATTGTCCCATGCAGACTGAGAGTGAGTAAGGTGTTTCCAGTAAAGTAGACAGAAATGAAACCCTGTGTTGATTATTTTTATAGCCACAAGGTGAATGCAGGGCCTCCTAAGTAATGATTCCAGGACAGTAGTGGTGAAGCAGCTACACACTAATAAAGGGTCTTGGAGAGGATTTTTGTGGTTGATCATGCCTTTCCTTTACTAACTGAGCATGAGTAATTTCTCTGATCCATTGCCCTTCAGTCCCCTGGGTCTGGTTGATGTCTGGCAGCTTGCACTTAATCTGTTGGATGTGAAACATTAACTCACGCAGTGCCTCCCATCCCTCAGGGTGTCTCATCTCGCCCCAACCAGGAAACACAAGTAAACATTAAACTGGTACTCCCTTGCATGCCATCAGCCCCAGTCAATCTGAGCTGGTGTGTGTGTGTATTTGTGTGTGTGTGTGAGTGTGTGTGTTTGTGTATGTGTGTGTGTGTGTGTGTGTGTGTGGGTGTGTGGTGTGTATGTGTCTTCATATGATGTGTGGGAGTGGCTGGTGTGTCACAATGATTATTACAGTCAGCTTCAGTTTGTGTGCGTATGTGCATTTTGACGTAGGGTAGAAAAGTCCGTAGGATAAAATACTCTCAGCACCAGAGAGAGTCGAGGAATATATTTGCCTTTCTTTTTTTTTTTTTAAAAAGTGAGTATCAGTTAGATTAGGTTCGAACTGACTGTTGCTTGACACTGACCTATTATCAGAAACTACATATAGACTAATGGGATGACTGCTTACTACTAAGTCATTGCCAGCATTGCAGCAGCAGAAATGAAAAATGAAAAATTCAATTGCAGTAAAGCGCAATTGACCAGTATTTGCTGTGAGGCAGCTTTGCCTTTAAAACAGCTTTATTTCTCGTTGGTCATTTTCCACACAGTTTCGAAAACCTACCACTATTCTGCTTTGGACTTCTTCTGTCTCTTCATTTAATCCCTGACTCACTCCATGAAGTTGAGATCAGGGCTCTGTGGAAGCCAGACCTCTGTATGAGGACTCCTTGCTCTTTCTGTTTCTGAAGATAGTTCACTATAACTCTGGCTGTAAGTTTGGGCTTGTTGTCCTGCTGCAGCATGAATCTGGGATGGATCAAACTCCCCCCAGATTGTACTGTGTAATGGATAAGAACCTGCACATATAAAATGTGTAAAACTCTTGCACTGTATTGCAGATATACAGAGTATGGGCCTGACTATAAGATGTCCCTGATTATAAGACAACCCCCCTTTTCCAAGATCTGTTTATGAAATAAAAGACCTTTTGGGGACAGGAAAAACACTGACACATGTTCTGTTGGGAAAGTTTCTCTAAACTCTCATTAATCCAAGGAGAATAGAGTCCTCATCATTGAAACCTTTTCTCTTGTATAAGTGAAACATGATATACAGTTAGACAAGATACATTAATGAGGGTTTTTTGTCTATCAGTCACAGACTTGCACTCTCTCCTGTCAGAATGTTGAAGCATCAGAATAAATTTCTCTGACAGTCTTTTTGAGCTAATCATCTGTGACAGCTGTAATTCTTGGCTTCATGACAGATTTTCTTTCTTTTCTGTAGTAGACTTTATGACGGTGGCACTGTCTCCATTCATAAGATTTGTAAAATTCTCAAGATGCTTGGATGGTGCCAAATAAAGCAAAAATAAGAGTTTTTTTTTCTTGTTACATTTCAAAGATTAGTGGTTATGTAATGCTCTGGAATCTGACTTTATAATTGGGGCCTACTTCAAGAGAGTCTTGAATTATCTGTTGTTTCTACCTAATCATCGTAAGTGTAAATAGTCAGTTAACCACCTTTAACCTACAGGATAAAATAAAAAAAATCCTTATAAGTGAAAAGACCTCTACTACAGAAATGGACCAGCAGAGTCAAGAAATACAGTGTCACACAGTGTCATACAGTGTCACATTAGAAGATAGGCTGACATAGGAGGGTTTGAATTTGTGAGCACATAGCAAAGCCATTATTCACTTCTGGACATTAATAGTTTTTTCTCATTGACATTTTGACATCAAAAGTTGTTGCCTTGTCTTTTTCCTTTCATAGGTAGGATAATTCAAAATGATACATTTCGTTAGAGTATCTAGTCCCTTAAATAATAGCGTGATAATACTAATAGTTTGTGTTTCCTAAATTATACAGATTCAATAAAGATTAGTGGAACTAGGCCACACTTTTGATTTAAATTTGTACTTGTTTTAAAAGAACATACAAGACAACAAATAAGTGATGAATAAACAATTTGATATCTATATGCAAACGAATAAATGAAGCAATGAAGACATAATAAAAAGATCAGAAAAAAGGTGAAAAAATGAATTTTTGAGTGACAATATGATGTGATTACAGATATAACCTCTCATCACAGACAAAAGAAGTAAAGATTAGTAGTCTTTGCAACCTTGGGTCAGACCTAGCCCCTTTTGGTTGGATCCCCTGACTCTTCTTGCAACTCCCCAGCAATGCTGTGCTCACTGAGATGCAATGGTTGTCATGTAAAAAGTATTTAGAAGTGGGGCTGCTCAGGTGTGAGCCTTGCTCCAGAGGATGGAGCAAAGTTAAGCCTGGTGATGGCAAAAAAGTTTTGATGCAGCCTCTCCTGGTTTCTTGGTTTTGCTGAAACTGGTGTCAAAGTATCAAAGTGTAAAAAACTGCCAAACAGACCTCTCCAAGTTTAGGGTGTGGCTCTTTTTATTAAATGGATATTTATGCCCAAGCTGTAAATTTGCACCTATGAGTTTCCACTTCACTTCAGCTTATCACTATGGTCAATCAGCAGTGATCCTGAACATAACTATAGCACTGTGAAAAACACAATAATTCCAGGGAAGTACATCAGAATCCCTCAGAATGGTATAAGAGGGGTTAACAAACAAAAAGATCGGTACTGTCTTACTGTTAATAAATGAACAAGTGTTAAACAATATATATATATATATATATATATATATATATATGTTTACTGTTGATAAATGGCAACAGTAAATATTTATATCTATCTATCTAATAATATATATATATGTGTGTGTGTGTGTGTGTGTGTGTGTGTGTGTGTGTGTGTGTGTGTGTGTGTGTGTGTGTTTAATTAGTAATTATTCGCATAATAAAATATTTACTTTGAAAAATATTTTCCTATTTGTTGAATTAAAAGAGTCTCTGTTCCATGGCCCTTTACTTGGTTTTGGACTTTTCCAGGGTTAACTAGCTAGATGAGCACAATGTTGATAAAGAGAATCCATGTCCTTGTCATTGTATTATCAAATCAAAATCTTTAGGTTGGAAATGGGTAGTGCCTCCTGGCTAGTGTTATTTTTTGTCACTTTATAATAAGGGGAGAATGACATGTGTAAAGGCCAGTGGCCAGTAATTCCTAAATTAGTTGTTTTTTTTTTTTGTAGAATTTTTGTGAAACTCCTTGAATTAAAGCAGAAAATCTACACTTCAATCACATCTTGATTTTTTCATTTCAAATCAAACATTGTGGTTGTGTACATAGGCAGAATTGAAAAAGTTGCATCAATTTCCAAATATCTATGAACCTAACTGTATTTGTGGACATCTCAACATAGACCCGTCAATCCTTATAAGCACAAAGTGACTGAGTTCATTGATGCAAAGTATAGTATGAGTTTATATCCATTGATTGGTAGACCAAGCAGAATAACCTCACACTATGCAGCTCTAATAGACAATATATTTACAAATATTAAGGAAGACAATGCAGTGAGTTCGCTATTTACTAGCAACATTGGAAACCATTTTTCAGTTTTCCGATCTCTTACTGTGATGATGGGAAGGATCAGGGTGACTGTAAATTAAGATCCAGGTGACCATGGGAGAGCTTGGTGGATTGAGCCAGTTTTTACTTGAGATGTCTTTAATGAGAACACTACAGTTATATCTCCAACTAAGATATTTACATATATTTCGGGATGTGGTGCATCCAGGGTAATAATCACTTTGAATGTAAAATATATGTAAAACAGATTTTGAAAGTTTTCCCGAATGAAGGCTAAGTTGAGCATAGGACAGGATAAGTCGAGGCACATCAAAGAAAACAGTGCCATTGATTTTGTTGAAGTAAAAATGCACATTTTCATCCCACATAGAATTATATCAAAGTGAGGCCAATGTAATATCAAACGTCCTCTTGCTTCTCACTTCTGGCTGCTCCACTAAATTTTTTGGGTTTATGTATTTTCTTGAGGACATCATCTTTAGGAATGAGTCCTACATCATCTTTTTGAATGTGAGGGTGGGCTCTCTGTCCACAGAACTCCCACGACTTTGCCTCAGTCATTTTGCACTGATTTTGGCACCCTCAACTTTCTCCAACAATCTAGTGTAATTACAAGATTTATTTTTTACCTTTTAAGGTTCACTATGACAAAGTCACAATCATCATTATTCAGTTCATCTTTTGAACTATCATAGCACTCTTATTAAGCAAAATGTTTGTCAGTGTCTCCTGAGCTACTGTAGACAACAGTATTCTTCTTAATTTTGATTTGTTTTGGCTACTACAGAGCCTTTTTCTTCCTTTTTTCAGTCTTTTTTTCTCTTTTCCAGTCTTTTTTTATTTTATTTGTTATTGTATGCTCCAGCTCTAACTTTTTCTTGTGTTGGTCAAGTTTTTTGCTTTTTTCTTATTCCTTTTCCTTCTAGGCTTTAGAACAGCCTTATTTTTCAGTTTTTATCAGGATTTGTTTACAGCAAACCATCCATGCCTCTATTGTAGATCTTCAGTTGTGTTATGGTATGTATGAGGTAGGTATGAGGTAAGCGGTAAATGGACTGCAGTTATACAGTGCTAAAATGACTACATGATTATCAGGAATAAACAGAACTGGACGATCAATGGAAAGGTTTTGTGACATATAAAGTGCTCCAGGAATATGACAGAGGCTGTATCTTCATCTTTTTATTTATCCTTTATTGAACCATATTCAATATGTTTAGCAGTTTACATTGAAAGGGTATAATCTATCAAAAAAATGCCCGATTTGTAAAGGACAGAATGTAAATTTTTTACAACTTGTTAAAAAAACATAGCTTGACATTTGTTTGTGAATAGTACTGAGACTGTTATATGCCATACATATGAAAGGCATTTACAATTTGTCACAAAAATGAATTAAAATGGACACTTATAAATAAACTATGAGCATCTGCAGCATACAGAGAACCACTCCTTTCTACATCATCTGGAGTCCATTTAAATCCTTCCTGCGAAAGGCAGGTCTTCTCAGTTTGTCGATGTTAAAGAGACAATGAAGTTTTTACTTCATAAAACTAGACTATGCAATTTCTGAAGAAATTGCTCTGGGATTGCTGGCTTCTGAAGAAGCTGACTCTAGACTGTGTCACTGGCTTGAATTTGTATGAAGAAGCAGTTAAAGTAGTACTAAGGGTTGGAAAAATGGGAACAGTATGTAGAATGCAAACTGTAGTGTAAGTAGGATAAGAAGTTAAAATGTGAATCAAATTATGTAAACCTGATTAAGTACAAAGAAACCCCCCACCCCCAAAAAAAGGTGACATCAAATTAAATGCATTGCTGTGAAAACTTGGAAGCTGGAGCTTGGAGCTGAAGTGCAGTAGCTAAAAAAATCTGAGAGCTGAAACATGTTATTAAAACAGCTTAAAGGCAAATGAAATACTGCCTAAGCTAGAAGTAGAAATAAAATGAACAAATGAACTACATCCTGGAGCAACTGAAGCTTTAAATTTTATAACAATCAAAATTTTAAGAAATAGGTCTCAGTTGGGTGTATGTTTCAACAAGTGTCTGTCTCTGCATTTAGAAATTGCTTAAGGTGTCCACCACAGAGCTTCTCAGTAAGCGCTTCTTACCTAGTTGATGCTCTATTTTGAGGGCAAACCCACAAACAGTAATTGGTATCTTTGTGTTTGTGTGCATTTGTGTGTGAAAGTCTATGATAAGCTACTGCCATCAGTACTTGATATTGCATTGCCTGGGACAGTAGTAGGACTATCAATGCCACAAATACCGTTACCCATAGTCCTTCAGGTACTCCCGGAAGCTCCCTCACATGCACTTGAATGAATACATAGTGTCTGACAGTTGATTATCCTGGATTCACGAAAGCAGGCACACTCACATTTTCTCATGAGATGTTTGAGTTAGATAAATAGCTGGCGGAAAGAGAAAAGTCAGGAAACTGTATTAATACAAGAGGCTTCATCATTACTATTAACTGGTCCTAGATATATTAACCTCTACAGGTGCTTCACACCGAGAGTTCTTGAGCATTAGATTCCTAGTGCCTAAAAGTACACTATACTACAAACTACAGAGACATTTTTAAGGGGGTCCAAAGGCAAACTCATTTCGTATGGAGCTATGACATTTAGTATCTTGATCATGTGGGGGATGTTGTGTTTGGTCCAAAGCCTAAAATAAATCTTTACAGTCGGGTAAACAGCAATACCATCATTATGGAGACACATTTGTTCAAGTATGACATTAAAAGGCACGTTTTCTTCTTAAAGTGAGACTATTTAACTTTTTGAATGAAACTGAAATACTAAAATATAGAAGCTTCTTCACTACACTTATGGTTTTGCTGCTGCCGCCTTATTTGGTCTGGTATAGCTTATTGTGGCGAACGTTGGCTAATTTTGGCCAAGGGATGTTCTAAAGTCAGTTATCTGAATTCTCTTGCTTTATGACTCTTCCATGATCCATTTTTACACTATGATTGAGCATTCATCATTATCCAGAGATTGTCAGTTGTGGCCACGATGGCTGCTGTTGTGCAAAAACTATAGTGTTGCTTTAAACCTGTATTATTATTATTATTATTATTATTTCCCTTTTGGATAGTTCAAATATCTGTTAAAACAGCTCTGACATTATCACCTTTAAAAGCTTTACAGTGAAAATGCTAGAATGTTCGAGTGTTATTTTCCAATCTTATAGTTGTAAGGTACATGGTTTTAAATTAAAATGTAGTACAATTATTAACAAAACCAGGCACTAAAAGTTGTTTAACTTAATTGCAGCAGTGAGTCTCTCCAAAGTCCACAGGCTGCAGGAGTAATATCCAAAGGCTAACACACTAACAAGCACTGTGTCTACTATCTGACTCTGGTACTAAACAACTCCAGCAAGCCCTAAAGCTCCCAGTCGGTCTCTTCGCCATTCTTTGTCATACCACCTCAGTTCTGCATGTATAAGGAGTGCAGTGAGTCTATACAAGAGATGGGATCACCAGCCACCAGCAGCTGAGTCAAACTTAGTATATATTTATATGGGTTTTTTGTAAAGAATGGTCTCAGCAGTGAGCGCATATAGCTATTGTAATCTCAGAGGGGAAAATGTATGTGTGTCCTACTACACTTTTTTAGCTAAACTTTGTCAGAAGATATTCAGGTAAGTCTGTAACACAGTTTAAGGTTTAAATCCTTTCATTCACTATATATGGGTGGTAGTTAATTTAATAACAAAGAAAAGGTAAGTAGATGGGAGAATGGAGAGACATTTGTCAGTGTTGGATTCAGAGTGTGGGCAGATGGCTATTTCCTGGAGGCAGTTTATACCCATTTGTATTGAACTTAGAAAAAGAAAATATGACTTTTTTTTTTTTCATTTTTGACCAGCACTAGAACATGTTAGTAGATGGCTGCTTAACCGCACATCCAGCAGAAATAGAGCAACATGATTTTTCCTTATGAGTAGTATATGTGTCCACCCGATGAATTTTAACTTTTTAAATTTTAACAAACTTGCTTTGCATTGTTTTGGTTTCCAAAACAAAACCAAATTACACAAATTATCTTGCTCTTTAAATTTTCATCAGCTAGTCACTGTATCTGTCTACTTTTACTGCTGAGCAGAGGACAGTGGGTTTACCTGAATTTTTTTTTCACTGAAAACTGTCAAATGGCACAGTAAAGGGTCTGTGCATCTAAGGGGTAACTTCAGTATTAGTGAAAACTCATTCTGGGGTTTTCACTATGAGCAAAATTTTTCACATTAGTCACTGTTATTTGAAGCATTGATAATTCTAACATACTGAAGTTACATAATAGCCCCGAAGTGATTTGTAACCTTAAACTGTAGAAGATGGCCAAGAGACCATAGAGACCATATTACAGACTGAAATTCTCTGATAACAAAGTAAATAAAGAGGCTCTTCTGGTGTAATCAACCTGAAAAAATTATACTAAAACGAGGGCTGTATACAAGAAGAGATGAGAAGCGACAGGACAAGAAAGTGAAAGATTATCTTATTTGTTAACTGATGGAAAATGTCCATGCAATTCAAAATGCACGTGGATATCTTGTGACATCGTTCACACTGAAATAATATATACTGGATATAGATGAGAGATGCAACTTCAAACAAAACACTATAATAAAGTCCCCTTTGGGAGTGTTTCTACAGGCCTGAAGTGATAGCCAAGCCTGTTCAGTCAGCATTAAACCCAGTGTCTTTATAATGAGGATCAATGCAGTGGTGATGCTCCTCAGTGTCCATTATGCATATAGAGGACTGATTCAGAGCTTTTATAGCCCAAATAAGTTTTCATGTTCACAGTACTCCTGTCAGCCCCCTACCACTTCGGCCTTGTCTGCTTCTTAGTAGTCAGCTAGTTTTCTGCCAGCCTCTTTTGATACCACTAAAGAAAACAAGAAATAGTGTCAACTTATTAATGTAGCATGTTGGCAAGGAAATCAAAATGTCACAAGGAGTTTTCAAGGCTGTTTCCCCCCAGCCCTCTGTATCTATTTTTCTCCTAGTTATGTATCCTGAGATATTGTGATAGCAGATTGATGAGCCAATAACATAACCCTCTCATCACTCACCCCCCCCCCAATCCCATCCTACATACAACTTTCAATGTGTTTCTTGGCAACATTCGGACAACGCACTTTTATTAATCTGAGCCGACTTAGATTTTAAAAGTCAGAAATGTTTTATTATCCCTGCCTCCTGACAATCACACTCAAATTATCCTAAAATTGCCCTCCAGTGCTTTGTTAAATCAAAGTGAAGTATGATGCTCATTTTGACTATGACAGATATATGATTTTGCACAATCATTGTGCAATCCACTCATTAATGAACCCAATTTATGGAGCCCAATTTACTTCAATTAGATCTGCTTACTGTTTGCCAGAATTGATTTATTCTCATTAAAAAGTCTGTGACATCAGGCCATTGTCTGGAGAGGTTTATAATTAATCTCCCATTATTTCAGCTATGCTTGGTATCATTCTTTTAAGTGTATGTAAATGGCTACCCTTAAAATTTATAACAAGGAAAATATTCCCCAGCAAAAATTGATATTTGGAAAGCCACATGTGGCAAATAAGTAAAATTAGTTTGAAACCACAAAAGGGGGATTTTATCACAGACAATACATTAAAAGCAGAGGAATCCTACAAAAAAATAACAATTGAATTAAAATAATCAATTTTCAAAGGTGATTTTGCTGCAAGTCTCATCGAGATTGTCATTCCAGTGTCTAGGGAAAATTTCCTTTTAGCCTTTTTAGATCTAACAAGGACAAAGTTCATTATTGGCTCTATAAGGGAGCTGGTGGACATAGACGCTACAATATGAGAAATATAAGCCAGCATTACCCCTAGCATTATATCAGAAGTGATGGCAAAGTAGCATCCTCCAGAGAATTTTGACATCAGCCACCCTGGACTATGACATGAATGGAAAGCAGTTACACAGATTCCAGATTGCTACAAAGTAGGACAGTCAGGTGAAGTACAAGCTCTGTTACATTTACTGGGAAAAGAGGCTAAACATCATGAAGACATTATGAGGATATTACATAAAAAGTTTTGTTAAACTGATTGGATATTTTATGCCTAAATATTGATAGCAAAAGTAATGTGTTTGGAGGAATTTATCAGCAGTTTACAGGAGACAAATGCATTTGACGATGTAAACATTAGATTAAGAGACATCCTGGTAAAATCAGTAACCACAAAGAGTTATCACAAAAATAGCAAAAGATGTCATATCTATCTCTTATGAAGGCCTACAAACAGGCATTCCAGTTGAAACAGATTAATGGGCAGCTAATCGAACAGAATGGAGCTGCAACATCACAGAAACAACTCCTGCCCTGTGAGATGACCTGAGTAATTGGTACAGTGGCCACTATGCCACTTTATACACACATTACAGGTTAGTGATGTTCACACAAATAATTGCAAACATTTTACCTTATCAGGAGGCATTTGCAGGGAGTGTTGGCAACTTATTTTCTTTGATGCCAGATTTATAGACTTTTCAAGCCCTTTTGTGAATTTTTTCCAAAATACCACCTAGTGACACATATAGTAATTTTATGATTAACCTAGTCTATTTTCTGTAGTACAGAGTCACAGGTATTGCCCCACAAGTGTGAGGTTGGGATTTCATTTGCAGGCACACCTTTCAATACATCTCATTCAATTGACCTCACATCAGCTGACATGGGGGTGAAGTAGCTTCTAACTGTCTCTCCGAGTAATGATTTAACAAGTAAATACCAAAAAAACCCCACAACAGAGCCATTTTCTGTAACTTAAGTGTATGATGATTTTCACAGAAAAAGTCTGTGCTATAAAATCAGGATTTTAGCAGCAGAGCAACAGCTTGGATATGGCTTGGAAGTGACTGCTGGTTACCTGGTAGTCTTAATGGGTGGAATTCAGGCACTCTTCACTACTTGTTCCAGAAAAGCATACAAATGAGAAAAGCTTTGATGGGAATTAATCTGTATTTAATTGCTGTATTTATGAGCAGAGACAGCAGGAGAGAAGCAAACAGAGAAAGGACTATAAGCAGATGACATAAGGCAGAAGGCAAATAGGACAATAATGACTTCATGAATATACTAATTAGAATATTATGTCATTTAGTGTCACTTACAGCAGGCTTTAGCTACTTTCCATTAAAGTAATAAATTACAGTGGTCTCCAAAAAGGTTTCAACCTCATCCTCAATATTACATATTTACCATACTTGGTCCAGCCATAAACTAGGTTTTGACCCAGTACTTTTCTTTGTGTGCATGGTAAAGGTTGTACTGTTTGCTGTAGTGTTACACTTTCAGGAGGTTTTTACCAGGAGCTGAATTATCCACAGAGGGCTCCTCCACTCCAAAATAGATCCTATGATTAATCTTGTCGGAAAAAAAATAAAATTAATTTCATGTCCAAAAAACATTTTTTCTCCGACATCATTTAGCAAACACAGGGTGTCCTGGAGTGGCTGCGGGCCAAGCTGCAGCTAACATTTCCTCAGCTTGTATCTCTGATAACTTAAGATCCAGATGTCTGATGACTAAAGTTCTTCCTTAAGTTAAATTATGAAGGTAAAAAACAATGAAGATCTAAAAGTGTATCGTAAAAATGTGGCTTAAAATTGAATAAAAATTCAATTTTGACAGCTGACAACCACAGCAGTGACACGGGCACAAAAGGAATATGATGCCACTCAGGTGATTAGAGGAAAAAGACCATCAAAATCAAAAATTATGGATTTTTCATTTGGGATAAACTAAGTACACAAGTTAGCAAAATAACATGAAGACTGGTCAGACAAAGCAGATGAGGATACATAAAACAGTTGATGTAGGCTTAAAGTTTGTAAAATATTTCTATAATTTTGCTTAAAAGCAAAGTAATACTGCTTGGTGTAGGACCTACTACAATCACCAAAGTTTCAATACATACTGTGTATTTTAATACTCTACTAATTCAATTTACTGTTAAAATTGTGATGATAAAGGTGTTCAGTAGGTTGGCATTAGCACTTCAGCGGCATTAGTATAGCTTTTAGTGTGGTAATCTGTTTTGTGTTTGCTGAGACTTTAAGCTAAAACTACCTTGATTTTATATATATATATATATATATATATATATATATATATATATATATATATATATATATATATATATATATATATATATATATATATATATGAGCTTTTAGTTGATTAAAATGACTAATGAGACAGAAATTTCCACTCACTAGACACTACTTGGGAACACTACTTTGGCACTTTGAGCAGTTGATATCACCTGACTGATAAAGCTTCAGTCTAAATTTTTCTTGTTGTTATAGAGATGTTATTTTCTTGAATGAAGCCATTCTTTTCAACAGCTCTGTGGTACAAAAAAGGGAACTGAGTCATATTTTCATTCATTCTCATTTCAGCCATTCCTTTTGTCTTTGTGTCCAAAGACTCTCCTAGATGCTTGGTTCTTGTTGCCAGGACTGCTGTGACTAATGCGGTGCCCTGCCTTCACTGGGGCAGCTGTTGATATTCTCTTTCATTGCCCTACCCTTCGCTAAATGCTGATTGACTGATTTGGGAGGTGATTGTAGTGTCAATAAAATAACACAGTATTTGTCTGTCACTTTAGCCAGAGACTTACGTTATGTTCAGTGAAAACCAACTAGTCACAAGAGATAGACCTGTTAGAAAAGAAAAAAAAAGATGCATTTCAATCAGGCAGGGAGAAATATATAGGGCTGATCAAAAAGAAAAAAGAATAAGCCTGCCTTCAGAAAATAACAGAGCTCTATGATCCAGCTCCCTTCAAAGAGTCTTAATTCCCATCACTATGTTGTTAACTGCCAATCCACGAACGCTACTGATTATATTTTATGTGAACTGATGGAAAATGTCCATGCAATTCAAAATGCATGTGGATATCTTGTGACATCAATATATTGATGATATTGATGAAGGGATGCAACTTCAAACAATACAGTATAAGAAATTCAGTTTTTCAGACAAACACAGCTTTTCCTTACCACTCTTTGTCAGCTCTCTGTCTCTTGCCAATGCTTCATACTTGAGAGCACAAACTAACATTATGTATGTGTTTTATTTTGCACTAGCAGTAGTTTGCTTTCATTCATTAGCTATCAGGCATTCACTCAGGCTTGCATTTTTTTGGTTAAAGCATATTATTTTTTATGTTGCTTGTAGTGAATGTATTTATGTGTTAAGCTGGTGAAAGGCTATTTCCCAAACTGAATTCCATGGGTCACTTCTGGGAAATTGTGTGAGGAATTCTTGAAGATCATTATTTGTTCAATGGACTCTATTTGTGAATGGGACATTTAACTGCACCTTAAAATTGCCATAAGTGACTTTTCAAAAGTTTGTCATTTTGGAAACTTTAATAACTGTCAAATTTCTTGGGATACTTGGCATACACATGCTAATGCTGTCTGTGCCGTGATGGTTTTTACGTAAGATGTATGTGTTCTGAATATATGGCCAAAAGAAAAAAGAATAAGCCTGCCTTCAGAAAATAACAGAGCTCTATGATCCAGCTCCCTTCAAAGAGTCTTAATTCCCATCACTATGTTGTTAACTGCCAATCCACGAACAGTACTGATTATATTTTATGTGAACTGATGGAAAATGTCCATGCAATTCAAAATGCATGTGGATATCTTGTGACATCAATATATTGATGATATTGATGAAGGGATGCAACTTCAAACAATACAGTATAAGAAATTCAGTTTTTCAGACAAACACAGCTTTTCCTTACCACTCTTTGTCAGCTCTCTGTCTCTTGCCAATGCTTCATACTTGAGAGCACAAACTAACATTATGTATGTGTTTTATTTTGCACTAGCAGTAGTTTGCTTTCATTCATTAGCTATCAGGCATTCACTCAGGCTTGCATTTTTTTGGTTAAAGCATATTATTTTTTATGTTGCTTGTAGTGAATGTATTTATGTGTTAAGCTGGTGAAAGGCTATTTCCCAAACTGAATTCCATGGGTCACTTCTGGGAAATTGTGTGAGGAATTCTTGAAGATCATTATTTGTTCAATGGACTCTATTTGTGAATGGGACATTTAACTGCACCTTAAAATTGCCATAAGTGACTTTTCAAAAGTTTGTCATTTTGGAAACTTTAATAACTGTCAAATTTCTTGGGATACTTGGCATACACATGCTAATGCTGTCTGTGCCGTGATGGTTTTTACGTAAGATGTATGTGTTCTGAATATATGGCCAAAGAAAAATTCTGTAAAGGTTATATGTTTTGGAAACTGATTTTAAACACTTTACAGGGTCAAATTGTAATTTTTTGGGGGGTGGGCCCTCTAGATCCTTTTATTTTGATGTCTTGGAAATTGTGTACCTCTAATTTTGTCTACAATGTTTACATTTTTAAGTTAAACAATTTTTAAATAGACTCACAGGAAGTTAGTGATACTGACAAGAATTACCTTATGTATTTGTTTAATAAATATAAATGATTGAATGTTAATATTATATTTGCATTTCAAATCATATTTCACATATTTCTAAAATGTGACATTTTAATGCCATTTGATGTAGATTTGATGCAATATACACAAAAGGAAGAGTTGGTTAAAAAAAAGTAAAAAACTGACTATTTCAATCAATGCAATTCAGTTCCCTCAAATTTTGTTCAGTTTAATCATGTCCAACAGGGGGTATGTGAGTTGGACGGTTACAGCCTATGTCAAGAAGCTGTGAAGGATGCAGGAAAATCAAGACAAAAAAGATGTTATTATTACAAAGAAACCAAGAGCTTCAACATGAAGTCATGTAGCCTGAAAGGTAACTAATTCATTGGACAGTTTGGGGGAAAATCAAATTGCAGTGACAGCAGGTCATGAAGGACTTTACTGTGGCTTCAGGGATGTGAATGGGGTGGGGTGGTTTTAGATCAGTCAACTGGACAGTTCCCACGACCAGCAGGTGTATTTTGATGTTCATCTCCTGACTTCCTCTTGAAATCTGTTAAAAGTTTTACCACGAAATGCTTTCAAACTATAAACACACAGCACCATAGGTTAAATGAACAGAACCAAATGGGCAAACACGTTAAAGATGATCTGTTGCCACAGCTTGAATTTTTTGTCTGCTGGTTGGATAGACCAAATTGGCACGCAAATTACATTAATAATATCTACTACTCTGGAAAGCTATATGTTATTTATGATAATACACTGTCTCTAATTATACGACCATTTGAGGACCTAGGTGTAACAACTGCTTCGGGAAAAGTGATTTTACTGCTGGCTCACTAAACGTTTATGGTGCTACTTTGTAGATGTTACAAAGCATTTGACAATAACAAAAGCTATTGCACTTTACAATGTTAAATTGACTGTACTTACATAGCGCTTTTCTAGTCTTTTTGACCACTTAAAGTGCTTTTACACTACTGTTACATTCACCCATTCACACACATTCAAATAGTGCTTTTTCTACACATCTGCACACATTCACACACCAATGACACACATCGGGGGCATTTTGGGGTTCAGTATTATGCCCAAGGACACTTCGACAAGTGAACCCACCTTTCCGGTTGGTGGGTGACTGCTCTACCACCTGAGCTACAGCCACCCACACTCAATGGATATAGTTTGGCAAAAGAATGTTCTGAGCTCTGGTAATGGGCTGGTTTTGGAGCTGATTTTGTTTGGCCCTTGTGCTGTTTTTTTCCAACAGACCTGGTAACCCTGAGTGAGAGAGACTGAGTGGCAGTTATAAGCGCTAGAAAAAGCTAGTAGGTACAGTAAACCTGAAGCCAAAATGCAATTAAGACACCACCTTTGGCATGTGTGAACTGTGCCTAATGAGTAATTGAAAGCACACACAAAGTACACTCAAAAAATGCACAGATAGTAGAAGGTCGGGTTCCCTAGTGACCCACAGCTTATTTTAGTCCCACACTTCCAAAACAGACTCTTTATATTTTAACACTAGGTCACTCTCAGTACCTCGCCTGCTTTGACCACTGACTTATGCTCACAACACACTATGTCAAACCTCCGTAGGCAGTGACTGAAGATTTTATCCATATATGAATTCCTGTATGTGAGATATGTATTGAGCTACCACCATGGATTTATTGTCATATACATCAATAATCTGGCAGTGCTGCTGTACATCCATGTACATGTCAGGATCTAAATCTCGCTGTGTGCTCTCTGGGGAATGACAAACAAGAGAAATCTATTAAGTTCAGCATTCAGTTTAATAATATTGCGGGAGTTACTTGCTTATACCTGTGAGGTAGTCAGTAGACAGTGGCATATAGTGAATCACATTAGTCTAGGTTTGAGATACCATCGGTACCACAGAGTGTGGAGGCTTGTGTATTCTTAGCTGCCTGTAAGACAATCTAAATGTTTGCTGCAGTCTTACAGGTTGGTTCCATGAAAACAATATTTTTTTTAGATTTAGAAAACCATGCATATTTCATATGCACCTACAGAGTATCAATCTCTGCCACATGGCATACTGATTCAGTTTATTATATCATCTCAGAAATGTACCATGGGGCCCATGTCTGTCACTGGTGCTGCCTCACGCTGTCATCTTTCTGTTTCTTTTTTTTTCTTTTTTTTGCAGATAATTTAGACCTGTAGCTTTACTTTTCTCCCTGCTATACACATAGACACACACATCACCCTGTCCGTCCTCTGCAGACAGACACAGCTGGTTGATGCTCACCATCCGTCGTCACTATCAACATTAACATGTATCTATGTAAAGTTGTGTTAACACAACATTGAGACAGCACAACATTGTGCTACCAGGGACATGCCAACCATGAGATGGAACAGCACACAGACCGCTAACAACACAGGAGATGTCGGCAGCTCCAACAGGGCTCCAATTCCATTTGGGACCCAATAACAGAATCATTTTCTCCCAGCCCTGCCTGTGTTTATCTCATGTGGCCCAGCCTGTGCAAAGATTACATGTACATTATTGTTTTCTTCCTACGTACACATGCAATAGCATGTGTATGTAGTTGCAATGCTTAGTTTTAAACAGGTGTACCTAATAAATTGCAGGGGTACCAAGGTGTTAAACTGAGCTTTAAGATGAAGCCAATAAGATGGCTTATATTGAGAAATAACACTCACACCAAGAAGCAGCAAAAAATCGGACCAATTTAAATATCTTTATTTAAGCTAGATGGTTTTAAAGTAACTAGATAATCCAAAAATACCAACTTCTTAAAAACTTCTTTTCACAATCACATGCATGTTCGGGAACTCGATTATCCTCAGTGCCAATAAAGCAAAGGTCATGAACCATTTGATTACAGCACAAAATTCTGGCTATAGAAGACTTCTTATTATAGTTCCTAAAGGATCTATGTACACAGTTTTGATATTTTTAGATTATTTATTGTATTGTTACATATAATTCTGCAATTAATAAAAAATATTCCTGCCAGTTAAAAGATGACTAAACTTATTATCATTAGAAATTTAAGCTTTACACAGGTATGTATGAGGGCATGTTGGCTGAAAATGTGTGGGTGTTATTGAAATATCAGATTTAACTAGAACTTCTACATTTTCTGATGACAATGTCTGTTATGCTGCCTCTGCTGCTGATAAAATTCACAAAATCTACAAAATCACTGACACAGAATTTTTATTTAACAGTAACAATATGATGGAATTCAATTTTAAAGTGGTCGGACACAGCTCCACCTGCAACCTTTATAGCATTAAAAGTTTTATAAACACATATTATGTGTTAATGATTAAACTATCAAACTTTACACTCCAGGAAGAGAGTGCACTCTTTTTCAGTACTTTTTACAGCTAGTTGTTTTCATTTGAATGTTTTTCTGAAGTAAATCCTAAAACAAAACTTAGAATTCTGAATGAATTGTACTTATCGATTTGCCTAAAGGGGCCTTTAACGATTTCACATGCCAAAGTCAATATACTATTCAAAGAGTATTAAAGATAATCATTAATAATTATCAAGATTTAGATTAATCTGATTAATCAAGATTAATAATAATGGGGCACCACCGGGAAAACCCAGACTAATAACCAAAATTTGGATGGAGTGGAGATCAGCTTGGTTGGCGAGGGAAATCCATAGCCCTGATAGTTAATTGTGTAAACAGGAAACTCCTAAATAGAACTAGAGTGTTTGCCATGTGGGACGGGTCTAGTCTTAGAAGTGGCAACAATTACCGCTCCTATCGGCGAGGAGTTCACTGGTCGGGGCGAAGGTCCAAGCCAGAAGCGTGAGTTTCGGGAGTTTCGGCATTAATATAATATAATAATATTTGGTTGACGTCATGATTTGGGGTTGACTGCGACGGATTTCACCCAATGGGAGCCGTGGATTTTAGGGGGACCCTGCTGGTCGGCTGGCACCTTGTGTGTTGGGGGGGCGCCCATTTGGTCGGGTATTCAACTGAGACCGCGTGTTGGGGGGGTTGCTCAGCTGAGTTCTTTGTCTTCCTCAGGTAGCAACACGTGGCCTTAGCTGGGTTCCAGGTTTGGGCGTGCCTGTAGGCCTTCTTTGTCTATAGTCTGTTGGTGAGGCACAACATAAGCCTGCAACAGCCCTGGCTGAAACAGTTATGAACATGCACTGTAATTTCATGACTAATCTCAAATCATGACAAGACATGGCTGAGGTAACAGTGTTTGATGAATCACATTATGTTTCATTGTTGTGATAAATGCTGGGAAGATCAGAAAACATTTTGAGTTTTTACAATTTGGGAAAAGTAGAATTGTATGCGTGTCAGATGTGGATCCAGCCGGCCCTAGCAGGCTTAAGCTAGTTTGACATGTTTGCATCAATGATTCTGACAAGAGAGTTAATTTAAACAGAGCTACATCTCTTCCTCTGTCTGCTCCACTGTCGGGATATCTGGTGTTAGATGCAGGCATTTACCAAGAAGGGATATAGCAGAATCAAGTTGCATTGTGGGAAATGTAGGATCCAGAAAATGAACACAGACTAGGTACTAAAGGTCTGGGTCAGCAATTTTCAGCCTCTGCTGCTCCATTTATTTATTTATGTGTGTGTGCGTGTGTGTGTGTGTGTGTGTGTGTGTGTGTGTGTGTACTTCTTCTCATATCCTGGTAGGGACTTTAACCTGAATGCACACTAACCCATGAGGACTCTTGTTACCGTGAGACTACTTTTTGAGTTGGTTTAAGGGTTAGGGTGAGAGGTTTACATTAGAGTTGGCGTTAGGCATTTATTTTTGATGGTTAAGTTTTGGACAAGGTGTGAAGAAATGCATTATGTCAATGAGTGTACCATGAGGATAGTGGAACAAGCCTGTGTGTGTGAGTGTTGGTGTTTGTCCCTAACTCTGGGCAAGTGCACAACACAATCACTAGATTGCCCCTTTAAATTAAGAAGTTAAGATTTTAAATATGACTGCTGAGGATGTTTGACTAAATTAACAAGCACTTTTCCAAAGTAAAAATGATTGAGTCCTTCATATAACATCAAAACTGCAAATTATTGTGGTGAATGAATGAATATATTCTGGTTCTTACTTTCTTTAGTTAGTTATTTATGTTTTTTCTGTACCTCTCCCAGAATTGTTTTAATCAATCTGATGATGTAAAGATGGATGCCAGTGCACTGTCCACTGTGTGTTGTTCCTCCTTCATCTTCCTAGGTGTCACTCGGTTTTGAAAAATGACCTCAACTGCAGAGAAAACTAGAAGTAAAACACAATGGTGATAACAGAAAGGTGAGTGTGTCATCAGATTGTCTCAGCTGTCATTCCCACCTGAAGGTCAGACATGCTGAATTATGATAAGCCTTTGAATTTATGCAGTAATACAGTCCAGCTGGGATTATTAATAATGACAGTAATAACAGACAATCTTGTAAAAGGCCCCTCCCTACATTAATGTGTATGCCTTGTAATTAGTCTCTTACTGTGTGAGTGATTGTTGGCTTAATAATTTTCTGATAGA
Source organism: Istiophorus platypterus (assembly GCA_016859345.1). NCBI lineage: Eukaryota > Metazoa > Chordata > Actinopteri > Istiophoriformes > Istiophoridae > Istiophorus > Istiophorus platypterus. Next base: position 382,782 of record CM029131.1, read on the forward strand.
TTGTTTAAATAGCCCTTTCTCCTGAAGCTTTTCTCACTGATGATGTTACAGATACAATTGAGAAAGCTATTTAACTCCTGACATATTCTCTGTTAATTTTATATCAAATGCATGTCTCTCACAAATGAAACAAATATGCGGCAGCTATTATGGTTATGCAGTGTAATGAAGGGACACCTCCTGCCTTTGCCAAACATCTTTCAAATAGGGATTTTCAGTGTGACGACATCACGGAAATGACAAACAGACTGCCTCTGAAATGTGTCCAGTTATCCAAGCTGATACAAAGTAAAAATGAACCTGAGCATAATCAAGCTATTTCAGGCCACATTACAAGGCGATCACACTGCTGCTCAGTTTTAGCCTTCATGATAGAGGAAAAATAATCAGCTGGCTGAGATAAAGACGGGGTAATCTGTCATGTGGCTGCGGGTCACCAGGGTTTCCAAGCTGCAGGGGCATGGAGGCCCCTTATACTCCAAGAGTACAATCCATCATTTAACATACTAACAAGGCAAGGGATTTTAACATGAAAGATAATGCAGGTGCAGTGTTATCAACTGGTTTCAGAGCCCTCTGCTAGTGCTGATGAAGAATGCTCTGTTATCTCCATCCAAAAGAAAACTGACTTTTAACACTGAGAGAGAGTGTATTGAACAAGTGAAAAAACTTAAAATCTAGTGGTTAGTAATGTAAAGATTATAAGGTCAAGGTCGGCGTATTTTTTCTGGATGACCACATGAGTTAAGAATCAAAATCTCTGAGATGTACAATGACATAAAGACTGGTGAGGTGAATCAATAAAGGCCAATAGCCACCAACTACCTGCTCTTTTCATTTGTCTAAATGTTTCAGTCAGAACACTGTGTATGTTCTCATGTTATACGGCACAAATTAAAGTTCTCACTTGTCCAACATTCAGCTATTCAATGATGATAATCAAACTGATGTGGCATTTTGTTTCACTTCATTCATTATCCGGACATTATTTTCATGTTAGCACGTTTTCTTTTTCTTCGGGACCAGTAGCAACAGAGCAACTATGTCATTTCAGTCAATTTGAAAGCAGTTAGCAGTTGAATATTTGAGCAGTTAAATATTTTCCAATGCTATTGCCTGAAAAAAAAAAAAAAACTAAACTAATTCTGCAAAACCCTTGTTTTATAAAGTTCAGCGACAAAACATTTTTCTTTTCTTTTTTTAATGTCTAATGTCAATGTCTTCAAAATTCTTCTGGAGTCACAGTTGTGAAATGATTATAGTTTCCACCGTCATATCCTCCATATCCTTACGCTCCATGTAGCTACCACAATCTAATGGCACTGGATGTTAATTTTTAGGTGCAGAGTTTTCCAGTATTCACATAACTCCAAAGAATACCAGGCTGCCTTCTCATGACACCCCAAGAAATATTAAGTCAACTACAAAAGGAGAGAAATTGAACACAAAGCATTATTGGAATGGAAAGTTAAAATTAGAGAATATTAACTGAAGTTACCCAACAGAGGAAAAAGAATAAATTAAGAAAATATAGATTCCCACCCCATGAAATAATTAATAGGAAAACTCAGTTTCTAATACACAGATAAAGAAAAAAAAACAAACATTGAAAATAAACTGACAAATATCTGGTAAATTAGATTAAACAAACAAACAAACAAAACCCCAACATTTTTAGTCAAATAAAGATTCACATAAACACAATCTTCAGGACCTCCTATGCCAACCTTTATTCAGCAGATAAAAACCCAAGCCAAGAAGACATCAGTCCCTACTGAGTTTATCAACTCTTTTGGACCATCCTACCTCCACTTTTCATTAGACTGATACTTAATAAAAACAAAATCACAGATTTCAGTTGACTTATTAAAATCTAACAAAGACAAGGCCCTACCAACTTACTGCTGTCCATCCGTCCTTATCCTTTGAAGGTTTCTGGGGGCTGGAGTCAATCCCAGCTGACACTGGGCAAGAAATGGGGTACAACCTGTAGAGGTCACCAGTCTATCACAAGGTCAAACAACCACACTCAATTCAGAGTTGCCAGTTAACCTGCATGTAGCCAGTTAACTCAGAGGAAATCCACACAGGCACAGGGGGAACGTAAAAAAAACTCCACACAAAAAAGGGTCCTGTCCAAACTGAAGTTTAAACCCACAACCTTCTCATTGGCAGGCAACATTGGTGCAGTTAAATTTGATACATGGCTGGGCTGCCCTTTATCTGTTTGCTTTGCTCCTACTCTAAGTACTCATGTATACATTATTTTAATATAGCTGAATTCCTAATAAAGCTGTTTTCATTTACATGTTTGTGTGTTTTTGTTATCAGACAATGTAACAAATATGAAATATCTACTGAAAAACAGCATGTCAAGAGTAAATGTTAACCATAAGTAAGTTCCAACCCCTTTCCAAAGCTGCTGCTCTGGACTGCTGAGATAAGACGCATCACTCACTCACTCACCCACTCAATCATTTACTCAGTCTCAGACATTTGTCTATATAGGGCTCACCTGGTTATTGTGGTTCAGTCAAGTCACAGAAAAAGTAACTGCTTGATGAATTTATCATTATCAGTTATGGGCAAAAGAGCAAATGCAAAATGTAAGCACACTGTTCTCAATGATTCCAACTTGTTCTAACAAGAACTGGTTCAGATCATTAGACTCCATCATCTCCAAATTTTACTGGAAGAATTAGATGCCAGGGATTGAACTAGCCAATCTTCGAAAAGCAAAAAAAAGCTTAGATGCATACATTTCTTCTATATTTCTCCAATATTGGAGCAGATGAACTCCATTACATATTTAGGTGGAACCACCCTAACCAGTCAGACATCACATGACTAGACACAGAAGATGAACTGTGGAATGAAATCCAGAACAATAAATTACTGTTTCTAGTCCAAGCTATCAAACATCATTCTTGTTTCAATGTATCAACAATATTAGTGACACTTACAGCATGGTGTAAATTCCATAAAATCTCAAATGCCATCCTCACACTATCAAATAACCCTAACTTTCTAGATAACAAAACACTTCAATTCTGCTCATGGATTGGAAAAGGTATCACATAAATGGAATATATCCTACCCCAGCCTCATCCCCCCACCTGGTCCAGATTTGCAGTATTGGGAGCAATCACCTCCTGGAGTATCTTCAATTTAAACCTTCTCTCCTAAAAAAACCAAACATCAAGACCATCAATGTAATTCCCTTCTATTGATATCAATTTATCACCATACCTAAAAATACCAAAAATATATAGAATGATATCAAAGTCAGACACAATAGTATCCTTACCATCCATACGCTGGAACCAAGACTCATCCATTAGTCCCACTACTAAACTCTGCAACCAGATCTTCAAGAACATCTTTTTCCTGAAAAAAGGCTTATGTGCAACTCATTCAATACAAAATAATCCAGATTGTTCACTTCACTAGGAAAAAGATGTTCAAAGTGGGATTTATGAAGTCTGAAATCTGTTCATACTGCTAACAAATATTTCTGATATATACCTGTGTGCTATCTTGCTCCACTAACCAATTACACACAGCTATTATTATTATTATTATTATTAGTATGATTATTATTAGTATTATAAACTTGTCCTTTTTTTACTAATTCTACAGCTTGTACTGCAAATCAACAAGCATGTTAGAGTCTGACATTGAGTGTTTATTGATTAGTGTTTATTGATGATGTGACTGCTGATAGAAGCAGCAGGATGAATTCTGAAGTGTATAGGTCTATACTATCTGCTCAGATTCAGCCAAATGCTGCAAAACTCATTGGAAAGTGCTGTATTGTACTGATAGATCATGATCCTAAACATACTGCTCAAGTAACCCATGCACTTCTCAAGGCAGAGAGACTGAACATTTTTCAATGGCCAAGTCAGTCACTTGACCTCAAACCAACTGAGCATGCTTCAGACAAAACTGAGGGCAGAAAGTCCGACAAACAAGCAGCAACTGAAGGTGGCTGCATAAAAGCCTGCCAAAACATGTCAAGGCAGGAAACTCAGCATTTGGTGATGTCCATGGGTTCCAAACTTCAAGCAGTCATTTGCTGCAAAGGATTTTCACACAAATTTAAAAATAACCCCTATATTAACAACTGTGTTCTTTTTAACCTAAAAAAAAATGCTTTTTTTAATCACCTTTGGGCCCCTGAAAATGAGGGACTGTGTATAATATTGGTTGTAATTCCTAAATGGTTGATGTAAAAAATTTGTGAAAACCCTTGAATTAAAGTAGAAAGTCTACACTTCAATCACATCTTGATTCATTCTTTTTAATCCATTGTGGTTGTGTACATAGGATAGATAGACAGGTATAAACAGGACTCTCTCCTCAGAAACTTATACGTATATTCCTGTACAGCACAGAATGCTTTAAACTAATATCCTAAATTCGTGACTTGGTTGAATTTTCAGAATGTTCCATCTGGTATTACACATGATGATATCAAACAAGTGTGGTACAAGAAAATGTATTGCAATATCAATTGAGTAGATAGTGGAGTAGATGGACAAGAGCAGTGAGTTTAGCCTTTGAATGATTGAGGAGCTGTTCGGAGGAGGTGGCAGTGTTTGTGCACAGCCTTCCTCATCTCTTCCAACCGCCAACTCTATCTGACTCTCTCTTGTAGTGAAAGGCTTTAGGAAGTTATGGATGAAAGTGGGGCAAGTGGACTTTCAAAGGCCCATCACTTCCTTTATATACTACAATGCCTGTCCAGAATATAGATCAGGTTGTGGCACAATATATGCTCTGTGTTGTTCTGTCCCTGAGTGGCAAATAAGAGGGAAAGTAAGACAGGGAGTATCGCTTCCGTAGTGGACCACTGGAAATGTTGGTCCATCTTCAGAAAAAAACAGTATTGCCAGCATTTTTGACAGAATTGAGCGAATGCAGATGGGGGAAACTGAATAGTATTTGGCAACTAGCTCCTCAGGTTGCACAAGCATGTCCTTGAAATATTAATTTATATATCAGGTAGATAAGAAAATTTGCGATGTTATGTGTAACATTTCTCTTTGATTTATGGCAGTGTCATGGGGGGATCAGAGAGCCAAAGAAAAAACAGTACTTTAAGTCAACAAGAAAGACAACCAATTCAAAATCACATTGACATTTATATTAACATGGATCTACTTAAAATACAGTGCTGTAACCCCGTCTCCTAGAAATTATGTTTATATACAGCTAATATTTTAACTAAATTACAATTTCTATAAACAATGAGGAAATGCTGTTTGTATTTGGCATCTCGCAGATAAGTTGATGCTGAACAAATCAGCTAAATGTTTACTGAGAACATGTTTGTCTTATGTTGCAAGAAAATATCCCCTTGTTGTGAATAAAGCATTGTTAAACTTTAGGGACTTAATGCACATGGTTAAGGTTAGGGAAAAATCCTGGCCTTGTTTCATACAGAGAAAGTTCACAGTGAGTTCAGATACAATGTGTCTATTTACATGTAACCAAAACCATTGTCTTTCACTAACCTCAACCAAAGTGTTTTTGTTCCACAGACAGAGATCTGGATGTGAACTCGAGTGTGACAGTCCTGCACTTTGTACACCCCCCTTCTACCACAACCATCTCCAGAACATAAATTCAAAATTGTAGTGCTTGATTCATTCTTTCCTCTCTGACCTCCAAGACATCTCAAGATCTTCAGGGACACATGCAAAACACGTGTTAACTGTTTTTGCAATGTTCTTGTTTTTTTATCTCTTTATTTATTTCATTATACTTAATGAATTATATTCTTCATTATTGAACCGAACTAACACTAATCCTGCCTATAACGCATACTAAACTGAATTGAATTGAACAGAAATGCATTGAGTCCAGTCATCCTAGTGATTAACTATTCAAGCTAAAAAAATCAGGCACATCATTCTGCAGCATAAATTCTCAGACTGAGAGACTCTGTAAAAAAATTCTATTTGCATACAATGAGCCCACAGACAATATAAGTGTTTCTCTATGTCTCTATCTTGCTCTCCCTCTTCCTCTTTCTATCTAATGGTGCTCCCAGGAATATTGCTCCATTTGATAGTCTTATCTATTTGTATCTAATTTACTGCTTGCACATTTGCAGTATTTTAGTCAGTTATTTGTTTGCAGTTTTCTGGTTGCAAAATTTGTTTCAGTTGCAATTATGTATAGTCGTACGTATTTTTATATATTTCTATTTCCTTTGTTTTTCTTTTTCCATAAAGTTAGCACAGCTGGGGACTATCAAGGGAAAACATGTCACCTTTACAATGTATATTGGTTGCATGTGACAAATAAAGGTATTCAGTCTTGAATCTTGAAAAAATTCACTCTCTCTGAACATGAACCTAAGATTACATATAACACAACTTAATAATATATAAGTGTGATTCCTAGGAGTCAAGGTTGTATCCTGGAATATATCCTCTGCAGTATTTGATGAAGTATTTGATGAATTTAATTTATTTAGACAGAATTGGGATTTTTTTTAGAAACAATTTATTATAACTGTTTATTTAATTATACATTCTTATACTTACTGTGACACACCCAGATCAGATTTGCCAGAGGTCTGTGCTTTGGTTCATAATACATCCATGAGCTCACCAAGTTAACTTGGTAAAACATAACACAACACAGGTTCCATACAAAGGTTCCATTTGATTTACATATCAATCTGCAGGAAAAAAAAGTTTAGGAAAAAACTGAGGCCATTCTAGATGTAACTGAGATGTTCTTTTTTTTTTTTTTTTTTTGGTCTGTGTGTATGTGTACCTCTGCCAAGTACATGCCAAAATGAGTACCAAAATTGCACTGTGCTGCTTAATAAGCATAAACTTTGCCTCAACTGAGCCTTTCCTCCCTCACTGGTGCAAACACTTTCCTTGGTGCCAGGAAATGATTAAGCAGGGCAAATGCTAGAGTAGACTTGAACTCACAGCAAATTCCATAAAAGCTGCATTTGCCCTCACACTGGCATTGCGACTGCAGGAAAATACTGTTTGCTATAACTAGCCTTTTGTTTTATTGTTTTTGTTGGTTTGTTTTTTTGTTTGTTTTTTTGTTCTTTGTTTGATTTGGAATTTGAAACAAAAGATCTCCAACTATCTTAAAAAATGATTAGTAAAAAAACCCAGGAACATGTTTCACTTCAGCTCTTTAATGCTCATTTAATTGGTTTCCAGGGGTACGGATCATCCAATGACAATTGTTAAACCTTATATCTTTCCAAAGCTGTTTCCAACATTCTGAGAATATTTTGAGGATGTTGTAGCCTGGTTCAAGACCTCTAAATCTCTGCCCATATCTTTGATTTGTGTATGTCTGTTATTGTGCTCACTGATGGTTGTTTACATTGGTTAGAGCAACAATTGACCTAATAAAGCTTAAGAATGGGGGTATCATTATTCTCTGCCAGAGACAAAAGAAACATGTACTTGCATAAACAACAGTGACAAATGTTTCCATAAAAATGACAACTGAGGATGATAATGAAACAGCTGTATATTTTGAAAGCAATTATTTTTCCTCTAACCACAGTTTTACTGGTTTCTCAGAGGAGAGTTGGTAATGTCGCTGTCAAACCATTTGATCCTAGGAATCATTGGCCTTAATGTAACTGTCAAACTCTTCTTTGAGAGGAAAGTACAAGTGGTCTGTGCTGACATTAGAATATGTCCATATCTCATGTAAGTAACACAAAGGCATGGCCACAAATAGTAATTGCATGTATCTGTGAAAAGGACTTATAAGTGGTGGACTGGTGAGAAAAAATGAGAACTCTCACTGTTGGATCTTATATTCATCAAGACCTTCGTTAAACTGTTAGATCTGTCTACTGTTTATATAACTGTTTTGAAAACACCTCCAATCATAATTTCACCGTTGGAGAAGTACATAAAAAAGGAGAAAAAAATGTTTTGACCCAATATTGGGTATATTTGGATTTGGTTTTACCTTTATTTTTGTCGCCCCTGTTGTCTTTATACATGATGCAAAGCATGAGGAAGAACTTAAAGAATGTAATTTTCCAGGTTATTTACATCAATTGTTTACATATCCTGAGTTTAAGATTACAAAAGAGTTATTTTTAGCGGAGATGAGTGAGAGATTTGTATCCGGGTTGTAGGATGCGGCCATCTTAGATCTTGCAGTCTCATGACGGATTGTTCATAGCATCAACCACAGCTACCAACACACCAGCGCATAAGTACTCATTTTTTGCATTAAGATTTCTGTAGATTTGCATCACCTCACCCTCTTCTGCGACTCTCAACCACTGCAGGGTGAACAGTGAGTCAAGATATTAAGAAATCAAGAGATCAAGATACCAAAGATACAAAACCAGTACAGTCAAGCAATTAACCTCAGTGTGTAGTAGGAAAATAAGTTTTTCCCCTTGGGCTGGCATGACAATAGAGCACTACATCTATGCAGTGCTGACACAGCAACACAGAGAGCACCTTAGGTTCTACCTAAGAGGGTTATTTGTAAATAGAGTGTGGGATTGTGAACTTTATGCATATCTGCATAAGGAATATATGGCTTTATCCTTACTGCAAAGCATTCTGATTGAAAAAGCCTGCCCTATAGTCAGTTTCTCAGAACAAGTCACATCTGTTAGTACATGAGTACTTTAATGTTCATGTAAAGCATATATATCTATGGTTTCAGGAAAAAAGCTTAAAAGGAAAGTTCTAACTCAGTTTGACCTATATAGAGCTTGCAGCAAAAAGTTATCATCTCCAAATAAAGCCCTTCATTTAAGGTCACCACTTTTGTTAACACTTTCAACTCAAACTAAAGAGATATTAAGCATTTGGTCAAAAAACAATTGGCACATTCCTCCCAGTATTGCCTGGGTGGGTCATATGTTTTATTTCCACTAGGATTTTGTCCTAAGAGATTTCCTAATGTGAGAAACTCCAAATATAAATTTCAGTACGTAGTAATTATTCATCTATGACCAAAAGGAACACATTCAAGGATCTATGCAGAGGAGACACCTTACTGATCAAAAACCATATCATATGCAATCCTACAGCAACTCTGTATGGTCTGAGTATTAGCACACTCAGTAAGGGCTCGGCCTGGAATTCCCATGCATTAGATATATTGTAATGTGTCAACTTTTCAGTGTGTATTATTTATCTTTTGGATTTCTATCACCAATGCATTACATTTCATGGAAGAAGAATGCCAGACGTCTGTCTTTACATTTGTGATCAGAAGCATCTCAAACTACACACCCTGAAACCATGTATCTTTTAGACTGATTACATAACATGACTGTCAAACACTGTTTCACTTCAGTCTTTCTGTTCATATGCACACTTCCTCTCTTTCTTTTGCCCACATGTTTGCTCTTCTTTGTTCTCTTTCTTTTCAGAGAGTCAGTTAAATGAAACCAATATCACTCAATTGATATTCTTTTAAACCGAACTTAAGACTGTCTGCAGTTATATACCAGCTGACTTCATGCCCGGAGCCACAGGCGTGTCTCACTCAGCACAGATTATGCTAAAATATTAGCATTTTCTCGCTTAGTTGTTATCGCCAGTAATCACCTATGCGTCATTTTCACAACAGGCCATATTTCATTAGTAACTTTATTGTAGCTTAATTTTAAAAAATCTAAATAGTTTTTTAACTGTGATCTTTATAAATTAATAATAAAACAATAGGAACGACTACAATTTAAATATGTCAACAATAAGAATTACCTTTTCCCTAATTAAAAAAAAAAAAAAAAGATTCCTAACAACAGCAGCACTGATCCAGGATCAGCTCATAAACTGCAACATAAGCCACAACATAAACTGCAGTGCCACGGGAGCCTAGAGCATGCTGAAGTGTTGGGTCTGAAAGCTGAAGTGCAGACCATATAATCCTGTTAGAGATATGATTCATGATCTTTAGTGGATGTTCCCCTTTTCTCTTCCTCTCCCATTTTTCATGTCACTGTCTTCTGTATGAAACACTGAAAAATCTTAAACTCTTAGACTCTTACTAATATGCAGTGTGAAATCCAGCCACGTTCAGTGGGATTCCACTCACTCTGAGAAGGGAGAGGGGGAATTATTGAGGAAAAAAATGCAGGAAGTTTACACTTGGCTAAGGCAAATGTTTGGGGGTAGAACTCAGTAATTAGAAGCAGATGCAAACTATGTTTACAGCATCAAGTATTCCACGTGGTTGTAATTCCAGTAATTTAATATGATGAGATATAGGGCACCAAGGGGAAACAAATGATGTCTTGATGACTAATAGTTCTGGTCCACTTCATCTTTGCACTGACATTTTACAAAAGGACCAAGAACTATAAACATGAAAAGTTATTGACCAATGATTACTCACTCTTTCCACAATTTTGGAGATGTCGTCTTTCATCATTGGTGATCCATTGTCCCAGCACTTTATCTGATGTGTTTATTTATCTTCTCTGGTGCAAAAAAAATAGCTTTAAGAAAGAAAAAAAAAAAAAAAATCTATCTTGGTGAACCTCAAATTTCAAAATTTAGGAGCAGATACCTTACATTAAAAAAAAAGTTTCTTATTAATTCGTTAGGTTGTCTCAAAAAAGAAAAAGTAAAGTAACAATTTGTTTCATTAAATTTTAAATGGAGCCTAGTCTTAGTTCAGGAGTGAAATAGTGCACACATCAGCTGTTCAGTATCATCTGTCTCATTGGTGCCACACTGATTTGGGATTGTTTGAGGTTTCCCTCAAAGAGTAAAGCCTTTTTCATGAAGTTTAACTGTATAACTATTTGACGTAATTGTCGATCACACTTGTAACTGAATAGTGTTTATGTTAGAATGTCTTCTGAATTTGGGATTTTAATCACAATGAGCTGAGGGTGTTATGTGTGCTATGCTCAAAATATGCTCAAAATTACATTTTACTGTAGTTTTCATTGCAATCACAGTGCAATCATCGTAGTTTCACAGCAATTCTGTTTTCAACCATAGCCTAAAGATCTTTTTTTAATCACAGAATAACTTAGATGATCGAAGACAGACAGTGAAAGTCAACGTGACAGCTATTTTTCAGTATTTCACCCATTTCAGGACTTTTGATCGAACGAGTTTGATATAGAATTCAAAGTTACTCTGTGTAATTTTGTTTCCATCTGTCTACCTATTAAAACATTTAGTCCTGTGAAATTATTCACAAATGTTTTTTAAGAGGAAGTAAAAAAAGCACCTCGGTCCATTTAAAATAATGTCATGTTTGCTTTTAGCACCTCAGCATGTCTTCTAAGCTGCTGTACCTGTCTGCTACTAACATGCTTTCTGTGAGTTAGTCAGTGAACGTTCTCTAATTTCTGCACCAAGGATCAGGTCTTAACAGAATTGTATCACCTGCCTGTCCAGTCTGAAGCCTTAAGTGATTGTCCTCTAATAAAGAACAGTTGAGAAGCAATCTAACCAGAGAGTGGGATAGCATTGTTCCTCTGCAATATACAATTTGCACCAGATTCATCTCACTGCAGTAGCCCTTATAGCCACGGATTAGTGATATAACTGCAGTAGCAAGGAGCCTAAAATCAGAGACAAAGCATATTGATTGACTTTAAGTCAGGTGTACATTTCCAGAAGGAAATCCAGCTCAGTGACTGTTTTCCAGCTCTTCCCTGCATTTTCCCTGTATTTTTTCAAAGGAATACAGGACAGATTGGGTTGAGGAGATGAAACTCCTATCTGTGACTCTCTCTTCAGGCAATGAATGACTAAACGCTCCAGCTGTGTGTTGTTAGACTGACCTCAGGTGTGCCACAGCAGGCCGAGGTCATTACATTGAGGGAGCAGTCTGCATACAATAGAGAGGCAATGACAGAGATAACAAGCATCTTTTATCTTGTGAAGGTGAAGTAGTGTTGACAGGGACCAGAACATAATCCTGACAGTGATTAATACCATAATTGAAGAAAGGTTACATGAAGCACTTCTGATTCATATGTGAAAAGGTCCTTTTTTGTTTGGATATCCACTTTTTAAATTTTTACTTGGGTTGGCTTTCCATTTAGTATTAAAGTTTGTGTAGGTAGCCAGATTTGTGTAGGTAGCCAGATTTTCTATGTATGTTTAGCTGTGGCTGCCCTTAATATTACCTTCCCATCTCTCCATTTGTACTAAACAGACAGCTACTGCAGTAGAAACTGAAAACATCAATCTCTGTGCTTAGAAGGAATTTTCCAGCAAAGACCTCACAGACCATTTCTGAGTATATCTGGATAGCCGATTAGTGTGACGTAGGAATAAAAATACTTTTTCCACTATAATTTTTTTTTCAGACTTTTACTACAATTTTTTTCAACACTAATGATGTAACCTGTAATGGAATGTCACAGTATGGTTTCATTTTAAACCATTGCTGTATCTTGACATCAGAGTTGACAGCTTATGTTGGCAGTACAGTTTGGAGAATCAAGACCTTAAATATGTGACATAATAGTCTGATGAATGAAACACTGCATGGCAAAGAGGAATAACCTCTGTATTGTATATATAAATGTGATAGTGAATCATTTTTTGTATTTTTTTCCAATTAAAGAGCTCCTCATACAAAAGTGTTTACAGGATTTTTTTTTTAGCCCAATTATAATAATTATCTCAAACCTTTATATACAACCATTCAGCCACAACATTGCAGTATCTGCCTAATAAAGTGTAGGTCCCCTATGTGTCATCAAAACAGCTCTCACCTGTTGAGGCGTGGTATCAGGCACGAAGATGTTTGCATCAGATCCTTTAAGTCTGTATGTCGTTTGGTCAAGCACATCTCACAGATATTTGATTGGATTGAGAACTGGAGGATAAGTCAACACCTTGAATTCTGTCACTTTCCTCAAACCATTGCTTGACATTTTTTGCTGTGTCGGAGGGCGCATTATCCTGCTTGAAAGAGGCCACTGCCATCAGAGAATAACATTGCCGTGAAGGGATGTAATCAGTGTTCAATGGTGTTTAGTTAGGTGGTACGTGTCAAAGTAACATCCACATTGCCTAGAGAATCACACCATCTCTGATGGCTTGCCTTCTTTCCATACTGTATCTTGGTTACTTCCCCCGGTGAATGATAAACAGGTACCCGGTGATCCAGATGATATAATGAAACATTATTCATCAGACCAGGCCACCTTCTTTCAGTCCTCTGTGGTACAGTTCTAATGCTCATGTGCCTACTGAAGGTATTTTCAGCAGTGGGCAGGGGTCTGCATGGGTGGTCTGACTGGTCTGCTGCATTGCAACACCTTACACAGCAAACTGCAATGCACTTTGTTCTGCCAAAATATCAACTTCAAGAACTGACTGTTTACTTGCTGCCTTGATATAACATATATCATTTTCAAAAATAATAATAGTACTAATAATAATTGATAATTATAAAATGAAAAGTTACTAATTAACTAAACTAACAACAACAAGAGAGGCTTTTCATTTGGTGAAATAAAAACCAGATATAAAATGTATGCTTGACACAGTTATTGGTGTTCTTATGATGAATTAAAGATATTTCCTCAAACAAAATTTTGAAAAAATCAAATAAAACTAACCTAATGTGCTTAATTTTCAGTATACACTTGATGTGACCTTTAAAAAAATGAATGATGGTCTTATTGCATAAAATTCAGCTGAACTCTTCTGTTTTCTTTTTCCAAATGGCAAAGGTGAGAGAGCTGTCTGAGAGCATCAGACATGCTGTTATCAAAAAACACAACAATTCCAAAGGCTACATGGCAACCACCAAATAACTTGAAATTTCTGTGGCAACAGTTTTTAATATTATCAAAAATTTTCACTGTAATAAAACTGTTAAGATGCTTCCAGGACTTGGTACTAAGAACAAACTCAGTGAGAGGAGTCTGAATGTTGAAGTGTATTTTGGAAAAAGGGCATCAAAAGAGCTTTCAAACAAATCTGGGGCAATCTGGATGGTGGTTTCAGCCCGTACAATACACTGCACACTAAACCGAACAGGGCTCCATGTCTGAAGGCCAAGGAGGATACCACTACTGGAAGAATGGCACAAAAAGGCAACTATGTATGCAAAAACTTTCAAAGACAGCTCGCATATTCGTACCTGACAACATTAATTAATACAGTTAGTCCGTCAATCAGAAGCAAAAGGATGATGTTACTCAGGCTGATGAGTGCATTTTCCATCACATTTTAACATATTACAACTATGGTTTACATGCCAAATTAATTGATGAGGATGTGCAGTACTAACTTTCTTTATATAACATAGTTCACTGCATTTCCATATTATTGCACCACTTTTGATATATACACTATATTGAAAATAAGCCAAATGAAACCTAATGTGTGTTTGCATAGCATTATATCTTATTTGAGCCCTCTTTGCAGTAAAGCTCCTGTGGTAGGAGAGGGTGATTATTATTCAGTTTGACTGCGGCCTTGTGTTGAGGTGGATGGGCTGGCTTGGTTCATATGTGCATGGCATACTAATGAACAAAGACAAGGCACTCTAATGGGATTCTTTGCTTTATCTGACAAACAAAAATGTGTGGAATGACATAATTCATGTGAGTTAAAGAGTTAAAGATGAATAAGAGTTGGAGCTAGTCTAATTCATATTCAAGGATAAATCCCTTCTGAGACAGCCCATGCCTCAGCAAGTCAAAATTAATAGGCAAGACTTTTAATTTCTACCTGTTTTGCATGGTGATGCTACATTGCTATATCTTGACATCAGAGGCCATTGAGGATCAAACAATTTCTACAAAATTTAGCCTGTAAATGAGGTTCTCCAACTACCTGTCTAATTAAAAGTAAAAGGAGTAGCATGAGCCATTTGAGACACTTTTAGCAGGTCTTGAGGGAGTTGTAACTTTGCAGTTGACCAGATGTGTCTTTCACTTTTATATTTCTCTTTTAGTGGACCAGTGCCACATATTGCCTCGCAGCATAAATAACAGATCTGAGGCATGACACAGAGTGACACAGGAGGCAGGAAGAATGAA
Organism: Istiophorus platypterus; assembly: GCA_016859345.1. Classification (NCBI taxonomy): domain Eukaryota; kingdom Metazoa; phylum Chordata; class Actinopteri; order Istiophoriformes; family Istiophoridae; genus Istiophorus; species Istiophorus platypterus. The sequence continues at coordinate 397,789 of CM029131.1, forward strand.
AATACACATACATTCCTCACAGATATCAGTACAAATAGACAGCATAAAAGCCCAAACTTAAGTGTGAGTCTTTCATGGTTTTAAAAGGGCTGTGACTGCCAGAGTTGCCTTCACCTTCCTGCATTAGATTCAGCTCTAAGTGTGCTGTCATTGCTTCACCAGCCAAGTTGGTTCTCAAATAGCAAAGCAAATGTGAATAAACAACTGAGAAACACTAGCTGACTGACTGGAATAATTTTCATTATTTCATCAATATTTTTTGGCTCAAGGCTTTAATAGGTTGATGTACAGAATGTGGAAAAATCAGTCTGTATCTAAACTCTGCAAGAAGGCCTAATCCATATCATTTATACAATGTGAGATAGACAGATGGGAAGCCAGCCTCCAAATGATGCTGCATCTCCAACTCGGACGTTTCAAAATATAAATATAAAATATAAAATATAAAGTACAATAATACAAGTATCTTAAACTGGTAATTTAAAAAAGGTGCTTAAATAAAAGATTATCCACAGATTTTGTAAAAAAAAAAAAAAAATCATTTGTGCTTACAAAGAATGCCTTCCTTTTTTTTTAATAAGAAACTGTATCAACAAATGAAAAGGACAGCCATGAGTAGGAAGGTGGCACCAAGTTAAACGAATCTTTATGTGGGAAGTCCTTAAGAACTTAATCTTTTGGAAAAATGATAAGTAACCCACTTTTGCCAACCATTAACACCTAGTGGTGTTACTTTGGCAGGGAGACATAGCACTTTGAGAGAAGTTCTCAATGGGAACTGAACACCTCAGATTTACTATGATTTACAGCATTGACACAGTAAATGAACTGGATATCAAGATTGCTACAAATGTTGCAGATTGACTTCTGATCTGTACACAAAATTTATGGATCCTCATACACTCCTGCATGCAAACATTTTACATCCACCCTCTATGAAAAAAAAAAAAAACCTATCTGTCATTCAATTAACTAGACAGATTATGATGTGATAGTGATGAACTATATGAAAACCACCAGCTGAAGATGTTGGAGGAATTTACAGAAAGAGACTAGAAAGGATTGATTGAGTAATGCAGTTTTAAAACTTGAAGACAAGACTCAAGAAGACTGTCTAACAAACAAAAACAGTATGAGGAGCTGCACTGTAATAATGCTATAATTTTTTCAGTGTCATTAGCCTGTCTCTCAGTACTTTCTGTTTTACCTACTTGTCTGTGTCTGAGCTCAAAGCCCACTGGTTCCTATTGAAGACGTAAATCGTAAAACACCTAACAAATATAGAGTTTTTATTTTCTGAAAAGGCTAAGTCATTTCCTAAATCCTCTGCTTACTGTAGTTTTTAAATGATACTCAAAAAGGAGGAAATAGTTCATTTGTTGGGCACCATTTTCAGGGGGTGATTAATCCACATTTATTGCTCTAGTTTCTTTGGGCAGCAGGACAGTGTGTGGGATTGAATCAAACTAAACTGGTGTGTGTATGTGTGTGGTGGCATTTATGTTCATAATAATGTAAGGGCATGTCACAAAGATGGACGAAGATACTGTATATCAGACATTGATACATACATAATACTTGTTAGTAGGATGCATTTATTGTTAGTGTGGCTCTGGGCATGGGATAATAAAAAAAAAATATATAGAACATAACATTGACTTTTTCCCCAAACATCAGAATAACTCAAAAATGCAATCTTTAGAGCCTAGACCTCCACCAAGGCCAATGTCAAAGAACATAAAGCAGACTTCAGAGAAAAAAAAAAAACTGAATTCATAGTAAATAATCCAGATGTGCCCCACAATCTAATGGGTTCTTCCCTGGCCCATGCCCCACCATCCCTGTACCAAGTTCGGTGGAAATCAGTTTAGTAGTTTTTGCAAACTACTCAACTACTAAACTACTGAACAAATAAACCAATAAATAAACAGACCCAGGTGATCATATAAAACTCCTCGGCAGAAGTAAAGAACACACAGTTGATCACATATCGAGGCTATCATGTAGTAAATCTAAAAAATCATAAATGTATAAGTGTGGAACTGCCTTTAGAAAGACTTACAGGGCAGGGACAAGGGGCATTCTACAGCTGCGCTGACCTGAAAGACAAGATTTATGTATTTCATAAAATGTGGCATAAATCCAGGGTTTCTTTTAGACTGTATGGTTGCACTGTCAGAGTAAATATCCAGTAGGCTCCTATGAATCATTCAATCATGCTAGCCTGCAGCTAAATGAACCCAAAAATTGGCAAACCACAGCACAAAATACATGAATCCTATTAAAATCCAAATACTTCAGTCATCATTAACAAAGCATTAGCTTCATTGTGTTTGTGGTCCCTCAAATAAAGCTGTAAATTGGTCCTTCTTTCAAACTTCTTCGTCCTTCTTTGATGAACACTGTTATTAATGATGATATAATTTAGAAATCAGTGGCTATTATACCTATGATAGAGAGGAGAGGAAAAAAGTATCCAAATACCAAAGCAGACATCAGACACCAGTTCAATCTCATTTGTGCCAGCACACTAGAGTCACCCTTTCTCCTTCTTGTGAAAGGTTCCTTATATTGGGAGCAATCCCAAACCAGTCAGTTGGGAGTGAAAATGGGCAATGAAACCCTCTAACAGCATATGTGCTGCAGGGTGCTGCAAGGATGCAGGACATAACATGACACAACAGCTTAACAAGCAGGGTATGTTAGCTTCCATTGTGTAGATAATTTCCTTTTTAAGTTGTGCATATCTTTAAATTCATTTCTTTATTTGTACCATTATTCTGAAAAAAAAAAATGCTGTCCATCTTGGGAATGGGCCAACATGTTTCATAGGAAATCCTCCGGCAGTCTAGGCCTATAGCAGCATAACAAAAGGGTTGGTTCAAGCTGAGCCTGAGCCAGCCCTAACTATAAGCTTTGCCAAAAAGGAAGGCTGTAAGCCTACTCTCAAATGTGGAGAGGGTGTCTGCCTCCTGGACCCAAACTGGAAGATGGTTCCAAAGTAGAGGAGCCTGATAACTGAAGGCTCTGCCTCTCATTTTACTTGTGAAGACTCTTGGAACCACAAGTAGCTCTGCCTTCTGGGAGTGAAGAGTTCTACTAGGGTAGTAAGTTACTATAAGCTCTTTATGATAGGATGGTGCCTGACCATTTAGGGCTTTGTAGGTGTGGAGGAAGATTATAAATGGTCTGCTGGCTATTAATTGTACAAACATTTGAACATATATACTTTTAAATCATTAAAACCAGTTACAGGTTTTAATGATTTGGCTGATGGGTGTATGTTAGCTTCAGTGGTAATTTTTTCTCAGGAGGTGGTAGAATTTGCATTCATTAAAGTGAGGACTTATTCTCTTTAATTTCTATGACTGTTGGATTTAATTAGCATAAATCATCAAATAGAAGTTTTTTAAATATTATGAATGTTTATTGTAAACTATTTAAGTTTCACCTATCAAAATTTGCCTCTGGTAGGACATTTTCAGTATCAATATTGTAAACATCATAAAAATGTTTAGACCTTTTCATACTCAATATCTGGTAATTCATGTAGTCAAAATGGGACATAAATTCTGATTAAATTTTGACACAAATTGTAGGTGTTTTTAATTTTCATAGAAGAAAAAAATGCTGCCATAATAGAAAGGCCTGTTAAGCACACTTTATTCGAGGAGTCACAAATATAATAAATGTTTGACCTCTTTTATAATAGAAAATAATATGTTAAAAAGTCCTATTACACTGGAGAAGAGTTCAGCTGTTTGTTGACTTCCTCCAATCTGTCTACAGCTCCACAGGGATGTGTCAAACATGGCTGCTGGGTCTACACATGCAAAACCACAGATGTTTGGTTGGGATTGCTCTGGAAGTTCATCAACACTTAATGACTGCACGAATAATTAAAAGCGGTCCTGTGAAGTGAAGAATACTCCTGCTGATAGAGACACCTGAGCAGTCTCATTGCTTGCTTTTAGTGTCACTTAAGGTACAATTAATGAGGGCAAGAGGTGGTGAGGCAGCAGAGCTCAATGTTTATGCTCTGTTTGACACCAAACATTGCCAAAGGAAAGATAAAAACACACAGAAGCAAAGGGCATGCTGGGATATTTCCTGTTGAAATGTTGGTTTGGAAATGAGATTGTGTAACCTCTGGTATGGCATCACTCTAGCAATTAAGGTATCCTCATTTGTAGCTGTAGGCCTTTCATATTTGAATCATTAAAGTCCTTTTCTGCTTTATATAATCGAAGCATCTGTTTATATCCTTAGCCTTGTTCCTTTTGAATGTCTGGGCTATTGTCAGACTCATAAATACCTGTCATTGTTTTGTCCTTTTTAGCAGTGTGTCTGGGTAATTCTCTGCACCTTTCTTTCTACTCAAAGTGAAGAGGGTAGATGATCATTAAAAGGCCGTTGTTTTGGCATTGTTTTTATAAAGAACTGATTTGGCTCGAATGTGACTGTAGAATAGCTTACATCCAAAAAAAAGGTGGCCCTTTCTCCCCATGGTGTGGGAGTGAGGATGGCACAACTTTTATTCTGTAGGAGGTGGTTCAAATGTGTATTTGTCTTTAAGGTCTTTGAAAAATACTCTTAATTTGCCATTTTATACTGAGTCAGAGTAATTCTGTCAAAATTACAAAAAGACAGATCCTGACAGATCCACACTTTCTCACTATATGAAAATACAGACATTATTTGAATTTTTTTCTTATAGGTGACCAGTCTTCAGCAGGAGATCCATTTCATGCTATAAGACTGTATTTTGTAAGGAATAATGATATATTTATATAAATGTTATTACCAAATGATACCATAATATGAAGTCAATAATCTTATCATTGTTTATATTACTTGTATGTATAGTATGTGTACGTATAGCAGGAAACTTTGTGTTTCCTGCCAATGCCAACATATCACAATAAAAATGACTTTTTTCATTAAAACATGATAAGTTGTTATTTTCTTATAACAAGAAACTTCTGCATATTATGGAAAAAAAAAAGATCCAGTTAATAATTTAAGAGAAGACACTTTAGCTGACATTTGCCAGAAAAATCTAAGAGGGTGGGTGTTTGTTCTACTAATTCAAGTTTGGCACACTGAAAGTATCATTAGAAAATAATTTCAAGGCTGTGTAAAAATATACAATATTATATATGCTGATTGTTTTGATTCTGGACCAAAGCATACAGTGTGTACTGTAAGATAACCACTAACAGTTACTAATTTATAAGATGAAACTTCAACTATTGTTGAAAAATTAAGCAGTTGTAGTTTTGTATATTTTGCTGACAAAAAGAAAATCCGTAATTACACGAGTGTCAAATGAATTGAACAGTAGGCTGGATTTATGAAACATTCATGTTCAGTAGTGTCCTCTGCTGAAGAAACTTTTTTCTAGATACCAGCTTATTGCACCAAAATCTTCTGTAATGAGATAAGAATAGTTTATTGTATGAAACGATGCACTGTAATAATGACAACATTTCTTGGCATAACAATAGAATATTATTTGTTGCTATAAGAGATATTTCTATGGTTACATCTTATTGTAAATCCTTTTTTTCTTTTAATTATGAAAACAATTTGTTATTGTGGCAGTATAATTCAATTCAATTCAGTTTTATTTATATAGCGCCATACCATAACAGAGGTTATCTCAGGGGACTTTTCAAATAGAACTGGTCTAGAACATACTCTCAATAGTTATAACACTATTAAAGGGCCTAGCTTCATCAAAAGAAAAAGATCAAATGTGTAATGTCATGCCTAATCTTAATTATTTGGAAAATACTGTCCTGGAAAACAGCCTCATCATCAACAGTTTTAACAGCCAAAGATAAATGTTGATATGAGTTTTTTTTTTAATCCATTTGATAAAAATCATAGCTCATATGCTGATCATTTCCTATGTTTCCCATTGTTTGTCTTTTCTAAACTTCAAGGCAGCAATTAGTTTCCATTCATAATAGTAAAGAATGAATATCACTTGCATTACAGTGAACAAAATGTGTGCTTCTATCATTTCATCAAACTTGTCTGTATTGTTTCCTGGTTCTGCAGAGCCCGCTATACAGAGCTCGAACAAGGTCTGCACTAACACTCAATATTAAGATTCTCTTGATTTAAAACTGAGTGACCAGTCAATTGACCCAGAAGAACCGAGGATCATTTAAAAATAATGCAGTTCTCATTATATCAAATGTATATTTCACATTTACACAAAGCCAGTTTTTTCCACACTTTGAAAGCCATACTTGATGTAATCAGGATGGATAAACAAGGAGATCTGCTTCTAACTGGACAGTGGTTTGGGCCTCCTTTCCATAAATCATTGAAACATCAGCTTGCCAAAGCACAAAGTAATTAAAACAAAAATAAAACATGACAACAAAGACTAATTAATTGCAGTGTGTCAAGGAGAACACTCTCACTGAATTATAGATGAGCTGAGAAGGGTGGCAGATCTCACCAAGTAATGGGAGATATATGGGTTATGGTTCAATATATAAAGGCACAAACACTGAGTCCTGCCGAAGCACTTCATTCTCAATACTGGTGTGACATGGAGTCCATTCTTCATACAAAGACAAACTAATTCACCAAAAATTCGATTTTGATATACAAATCACTTTAATCCTATGATACACTTATTCAAGGGTGTTGATTCAATAAGCCTAAAGCAAAATTTCCACACAAAGAGTACTCTGGATTTACTTTATACTGACTAAATGTCTGTCAAAAAACATTACAGCCTTTTATGTCCAATAATAACCAGAATCCAGTTGGAATAATTGGATCAGAATAAAATGGTCCATTAGGAAAGAAAAGTGAAGAATAATATCAAATTTCAGCTATCATAGTCCACTCTTTTCATAAACACTCATTTGGATCATCTTTTTTTCTTTATTTTTCTGACAGGGTTATATATGCCCTTTCTGCACACGTCTTATTTATACAAGTGTATATACAATTCTTTATATTTCTATATAAAGGTATTTTTTATGAAAGTATTTTCTGATTTCATTTGGTTTCATTTTTCACGGAGATGACAAAATGGATTGTTTTTCATGGAAGTGTATTGCTGCCATGTCAGAATAAGAAAAACAGATCAGTAGCATGAATCCTATAGCATGAAAAAATTTAATTCTTATAACAAGACAATTTCACATTAAAACAAGATATTTCATTCTATTCTGACATAGAAACTTTTTATATTATAACAAGAAACTTTGATGTTACAAGAAAATTGTTATAGCTATCATAATATATGAATCTTCTTATAGAGAGAAACATTTTACATTATAAAATGATAAGTTATTGTTATAACATTGAACGTTTCACATTACCAGGTGATATCTTTTATTGATATAATGTGAAACTCTTGTTTGAATGAGGGAACAATGTGAAGAGAATGGATATTTAAGGAATATGGCTCATTTACATCTCAATTTCCCAAGATTATTATGCTCCAGTGAGTTTGGAGAAGGCTTTGACACATCATTCATTTAGGGAGATAAAATTTAAAATGAAAAAAAAAAAACAAAAACCAAAAAACGAAAAACAAACAAACCACCAAAAAAAGACGTGACTCCTTCAATGACTGGTCAATGATTTCATAGGAGGCTAAAGTTTCACTTGAAGAGTTGCGACCCATGTATTCCTAAAATCCTACCTTTTGGAATTGATTTCGTTTAGTGTTTAAGTGATATACTGCTTTCCTGCCAAAGATTCATTTTTAACTTAAAGTGCCCATGAAAAAAGGAAACTAATGATATGGATTATCTTCACTGGAGTAATGAAGATATAATTTTAAATCCCCTTGGATTAGTTTTGCTGTTCCATTTTAAAATTAGATTATTAATTCTTCATTTAGAATATGACTACAGATTTGGTAAATCTATTGATTTTAAAAATTAATTTCAATGCAAATTAAAGTAATCGAATGACAATATTGTTGATGTTGCAGACCCTAGGTGCTCTTTAACAGCTAAGAAAAGATGATACTTAACTTTTTCTAATTTTATTAAAATTGCTTATGAACAAATGACATGTTTCAGAAGACTGCTACAGGAAATTACGCACTTCTTCTGTTTAGGGTTTTGACTGTAAAACCTTGTTAAATACAATGGATTTACATCTTCTCTACATCTTTGACTGGTGTCTTTTTGTGTGTGTGTGTGTTTTTTTTTACAGCACTAGGCTACACATCCCAATTCTCAGATAAGTCTCTCTGTTTTGAAAAAATATCATTATTATTTTCACACATAAAGCAATGATGTCTGTGGCACCCCAAATAATGTTGAAAGTAAAACCAGTGTAAAAAAACGGTTGGGTTTCAAAACAGTGGGTGCTTGGAGCCCTAAAAAAAATGATACCGTGATCAATATATTAAATGATAACAATCAAACAATGTAAAAATATTTCTGTAGTGCATTTCTAACTGCATACATCAGTGTCATTATCAGATATTCCATCCACTGTAATACTCAGAAATGCAGGTTTATTATGAAATAAGCTATCAGATTCTTGGTATGATGTTTTTTGAGCTGTTAAAGATATATTGTCATATCTATGAAAAGCCTACACATTTCTCTCAGATACAAGATTTCTTTTTTAAGTATCAACGCCAGATCACACACCACTGACACAATTAACAGCTCATCACTGAACTGACTGGATAATTACAGGCTTGCAAGCCATTAGCTAAAACAGGTCACACAAAAAGAAGGAAAACTCACATGCACACATACACAAAATGATACACCTGTTCGTGGTCTTTCCCAGCAAAATCATTCAGCCATCTCACTGGGTTCTTTGAACTTCTTCAATCCTCCTACCAGCAGACTGCAGCGGACCCTTTCATCCTCGTTGTGTTGTTGCTGGAGAAAAGGGGCCAGCAGTGGAAGTGGCTAGCTGGCCACACCAGGAAGACCATTATGATGAGAGCCAGTCATTTGCCAGGGGCTCCATGTTGCTTTCAGCTATGCCTCTGCAATTCCCACTGAAAAGCAGCCATGTATATGGTGTGACTTCCTCTCTCACAAAAACTGTAATTTCTTTTCTCTTATCCACACCAACATTGCAAAAAGGACACAAAGACAAGAGAGTGGAATTGGTTGTATTTTTTGAATTGTGATAAGTCAGTAGTGTAAATGATGCAAACATAATGCTTTTCTGAGTGGTGCCATATTTCCATATTAACACCATAGATTGTGGCACATTCTTCACATCCTGCCACACATGTTCCTCTGGCTTTGAAATGCAAATATAAAAGGGCCCACTAAAACAGCTCATTTAAGTAACATTTAAGTAAAGTGCCCCTGAGTTGGCTGGAAATTAATCAGCTTTTGAACCTGCCATTCTTCTGCCAAGCTGACATGTCAGTGCACACCACTTCCAACTATTTTTCTGTCTGTGACACTGTTGTGCAGTGCAGGAGCAAGATTTGTTTATTAGGAATAATCAATAATTATCAACAATAATTATTATCAAAAATTAAATATTATTAATCAAAATTAATAATAACGGGGCACTTCCCGGGAAAACCCAGACCAATAACCAAATACTGGATGTAGTCTCAAAGGGTCTTTTACTTAGAAATTTCAATATTTGGGAAATATTGGTAATTCTAGAGTGAACAGAGAAGGAGTGGCGGTCGGCACCGACTCCTTCAATCAGGTTTGTATCACAATATGCAAGCAAAAACACCAGGGCACCTTCTCTTTAAAATATAACAGGATTTATTAACATCAGTAACATCAGTTTCCAATTAATATCACTTCGGTCTAACAGATCCTATCATATACTACAACTACTGGCTACCGACTACAGATGTCAAACAAGTTTTGGCGGGTGTCTATGTGTGTGTTAGTGTAGGTATATGTGTGTATTAGTGTATGTGTATGTTAGTGTATGCGTGTGTGCATGTGTGTGTGCGCGTGCGCCTGAGGGGATGCGGAGCAAGATGGCGGACGTGACTCGTTACAGTCACTTCACGTGAGGGTCGGCCGGGAGGAAGTTTGTCGAGTGTGATGGGGGCTCGTTGGTAACACGTGACTTCAACAAAGGGAGAAAAGCTAAGCGGGAGGTTCAAACTTCCCTGCACTCAGGTGTTTGTGTAAGAGTGTATGTGTGTTAGTGAAGAAAGAAAAGAGGTAGAAGTGTTTGGCAGCAATGTTCTGGCGATCGTGATTAAGGGGCAGTATTTATTTGTGTTACGCAGAAACTTGCTCGGCTCAGCTGATGAACAGCGTGAGTCTGGCCCTTTAACAACAGAAAGTACTGGTCTCAGTTGCGAGTGCAGAGCAGGACGGAATTGATCTGCTGCAGATGGATCGAATTATAGTTCATTCAAGTATAGTACCCTAAGTGAACACATAGCAGCAGTACAACAATATTCTCACAATATTGCAACAGCAGCAGTTTAACACACACTAATTGCTAATATCTGCCCAGCGCTATAAGCCTCTTACTCTAATGCAGGTAAAGCGGTGTGTTTAGTTCGTCCTCGGTGTCCTTTGTGCAGGCGAGTTGTTGGTTAGCGGCTATCAGCAGCTAACGTGTCTTCTCGGTGAGATGGCTAGTCTTCGGCGAGGCGGCCTAATTCTGGCTCACGACGTAGAATTAGTTAGTCGACTTTGAAAGAAGCAAGGTCTGTGTTCCTTCTTCTTGAAATGGGTAGGACTCGTTAGCTACCAGGTTTCGCATCCATGAGCATCTGCGGGCATCTGGGCAAGAGGGTTGATCCGTGGTCTCGAAACTAGCTGAACTGTGTTTTCTCGACACACAGGGGGAAAGCGGAGATCAGCTCGACCAGCAAGAGAAATCCGTAGCCGTCATAGTTAGTCAGTGTACACAGAAACTCCTAAGTATGACTAGAGCGTTTGCCAGGTGGGATGGGGTCTAATCTTAGGAGCGGTTATTGTTGCCACTTCTATCGGCGAGGAGTTCACTGGTTGCAGTGAAGGTCCAAGCCAGAAGTATGAGTTTCAGGAGTTTCTGCGTTATTATAACTTTGGGTGACGTCACGGTTTGGGATTGACAGTGACGGATTTCACCCAATGGGAGCCGTGGATTTTGGGGGAACGCTGCTGGTCGGCTGACGCTGCGTGTGTTGGGGTTCACTCATCTGGTCGGTTAGTCAGCTGGGACTGCGTGTTGGGGGTTGCTCAGCTGAGTTCTTTGTCTTTCTCAGCTAGCAACACGTGGTCTTAGCTGAGTTTCAGGTTTAGCTGTGCATGTAGGCCTTCTTTGTCTATAGTCTGTTGACACCAATGTGATGACTTCACAGCTGGGTTCCTCTGCTCATTTTACATTAATGGGGATGAGCTCAGCAGATGTTGCTCAAAGAGGAGTGAGGGGAAACAGTGGGCCTTTGATCGACCGAGTCCCTCTTTCTGTCCATCTATGATTTGCTGCTCACTTGGAGTCCTGATCGATGCAGGCAGAGGTAATGTGCCGACTGAGTAGGATCAAATAAAAATCATGTGAATAATAATAAAACATATTATCTCAAAGTGGCACTAAAGCAGTTTTTTCCATCATAGCTAAAACTGTTTATAGTCTCTAATGGAAACTTTGTGTATAGCATTCAAGGCTCTTCTGATGTCTAACTGCTTTTCTTTGACTCATCAAATTATGAAGGCCCGAGAGAAAGAGAAAAACTCTTGTTTTCCATGCAAATTTGCTAAATATTTATTTGAGAAAAAATTACAATGAAAGTACGTTATATATTTTCATTTTAGCTTCCATATGGACACAAGTACTGTTCTATCTTGATATGTTTCCATCAAGTAGTTTATATATTCAAAATTATGCCATATCATTATATTAATACATACCAATCAGTAACTCTCGTATATGTAACTTTAACCTGACTGGTTAGTTTTGTTGGTAACATTGAGGTTAAATATAATCCAGGAAGGGCAGTATGAGTATTGCTGCATGTGTTTTAAGGCTTATCAGACAACAAAAATCACTCAGAAATTTATAGCGAGAAAGGATTTTACAGTGTAGCAAATTTAAATGGGACTTATTATGCTCTTTTCCAGCTATGTGTTTTTATTCTGGGATTCCACTAGAGGAGCTTTGCATGATTTATCGTTCAAAAATGTCCTTATCTATCTCAAACTGTCTTTTATGCAGCCCCTAAGTTAAGCTAAAAGAGGCAATATTAGCTCAGGCCTCCTTAAGAATTCCCCTTAGGAATCCTCTTTTTTGTGATTGACTGAACATCCAAAACCCTGACAAGAGGCAGCATACCCAGCACTTGTGAGCATGCTCTCATATTCTTACTGGTATGGAAGTTCTGAGAACAAACTGTAAAACTTAACTACTAACTAAATTTAGTGACTGAAAATATAATTGTTTGGTCCTGAAATATAGGACAAACCGCATTTTTTTTTGTGTCAGAAAAAAATACTGTTTTATATTTGGGCCCACATGGTATCCTTTCTCAAGAATGGTAGAGAAATTGTGCAAACATGCTTAGTTGCTGTGCCTAAGTCTTATAATTAAAAGGAGAAACACAGCTTAGTGAGCAAATGATTCCCTGGAATGCAAACTATTCAATTTAATTCTATTTTATTTATATAGTGCAACTCGGGGCACTTTTCATATAGAGCAGGTCTAGACCTCACTCATTATGGTTATATTAACAGAGACCCAACATTCCCCCCTGAGTAAGCACTTATCCTATAAACTGGATATGTCCAAGTGCATTCAGTAATAAGCTTAAGTTGAAATTACTCCATAAAAGAAGATGAACCAAAATCCACAGTTAGGTGCTTTATAATGTGATGATGCAATGGTGATGCAAAGATTGCACTGCATTCCCTTCTTAATGACGTCATCTGCATGGTACTGCATTTTTATTCCATGTTCAGGTGAGTGGAGGTGAGAGCATCCACAGAGTGTTACTCCTCCATTACATGTTCACTGGAGCACATTTGGATGCACAGCTGCACATCGCAACACTCCAGCTTTAGTCAGCTCTAGGCTTCTCACAGAGAGCACACACATACTGAAATTTACCATACGCAAATATAGAGATGCTTCCCAAGACATGCACAGAAAAAAGCAAGCACTATGAGAATTAATGTTATCTAATGTATCTAAACCCATTATGCTTTGTCTCAGCCCATCAGTGTAATGGTTTGATTGCCTTTCTCTGCAACATATTGCACGTCACCAACATCAACCAGCTACAATTACTCTTCCTTGTAATAACAGGACTCACATCAAGGGGGTGAACCAATAGCTGAACAGTTAGAGTGCATACCACAGGGGTGATTGAGCTCTTTTCAATAAAAAAGAAACAAACCCCCCCCAAAACTGTACAGTAATAGGTTACAATGTGTATTCTCCAAAAAAATAAATGCCAAAGAAACAACTTTAAATAGTCTGATATGAAACTATATCAATAAATAGCAAGATATTTATAGATAACAAATATTTTTAATTCCAAATTGCCTACCATACCATCATGAGACAATCCCTTCAACAGAAGAGGAAGATAACCAGAAAAGTAAAGCAATTATAAACATTATTTGTTACTCATTCTAGTCATTTAAGTTTCTCTTCATAGTAATTTGGTGTCTCTTTGCCATTGTTTGGTGTCTGATTGTTGTCTTTTTTGTCACCATTTTGTATCTCTTTGTAGTCATTTTGGTGTCTCTATTTAGTTGTTATGTGTCTCTGTCGTAATTTTGTGTCTCTTTAGGGTTAATTTCCATTTCCTTGTACTTGTGTTAGTCTCTGAATAGTTGTTGTTTGGTCATCCTATAGTTATTTTTCATATATTTTTTATTTGTTTTGTGTCTATCTGTATTGCCTTTTTTATCTCTCTCAGTCATATTGTATCTCCTGTGGTTATTTTGCATCTCTCATGGTTGTTTCTTATCATCTAGTGATCATCTTGGCTGTTGGCCTGGTATGTATCTCTATGTCCTTGTAGAATTGTTTATCCACCACCACACTGTCAAGGACCATCTTTGGCATTCTTAGAGGGGAGTTCTATCCTTACAGATATTAAAATATTTCAAAAAGTCGGTCAAAAAAACCCTCTTCATTCTCCTGTTGTTGTTGATTTAGATATAGTTTATACACAGTTATTTGTATTGTTATGCAATGCTCAAATTACTGTAGCCCTCTCATTTGCTGCATATGTATATCTTTTACAGCCCATTCACTTCCTAGAATTGAAGAATTCTTTGAGAGGACACTGTTCACTGCAGTTTGAAGTGAATAAGGGGTTTTCGCTACAGGAAAATGAAACAAACAAAAGTCATAGATGTGTTGGGATATACAGTTAGGTCCGTAAGTATTTGACAGTAACACAATTTTCATAATTTTGCCTCTGGACACCCTGACAGTGAATTTGAAACAAATCCATCAAGATGTGATAGTAGTTTAGACTTTCAACTTTATTTCATGGAGTTTCACAAAAAGTTTGAATGAACCCTTTAAGAAATACAGCCAGTTTCCATAGTCCCTCATTTTCAGAGGATCAAAAGTAACAGGACAAATTAAAAGTTGACCAATTTCATGGCCAGGTGTGGCCATTATCTCATGAGAGTTAATCAGATAAAAGGTCTGGAGTGGATTCCAAGCGTTGACTTAACATTTGGTAGCTGTTGATGGGAACTCTCAATATGCGATCCAAAGATTTGTTGATGTAAAGGATGGAGGCCATCATTAGGCTGAAAAAATGACCCTATGAGACAAACAGTTAGGAGTAGCTAAATCAACAATTTGGTACATTCTTAAAAAGAGGGAACGCACTGGTGAGCTCAGCAACACCAAAAGGCCTGAAGACCACAGAAGTAATCTAAAGCTGATGATCGCAGAATTCTTTTGGTGGTGAAAAAACAAACCTTCACAACATCTAGCCAGGTCAAGAAACTCAAGGATGTAGGTGTATTATTTTCAAAGTCTGTAATCAAGAGACATCTTCACGAATGTAAATACAGAGGGTTTAATACAAGGTGCAAACCAGTGGTAACAGCCAGATTCGAATTTGGCAATATACATCTGAAAAAGCCTACCAAGTTCTGGAACAAGTATCTTTATACAGATGAAACCATGAGTAACTTGCACCAGAATGATAGTAAGAGAAGAGTATTGGGAAACTTGGGCAGATGACATAATATGTCAAACATGATGGATTGTTTGACATATGTCAAACAATTTTGACAATTTTTTGACATTTTATGATGGATTTTGAGCTGTCATAATGGTAAGAGTACAGTTATTAGTAAAAGTATTAATGTTGGCTCTGTTGATTGTTTACAATTGAAAAAGATGAGCCCCTCTTGTACCACACATCAATATTTTCTATGTGTCCTCTCATTATAGTGTATAATCAATGAAAATTGAAAACTCTAAACTTGATTATCACTTTAAACCAACCCAAGCTAAATAACAGCAGAGAGGAAATAATTACTTTGGACTGAAACCAGATTGGGAGTGAATGAATTGAAATGGATGGAAGGTATAGGCAACTACAAAAGTCAGGGACAAGATGGGAATGAGAAGAATTAGGTAAGGACTGGACAAGACGGGAATGAGAAGAATTGTAAGGACTGGACAAGACAGGAAGAAAATTTCAACCCCATGCAACACTTTACTTAGCAGCAGTCCCATTAAAGTCTTAGCCCCAGCATCCGCAGAAATCAAAAGTGCGATTCCCGTTCCCTTTAATTACACTCTGATCCTTGGACACCAAAATCCTTTTTGTGCTAAACAAGATAATTAAACATTTCTGACACTCTTGAGTACAAGTAGTGTTTTTTGGGTAAATGCCACAGCTGGGGGTAAAGAAAGAAAGCTCCTTGCTCAGCTGCAATATGGGATAAGAGATGCAATATCCCCCAAATTAGGTCTTCAACTCCTGCATCTTGAATTATGCAGTGATTTTTTTCTGCTTCTTGCTTGTTGGAAGAGAGAGTAAAGGGAGAGTGAAAGAGATAAAGAATGACAGACAAGGTCTCTGATATTATAGCTTGTTCCCGTTTGGGGTACAAAGGTCTTGTGCATTAGAATAATTTGAATTGAACACAATTGCAGTGACCTAAAGAAAGCATCAAAAGGAAACATCTGGAATGGTATTGAAAGATTGAGTAAATTGTGAAGTAGTTTTTTTTCCTTGAAGAGATTCCTTCACAGCCTCACAATCCACTGTAGCCCATGCAGAACTGTGTAATCCTGTTAGACATAAAACACCACAACATGCCATCATTTCAAGAAACAGGTTTTTATATTTTAGGTTAAGGGGTGGTTTGCATGCACCCTCCATGCTGGATTACTAATTGATCTTGTTTTACATTGCAAATGAGTCATTCATATTAGTGTTGGCTCTCACTCAAATTGAGGGTACAGTGGTCTTATCCAGCCGCTGCAGGAATTGATTAGCATTGCACAGAGAGTGAGTCTTGGCAGCATTTGACATAACCATGCAAATGTGAATGAATAGCTAATGTATCATGGGGAAGTTGTTTGTTTGTCTCATATCGGGTATTTCTGAGGGGAATGCATTTTCAGGACAGCAAACATTGCCGGTCCTCATCTCTTCTATTTTGGGAAGAAAAAAATACACCTCTTGAGCAGTGTGTAGCAGTGCAATACAAATGCAAAATGCATGGTGTTTCTGTGTCTGACCTGATAGTTTGTGCTGTGATTCATTCTCCCGGTAAGTCATTCATGTGTGTGACTTTGGACTCTATGAGAGAGGAGAAGAGACAGAGGAAGGTGCTTTTCATTTTCATTTTTGCTTTTGCTGCATCATTATGACAACAGCCCAGGCCTCCAGGTGCCCGTCACAGATACAGCTCATTGTTTCAGTGAAATGAGATGTGCTGTGCAGTCATGCTAAGTTGTGTCTGGATGCTCACAAGCCACCATTAGGCCCTCCACCGCAGGAAATCTTACAGTTCGCGTGACACGTAAATAAAAGCCTGCATACCTCATTGTTGTATAATGAGCCTGGCCAGGGCTCAAGGTGCTCAGAGGCTTTTGAGCGTCTTTGCCAGCAATCTATGTTTGACAGTGGTCACATCCAATTCCATTGCTCTGGGATTTAGCCACCTCAGATCCTGCTGCCTGAAGTGATCAAAGTGTTGAGTATTTAACCTGCATTACTTGATACATAAGGCTGAAAACATTTTATATTTTTTATTCACATGAAAAGAGCCAAACCAATATTACATTGGTGACAATGTCTGACAGTTTGTTACTCTGAATTTCTGACTTCTCTATTCTGTCATTGTCTCTCAGCCCCAAGTCCAATGCTACCTAATAAAGTGGTTCATTTCCCCACAATGTTCTACAGTGGCAGGGGTGAGAACATCTGGACAACCTTCCTCACCAGCTGTTATCACTGGGAAAATGGATTATGTACTGATTGTGAACTTCCTCTATGGTTATTGACAACTACAATAGCGCAATAATCAAGGTTATAACCTCAGATTTGAAAGTCTTTACTCTTTATATTTCATGACTTTATACAGTAGAGTATCTACTTTCAGGGAGATATGGTGTATAATGTAAAATCCCTATCCTAAACTGCACTGGAACAGCACTTAAGAGTCACACAGTTTTCAGTGAATCAGTCAATTCTCAATGAAGTGACTTACTAGTGAACTTAGGAGCGTATTGAAGTATGTGCACAATTACAGAGTAAAAGCTGGAGTTTTTTTTTCATTTCATCCCAGAGCGTGCTTATGTTTCTTTTCTATTCTCTAAACTTATTAGCATAAAGCAATGGCTGAAACCACAACACACTACATTAAGTTGACAAATGAATTAATGCCCTATTCTAGATAATGATTTTCAGATTGAAAGTAAGAAGTTTTTAATTGAAAGTAAGATTCTCTCATGAGTTATTACGTGCAAGTGTTATATCTCCAAGAATATTTGTCTGAAAAAATTTCACTCTGTCTCAAAAAGTGAAACCTCCAGGAATACAGCAGTCCTTTTGTACCAAAAAATGAAACAATAATGTGGGGGGGGCAGTATAGGGAGTCTTCATTACATAGTGGAGCAGTGCTGTTCCGTTTAAAAATTTCAGACAACTGAAATTTCTCCCTGCTCACTTTCTTTTACCAGTGTATTGAGTCAATCTCTCGGATGACTTTAATGCAGTGAGGAGTGATAGACCTCTGGCTTTTCAGAAAGCCTTTTTAACTCTCCCCTCAGTGACAGAGACTGATCATTTAATCAGGTCAAATTGTGCTTGTACTAGTTCTTGTTTGCAAGTGTGGCACCAAAAAAATGATTTTTTGAATATTTCCAATTCTTTATATTAACAGTTTGGTTATATGCCCAAACAACTGTTCTTTTGATTCATTTGCACATTTATTACAGTCACCAGTAAAGGGCAGAATAAGCTGTCTGTGCACAGCTATATAGAAGAGATAGAGTTAGATAGAACCTGAGTGTTTGGTATGTCATGAAGTGTGTGCCAATTGCTAGTGTACTGACCGTTTGCAAGTTTTTTTTCGTGGTCTTGACTGGTGAAGTGATAAAAGTGAACATTTTGCACTTCTAAAAACAGATTCAAAGAAAGTTGCTTGGAAAGAGTAAAATAAATGCAACAAGTTGTGAGTATTGTAAAATTGCTGGAAAAGAATAAAGGACATTAAAAACAAAACTCATCATGGACTACTTAAGCAAGTTATAAAGTGTTGTGAGGAGTTGTTGATGAAGAAAGAAGAGGGCACTGCTGTGCTTTTGGAAGTGGACAAAAGAGAACTGGCAAGAGACCGATGCAGCAGGGGCAGCCCCACATTTATCTTCAACTGCAGTTGATGAGGGGAAGGACAAAGCCCCTCACATCAGTAGGACAACAGGGAGACTTTGCACTGCTTCTGTCATTGCTGCAGCAACATGTGGCCGGGGGGGAACAATGGGACATCTGAGAGGAAGAGAATCCATTAGCAACAGCTGCTGTGCTGCTTGTACCAGTGGATTCAGATAAGACTTAAAAAGGATAAAAGGTGGGGATGAGGTATCTGCAAGATGAGGACAGTAGCAATGAATTGCTGCGAAAAAGATGACAGTCAATACAAAGTAAGTGAGAGGACCCAGAAGATTAAAAACCACAAAAAGAGTACAGACAGAGTAGAGTTGTGATAAAAATGACCCTCTAACAAGCTCCCTCACAGCTAAACCTAGCACACTGAAACCTCCCATTAATTAAAATAGATCAGAGTGACAGCAATCACAGAGCTTACAGGTTCCATAGATTCTCTTTAAAACTGTACAAGGTGTGGGGGTGGGGCAGGGGGGCTGTCAAACTAAAGCATATGCAAATGCTTTCAAGAGACCAAAAGGATGCTGTGAGGCATATCATCAGGATATTGATGACTAACGGTACTCAAGGCACACTGGAATTCACCAGGCAAATCTCAATCACTTGGCCATTGAGCAACAAGTTGTAGTTAAATGCTCAGAGATGATTAAGGTGTGTTTACCAGGCAGATAAAATGTGCTGTATCAAAACCTAGAAATGGACAATAAGCTATCTGATTATGTCCAAGTAGCTAAAAACATAGGAAAAAAACAAAAACTAAAAACTTCAAGGTACTGAGTCAAGCAAGTCACCATGAGGAGCAACGGATGGTTTGACAAATACTGGTGATCTGGCCGAGTCTTTTATGCTGCAGGCAGGTGAGGTCTAATTGGCATGACTGATGAGATAATTGGGGGCAGCTGTGCAGGTGAGGCAGGGATGAAACCAGTGGAGAGCCAACCAGCCCCAACCTGAGAAAAACACAGACTCACCAAATATTAGATATTGCAAAAACATTAGTATTAGCTTAGTAAATATTTAGTGATACTGGCGTATAGTTGATGCAGAATTATCAAGAAATTAATAGTTTTATGTTGGCCCTTTTCGCCCATTCCTGCTGACCTGCTTTGTGTTTAAACTGTCCAGTTTCATTTAACAGAGTGTAGTTTGGATAACTTAGAAGAATGTTTTTTGTGAACAGTAACTTACCTCTGACCTCTGAATCAGCACCAGCTAAAATATCTTCTAAACATATCATTTCTGCTTGATCCTGTATTTTACACAAAGTTCACCGGAGGACATTATATTTGTTGTTTAACCTCTTATTCTCTGTCTTTTATTTGCTCCAGTACACACCACACTCTTCAGTAACTTGTATACTCAAACACAATATAACAAGGGCATGCATTTCACTACAGCTACAGGTGTGAAATGTTGGAACTTGATTTAGGTATCTTATGAGCTGTGAAAACAATAGCCCCAAAATGTCACAAGTAATCCAGCAATCTCATGCCTTATCATGCCTCGCTGCCCAAGGCTCTGTCACCACCAATTGTTTCCAACTTTATACACTGGCATGCTGAATTTCAACAGATGGATAATGTTAAATATACTCCAATGTGCATATTTGTGTTTCTTATATCTTTAACTTACTCAGTGACAGACACAGTGTGATCATGTGAAACGTTTTTTTTCCTGCAGTACTATCATTTGTATCCATTTTTTGCATCTTCCAATCTCATGTTCTCTACACCATGAATATTTTCTGCACATCATACTGCAGCTACAGTGATTATTGACGAATGATAGATACTTAGCAGCATGTACTTTACAGCAATGATACAGTAATTCACAGCCCGATCCTGGATTGATGACATATTGGCAGCTCTGGCACAGAGAATTATAATGTGAAAGACATCACTGTTTCATTTAATGGTACAACCTAACTGACCCTGTTCAAATGAAGAAGGGAGGTTGCGTTTTTTCATGCCGGGTTTTGTTGCAGATTAAGTTGATTATTGTTAGAGGGAGATTTGCTGCTTCTTCCTGCTTTCAGTCCATAATGTCTGCATTAACAGGGACTTAATCTAAGTAAGAAATAATTCAATTCACTTTGAATAAACCCATCTGCTCAAGTGTAATGGAGGACAAGGTGATGGATGGGTGTGTGGTAATTATGACGCATGCATGAACCAGAATGTCCTATTACATATCTACAAGTAATGTTTTCAATATTTAAGCCACACCCAGCATATTTCCCTGTCCTTGCTTGATCTTATCCATAGCTTAATCATCTGTCATAACCACTACCTTTGCCAAACTTTAAGGGTGTATTTGATGTACTTCCATATGTGGAGGAACTTGAGAAAGACAATCTAAAAAAGTGTGATCAAAACTGAAGCAGCAGAGAAAAAGAAGTCTGGTCAAGCACCAAAACACTGGATCTTATACTGCTCATGATGAAACTTTTCTCAAGCTTTGCAAAGATTCTAAAGAGCCACATAGGACATTATGTACCTGGTTTCGAAAGCTGAGTAGTATTTACCAGGATGAGTTGTTGATACTGCACGATTTACAGAATCGTGCAGTATCAACATTCTGTCTAGTGATAGGGTTGTGTGATTGTACTGACCAGAAGAATCCTTGTTGAACTGAAGAAGGTATAACAGCTAAAAAAAATAATTGATTTTACACATTTATTTTATTTTATTTTTATGCTTGCAGCCTGTATTTTTACCTAAACAGTTAATTCTTGGAGACTAAGCTAGTCTGAATGTAGAAAATGGTCAAAGGCCATATTCAAACAGAAACGAGATGACAGAAAAACATAGTTTCATCATTGATTTGAAGAGGACTGCTCGGTTTTCCCAATGGAGGATTTGATGCGGAGGATTGTCCAGACACAAAAAGCTGAACCTGGCTCAACTTTCATCACAATGCAATGTAACATCATCTAGCAAGGTGCTGCTAATTAATCACATGCAGGCATGCATTCCTAGTTGTTGACTCTGAAATATGAACAAGATGTTTCTTCTATTTACCTGGTGATCGTCATGACCAAAATTAAAATTACTGCAACTGTGATAAGTTCTCAGACTAGTAAAGGTCTTCCCTGTAATACTGGAAGGCTTGGCATCTTTTTTTTTTCCTGGATCACATTTCGTCATATCACTGGTACCTTAAACAGCATACTTCCATCACCTCATCCCCTTATATTTTTTAAAGCAGGGCTTTTTTCAGCCTAAATGCGCACAATGTACATTACTACACAAAGACCCAATTACCACTTGGTATTAACATGGGATCTGTATCTGAATACATTATCTGGATGATGCCACATCAGTAATCTGCACATTATTTATTTGGATTACTTATTGAGAAACAACACATTTAATGCAAGGTGTAACTGGGGTATCAACGTTATGGTTGCAGTGTTGTCTATCAGTACTACTACTTAAAATAACATTGCAGACTACTTTTATTATTGAAATTGTGGAACATAGTGAGTCCTGTTAGCTATAGAGTCCAAAAGAGCCAGCAACAGATACACTTATGTTCATTAATATTTGGACAGTGACACAACTTTTGCAATTTTGCCTCTGTATACAACCACAATGGATTTGAATCGTACCAATCATGACTTGATTGAAATGTAGACTTTCAGCTTTTATTCAAGGGGTTTCAGAAAATTTTTACATTAACCACTTGGGAATTACAGCCATTTTAGACATAGTCCCTCATTTACAGAGGATTAGAAGTAATTGGACAAGCCAACATAATTATAAATAAAAGGTTTGTTTTTAATTCTTGTAAGAAAATCCTTTGCAGTCAGTGATTACCTGAAGTCTGGAACCCATGGACATCACCAAATTCTGAGTTTCTTGCCTTGAGATACTTTTCCAGGCCTTTACTGCCTCCACCTTCAGATGCCTCTTGTTTGTGTGTCTTCCTGCCCTCAGCTTTGTCTTCAGTAAGTGAAAAGCAGGCTGGAGAGTATTTTTGACCTGGCTAAATGTTGTGAAGTGTTTTTTTCTTTACAAAGGAAAGAATTCTGCAATCATCCACTTAAGTCATTTGCTGTGGTCTCTCAGTCCTTTTCATGTTGCTGAGCACGCAAGTGCATTTCCTCTTATTACAAATGTATCAGATTGTTGATTTGGCTACTCCTAAAGTTTCTGCTATCTGTCTAATAGGTTTGTTTTGGTTTTTTCAGCCCAATAATAGCCTCTTCATTTGCATACCTCTTTGCATACCTCTTTGATACCTCTTTGGAATGCATATCATGGACAGCAAATGCAAAGTCAACACTTGGAATCAAATCCAGACCTTTCATTTGCTTTATTTGTCATGAAATAATGAGAGAACTGGCCACACCTGGCCATGAATCTGATAAATTGTCAATTGTCCAATTACTTCTGAGCCCCTGAAAATGAAGGACTAAATATAACAATAGCTTTTATTCTAAATGATTGATCTAAAATTTTAGTGAAACTAAGACTGAAAATCAGCACTAATTATCTAGTTTACTTGAACTCACTTAAATTTAATGTAATTAAAGTAAATTTACTTTAATTTACTCTCAAAATGTAATCAAAAGTTAACACTGCAATGTCTATCATAACTGTACACTAACACTGCATGCATACACATATATGATAAGCCTTGTAGGTCAAAGTTAAACTAGGAAGTAGCTCTGGAAGATCTAATCGATGTCTATAATGGACAATAGATGTGATAAGTTTAAGATTTACTTTCTTTTAACCCCTTACTCCATAGTACTTAAGTAATATGATTAGGCTGTAGAATTTTGTAAAAAACATTCTAATAATTAGTGTTGTTAATCATTATTTAGGATTATTGTATAGCTACTCAAAACTCTGAAGCCTTATCACCAATCACATGCTGCAACAGGTAGGTGGGTAGTAAAAAAAAGTGAAATTTGGTTACAGTTTCAGTGGAGCAAGAGAGGTTTAACAGACATCCCTGGGGCATTCATGTCTTCCAGCAAGGGATGAATTATTGCTTAAAGTAGTGTTGGACAATCCACTACCATATGAGATCATACGGGTTGGACAGTGTAAATACACTACAGAAAATCATAACAGTCCTCAAGCCTCTGCTCTCACTTTAAGTGCTGGTCATAGACTGTTCATCCTCAGTGCTGCACTGTAGAAAGGAAGACCTGAAACACTTTGTATTAATTGGGGGTGATGAAAGATCAGCTTAATTATCACAGAGAAAATGAGGAGAGCATTCCAGGAAAATGAAACTGAAAATGAAATGAAGAATGGTCAGGCTCAACTCATTTCTTTTAAAGTACTATTCACTATTTCAGGTGCCTGCACTTTTTTTACGCCATGATTTTATTAGTTGTGAAAAATGTTCAATTTCAAGTTCCACTGATTCCTTGCTGATTCTTTACACCACAATTATCACTAGAGGGATCACCAATGGGAGGACATCAAGACAATGTGCTAATGTGGAACAGCATGCACTTTATGATACACCTGTATTACCTTAGTGGAGGTATGTTGATATTACCTGATGCTTGTTTGGTTATTAAAGAGAAATCTTATGCCTTCTGGCTTCACTTATATCTCAGTTCCTTTACAAGGACACATTAGGGAAGCAAGGAAAAATGGCCTACTAAACTATTTTCTTTTATTATTCTATCTCTGGCACACAGTCAGCAGGAAGCTACTTATGTTATACTTTTATCAAGAGATAAAAACTTCAAGAACCTAAAGAAACCATGCTTTTGTTTGAAGAAAAAGTCACTAACTTGTTAAATTCTTTTAGGGGCAATTTTACAGTGTAGACACAGGAAATGTGGGGCAGGAAATGATTCGGGCTGGCATCATACCATTGACTTGCTACGCATTGCGTTCACGTCCATTTGGTATGCACCCTTACCAACAAGCTATTAGGTCACTACAATCTGTAAACTTTCAAGAAGCACAACGAAGTTGAAGGTTTTTTTCTGCCTGCTAACATATCTTCAGCTAATTATGCCATACATCGCTATGAAATATATTTTTTTCTGATTTGGAGGGTCTTTCTTGACATACCAGCTTAAAAGGTAATCTGCTCCAACAGTCCTTCATCAGTGTCTACTAGCTGGCTGTCAGAGCCAACGTTCACAACAACATTCACAGCATGCAACTGAAAGCCAGACAAATGGAATAACTAAAGGGCATTTTATAAAATAATAATCATTCTTTTAAATCTATGAACTCAACTGAGGACTGAGCCACACACACACACACACACACTCTTGTACTGTTTTCAAAGTTATTACTAGAGTTCTGAATGGGCCTGAAACTAAGACCCGAACCTATGGGCTTGGCTCACTCGCATTTTTGAAACCCGATGTGGCTAAACATGACTGATACGTCTAAAATTTGAGTTCTCATCCCAAATCAGAGCATGAATTTACATATATTTCTGCTTTACTTTATTTATTGTTGACTGCAAGCTCACCAGACTACTGCAACACATCAGTACAGTATGTTTTGCTTTTCTCACTGGGCATGGCATATGTCTTGCTTAGGCTTAGGAAATTTGCAAAGCCAGTGTTCTTAACACATAGCATTTAAAAAGATTAAAACCCGAGCCCAGCCCAAGCCAAAAACTTTTCACAAGAAAACTCTCTGAAAACTGTCTATGATTTCTACAGTTATTAAAATATGTCTTATATTGGATCTGAATTCACAAAAATCTGTATTAAAAAGTTAAAACAGAATTATGTCTCCACTAATTAGGTAAGTCATCACAGTCATCCCCTCACAAAATCTGACTAATACACTCACACTCACCAAGCACTTTATTAGGAACACCTTCTTATTCATGCAATTATCTAAACAGCTGCCATTATGTGACAGCAGTGCAAAGCATAAAATCCTGCAGATACAGGCCAGAAAATTCAATTAATATTCACATCAAACATCAGAATGGGGAAAAATGTGATTTCAGTGACTTTGAGCATTGTATGGTTCTAGGTGACAGACAGGCTGGGATATTTCTGAATCTCTTGATCACCTGGGATTTTCACGCGCAAACATCTTTTTAAGATTTACTCTAGAGACTGAAGTGAGAGGCAGTCTACAGATGGGAATGCATTGTTGATTTGAGAGGTCAGAGGATTATGGGCATACTGTTTGGAGCTGATAGAAAAGCTACCTTAACTCAGACAACCACTCTTTACAGCTGTTGTGAGCAGAAATGTACCACGGAATGCACGGCATGTTGAACCTTGAGTTGATTAGGCCAGAAGACCTCATCAGGTTCCATTCCAGTCATCCAAGAAGAGAAATCTGAGGCTACAGTTGGCACAGGCTTACCAAAACTGGACAGTTGAAGATGAAAAGTGTAGTCTTGTCTGATGAATCTGGATTTCTGCTGAGGCACACAGATTGTAGGGTTAGAATCTGGCATCAACAGCATGAATCCATGGATGAGCCTGCCTCATGTCAACAGTCCAGGCTGCTGCTGGTCGTAAAAGGGTGTGGAAAGTTTTCTTGGCATGTTTTGGACCCCTTAATACCAATCAGTCATGGTTTGAATGCTCTTGCCTTTCTGAGTATCCCCCTGTGGCCCCAATTTACCCATCTCCTAATGGCTACATCCAGACATAATGTAAATTTCATCTGAAACCGGTTTCATGAATATGATTATTAGTTGTGTACTTTGATGGTCTCCCCAGTCACCAAAATCTTATAGAAAACCTTTGGGATGTGGACAAATTGAGGATTAGCAGTATGTGCATGCTTATAACAAATCTGTAGAAATTATTTGATGCAGTCATGTCAACATGGACCAGGATCTCAAGGAAAATCTCTCTGGCATTGTGTGGAATCCATGCCATGAAGACCTCAGACTGCTTTCAGAGCAAAGAGGGGCCCTCTCACTATTAATATGCTGTTCCTCATAAAGAATTTTCTGTATTGGCAGTGATTAAAATGCAATGATAATTGAAAATGAAAATAAAAAACTGAGAGTTGTAAAGTTTTCATTTCCAGACTAGAGCAATAGACTGTCAGCATCACGATGATATGTCTACAGTGTACAGTGATGAGATCCACTAGTTGAAGAGTGCTGGATATCTAGTGAAGATCAGAACTTATGATGTGAGCAACTCAAAGGTCATGGTTTATCCACCAGCACAGTGTATATCATAACAGCGAAACCAGTCTTCTTCAAATCCTCATTTACCTACCAAAAAGCTTCCCTTAACAACAAAGTACTTCCTGGGCCTACCCTGGGGTTAACACTATTTGACGAGTTGCTGGTGTTCAGGAGCCAAGGTGTGGCAATTGGTGACACATTCTTGACATGTAGCATTTAGTGCATTTCCTCCTTGAGGACCAGTTGCTGCTCCTCTTCCTGTGGCATGATGGGGAGAAATAGCACAGCCAAGACGGTTGTGTTAGCCCATGTTGTAATTTATATGTACACAGTGCCATTAAAAAGACCACAGTGAGGGTAAAAAAGAGATAGTTAACTCTTCTCTACCCAAATTTTAGGTAGATAACTGTATCTAGTCTCTGCAGTCTTAAGATCCGGCAAGACATCCTTAGATTCTAGACCTTATTGTCCCCAGTCCTGAAATTCACTTTCACAGAAATGTACCTTTCAGATGAAAAATGCATGTAACACCAACAATATCCGAAACAACATCAGGGACAACACTTGCACAGTCACACAGCTATATGTTGAATATTAAGCATTCAACATGGTTCACACACCAAACAGGACTCCCCACTGCAGCTGTGTGCATACTCTTTGCATCTCATCTTTGGGGACCTTGTCATTATTGTATAGCATGTGTATTTTTTACTTTCTTACTCAGTCTTCAAATCTTTAAAACACACCACCCCGAAATATATCAGCTATCTGATTGTGGACGTGTTTTGGAAGATGACAAAAAAAGGAAATCATTGGACTGGGCATCCAGCTGATTAGATCTTTGCTGACATTAAAGTTGTGTGCAGCATCAATGGGAATTATATTAGATTACAAAACTAAACTCATGTATAAAATAATAAAGGTGTAAATAGTCCCACATTAACAGGTTCAACAAAGGAGACAGATTCTAATCAAGCTTGGTTTGTACACAATCCTGAGAAGAAGTGTAATGCAGCAAAGAAATGAAATCCCTTTTTTGGGTAGAGGTGTTCCAGGGATCTGGTAAGTGTGCATACATTCCTGTTTAAATTCTTTGGAACCCCTTAATTTTAAGTACAGAACTAGAATATCATCAGAAATAAATGCAAATCAATTTGTCATCAATTTGTAATCAATTTTGTAAAATCAGAAATTAAATAAAACAACAACAGCAGCAACAAAAATACTTCCATATACTAGAAAAAAAAAGAACACAGACATAAAAAGCAAGCTTGACTAAGTTATTTGCTCCATTTGGATGAATTTAAATTTGTTCCTCAAACAAAATAAAAAAAAAAGATCTCTGCTTAAGTGTTCAAATGATTTGAATGAACCCATGAATGATCCATTATTTATTTTTATTAGATAAAAAGAGGCTGATTGTTTTCAGTTTCTTTTTTCACATTGTTAAAAAAGAAGAGAGCTGTCTGAGATGTTGAAAACCCTTTTGGAAGGTAATGTAATTAAGTTTCACAGTCAGAAAACTGTTAAGATGCTTCCCGGATATTGTGCTTAGAAGAAGCTCAATGAGAAAAGTCTCTGAAGGTTGATGCAGCATGCAAAAAAACCACCACACATTACATTTTAAGAGCTTCAAGTTGGCCTGGAGCAATCTGGAGCAGTGGTGTCAGCCTGTAGCCTTACACTGCACATTGAACTGAGTAGGTCTCCATGGGCAAAGGCCAAGGAGGACAGTGCCATTGAAAGGAAGGCACAAAAAGTCAAGATCAATTTTTGCAAAAACTTTCACGGGTAGGCCACAGTCTTTCTGGGATTATATTATGTGAAAAGAGGAAATTAAAGTAGAGCTCTTTGGGAACGCAGAGCATCAGTTTCTCTATAGGCAACAACGTGAAGTCAGTAAAGAAAAGAACTCACTACCTACTGTAAAAAAATGTGCTGTTGGGCTGCTTTGCTGCCTCTGGCACTTGGGCAAATAAATTGTATCAAAAGACTGATGGAATCAAACGATTATCAAGGCATTTTACAATGACTTATGTTACCAAGGGTCAAAAACCAGAGTTTAAGGCAAAGGTCTTGGATCTTTTAAGCAGTAGAGTAACCCAAAGCCCACAGGATGTGTATCCAGCAGCATAAGAGAATGGTTGAAAAAGGAGAGATGGACTGTTCTGTATTGGCTAGGAATAGGGCTTGACCTAATTTCCATTGTAAATCTTTGGAGAGAACTGAAATATTCCATTACAAAAAGGACTCCTAGAAAGTTAAAAGAGCTTGAACACAAAGCAACAAAAACGTGGCAGAAACTACAAGCAGACAGCTGCAAGAAACTGCTAGATGGCTACAAGAGGCTAGCCCTTTTTGCCAAAGGTTCTGCAACTAAAAATGACTGAGGGGCATGGAAGTAAGCGTTAGTAATGGGATTTCTTTTTTTAAGGTCCTAAAGACATAAGAGTGGGTGTGAAGAGATGGAATATCAAGGCAGTGGAGCTTTGCATCACAATTTCCTTATTCCCCAAAGCACTTTACATATCGAATGCAGCTACGAGTGAGTCACTTTCTCCATCTCTGGACATGTGTACCAGCCACCTGCTGAAAGAGTACACAGACAGAAGAAGTGTTTGGAATATGTATGTCTCTATATAATGTCTCACAGGAGAAAAGGCAGACGTGTACATTAAATCCTGTTTCCAGTATGGACAGACAGCCAATTAGCAATTTGTGGTTATTTAAAAGAACATAAGCCAATAAAATATACAATTAGTGCAAACTTGTCTAAGTAATCAAGGGACATACCTACAATAATAGAAACTTCTGCTCGAAACAGTCAGCTATACAGTCTTATAAGCAGTAAATGTCCATGAGCAGTCTCTCTCCCAACAAGGGAAAATGACATATAATACTGAATATTAACTACCCATTTGTAACAAATCTACTTGACATTAAATTCAAAAGGGAGAGGTAACTCCTGCTATTAGAATATTGGTCAAGCTCATAACAACCACTACAGTTCAATTAATTGAATTCCTAATTGAATTCCTTTTTATCTATAAGTGCTAAATCATAACAGAAGTTATCTAAGGGCAATTATCTTACAGAGCCTGTCTAGACTGTACTCTTTATAGTTGTATATACAGAGACCAAACATTCCCCCATGATCAAGCACTTGGTGACAGTGGCAAGGAAAAGCTCCCTTTCAACAGGTTGAAACATTGAAAAGGACTGGCTCATGGTGGTGGATGTCTGCCCCGACTGATTGGATGGGGAGAGAAATAGGGGGAGAATGAGAGAGATAGATAAAGAGGGAAGGGGTCCGGCAGGCAGGAGGAAAGAGTATATATCACAAAGCAGGTTCCACATAAAGAAACTAATAATAAATAAGGCTAATAATAATAATTAAAAAAAAAAAATGATGCAGTGCATGTTGAGCAGGATCATGGGGGCAATGGGTAGTTTTCAGTTACAAATCCAGACTGCCGCTCCAGAGGCACAAATGTCTGAGTTAGTAACAAGCATTGATGGAATATGAATGCATACATGATGGTTAGAGAGACCAGGAGAGATGAGCTTGGTGATCATGGGAAGTCCACTGGCAGTCTAGGCCTATAGCAGCCCAAGGAAGGTTTTAAGTCCACTCTTAAACATTGGGAGGATGTCAGCCTCCCAGACCCAAACTGGAAGATGATTCCACAGAAGAGGAGCCAACTAGCTGAAGGCTCTGCTTCCAATTCTACTTTCTGATTCTGGAAACCAAAAGCAAGCCTGCACCCTGAGAATGCATGGTTCTAGTGGGGTAAAAGGGTATTATGAGCTCTTTGAGATATGACGGTGCCTTACCATTAAGAACTTTAGAGGTGAGGAGGAAGATTTTTAAATTCGAATTATTTTCTAGACTTACCCATTGGAACCTGCTAGTCAACAATCGTGACCACTTGGTCTGTGGTGAGGTCCAAGGTAAAGGTGTGCCATTTCCAACAAAGCTGAAGTTTAGGGAGATAATTCTGTGTATACAGAGCAAGTCAGCCAGTACTTGGCCAGCCAGTGACAACATCCTTGCAGGTCACTGGTTCCATATACTGCTTGTGGCGGTGATGTATATTGTTGCCCCATGAGCAAGAGATTATGTGTAATGGGGCTGGGGTCAGCAATGTCAGACATAGCATAGCCAAGGAGCTTTGAATTTAGGATCCCCTCAACCTCCACTAGAACTCCCATTAGGACTTCTCCTTGGATTGTTTGGTCTTTCAGGAAAATTGAACTGATTTGATTTCTCTTTCTCGTGTACCACCTAAGTCAAGGAGTAAGTTGATGCTCTGTTCAGCAAGCTGCTTTTTCAAGAGTCTTAAGTGTAGCAAAGGCTTCTTTGAGCTATCCTTGACCTCCAAAGGAATTAGTGCCATGGTCACAAAGGTTTTCATATGGTTTCCCTCTTCTTCCCAAAAAACATCACAGAGGAAGCTGAAAAAATTTGTGGCCATACTGCACAAAAGGTATAAGTGCACGCACTTGCTGATGAGGCATTCAAATATTATCCCTCATCTTTTCTCATGTTTACAGTGTGGACCAACATGGTGGTTTGTTGATGTGAAGCCATGTGGCTGGTAGGTATGGCAACTGAGGGATCTAACATTTGCTGCACCATTTATAACACTTTGCATGATCTAGTTGACACTTTCTGACCACTTTTTGTCCATGGAGTATCAACTATGTCCTTCTTATCTCTGCAAATAGCAGACAGTTAACATAGTCCTATATCAACAGTCATTCCCGCTCCCTTTCAGCCTCTAGGAGTCACTAGTGGAGCTTTAGCATTTTAGTCTTGATTAGCATAGGGTTAGTATCTACCCTGTATAATGTAAAACAGATTTGTCCTCTTTTAACACACATATTTTCATATTTTGATACACACCTCAATGTTCAAGTTGTTATTGTTTCTGTCCAAGTAGATTATTGTTTCACTACAGGCTCTTGTTGCTTTCAAAATGCAAGTGTTTGTTTTCTAGTTTGTAGCTACAGGTTAGTAACCCAATAGTAACCCATTACTATTATTGAGAGTGAAAATGCATATGGTGACATATTTTTTAGTAAATGGATAAACAACGTTTGGTTGCAACCCAATCCTGGCACACTATTTTGATCACACTCCTGTGACAGCAAACACCTTTGACAACTTCTGACGATAAGACTTGTCAACAAGTGTGCTGAGAAGTAGCATGGTCTCTGCATACCAAGGGCCTGGAGGACGAACAAGATCTCAGGGGTAATTCTATTCTCAATGCCTTTCCTACCAACATGAGTACAGAAGTTTTAATTAGCTCCATTAATGTGGATGATTAAATCAACTTGGCACCAGTAATCTCTCAGCAAAGAGCTGGAATAATCCTGTGCTGAAATATTCCCTCCTGCTTGTCTTCTGACAGTCTCTGTGTTGCCTGGAATGCATAGATAACATTTGGATTCAAGATGAAATGCAGCCTTTATTTGTTTCAGCTTAGGTAGCAGATACCAAATGGAACGAAATGTGACAATATTGTACCCATAATTACCAGATAAGCCTGTCTGTTTTCTGCTCAAATCTTACACCTATCATAATCTGTCTCTGTGCAGAGCTGTTATTGTACAGTAAGAGATGGTCAACACTGGTTTCATGCCTTCAATAAAATCTAAATTTGTCCCATTTGAATTGTATCAAAGTCAGGCCTTTAGAAGCGGTCAAGGAAAGTGCTTCATGCTGTGTTTCACATTTCTAATAAATAGATTTTAATAAATGTACATTCTAATATATTGGCCCACAAAGGGTCTTAACTGTTAAAGCCATTAAGACATTATAAATGTGGAGAAAAAAAAAGAAAATGTTAAATCTAATCATACAACATACATTGAAACATTGAAATAACTGAAAAATTCTTATTGCATGCATTGTTGGTGAAAGTAATCATTAATGCAACATATGATTGATCTTAAAAAATGTCTGGTAGAGAAATGTTAGTGTTGATCAATTGTTTTAAATTAGTTTTTAATAAAAAAAAAAGACAAAAAAAATGTTGCAGTGCTATTTTTTGTTCCACAGTAAAACTCACATGAATCATGGATTTTTGTATAGAAGCAGAATCTATTCAATATTTAACCATATGATATGATATCATGTGTATAATTATATGTATATATATATATATATATATATATATATATATATATATATGCGTGTGTGATTGTTTGTGTGTGTGTGTGTGTGTGTGTGTGTGTGTGTGTAAGCAATCCTAAAACAAAATTTTGAATAATGTAATTTATTTTAAAACTGCATATTTTGATGAAATGTTGTTTCATTCCAGCTTGTTATGGCAGTTAATTTAAGCAGATTTTATTCCACATCATTTTTCAAAATGACACTTATCAAGTCAAGACAAACAGGGCTGAGCCATTAATGAGATGGCTGTTGCTTGGTCTGAACAGGTAACATAAAGTCATGAAACAACACAATAACATAATTATATTTTGAAACATATTATTTTTGACTGAATTACTTTAATTTTGTTGAATGTTTTTATTTAAATCAGCATCTAAACTCCCTGAAAATGATTACAGGTCTTCTAAAGGGGCTCCCAGATTCATAAGTAAATGTGTAGTTAGATGGACTGGCCTATTGACAGTGGCACTTTGTTTCGCAGGCCTCCACCATAGTCCAGCAAAGGGAAAATTCTTCAAAGATTGACGAATTATTCATTCCATTACTGACTAACTCCCCAAACTCCACTGTATGTAGATCAGAAGATACATACTCACTCATTACTGATAGTGGTAATGAGAAACAGAAAAAGAGCATGTACTTGTCACTATTGGCTGGAGTGTGTTGATAAATAGTCCCCATTAGCAGTAACCTTCAAGGAACTGTGGTTGTTTCTCAGACATCGATGATGTGTAGATGATGAAGGAAACTTCGCTGACACCGGCTTGATTGCATAAAATAGGTTTATTACAAAGAAGACTAGCATTGATCAGGCACCATGGTTTGCCCGGGAGACGACTCGGAGCCAGAATGAGTCTCTCTCCAAATCACAGCTCAAAACTCACTTATATGGTTTGTGTACAGGCCAATGTTTAGACAAACAGATTGTAACTTATGGTCCCTGTCAGTAACAGGGCCCCACTTCCCAGGGCAAAAGGGTCACCAGTTCCTGCACCTCCAGGAGCAGGGATCTCCCCTACATAAATATTCCAAAACAATGGAAAAAAACATGTCCGATACTACAGAGCCACTCAAGGTTTTACCACAAAACCAGTTTTGTTTGTATGGAACAAGTCCTCGGGTTCAAGTGACTGAGTGTCTCAAACCTGCAGAAAACTAAGATTATCGTCAGCGTTTAATTTTTTCTTGTTTTTTCTCTTACTGCATCCTGGATTTTCTTATTTTTATTTTACGAAATGGCAGGATTGTCACACAAAAGGTCAAACTAGACAAAAAAGTGATTACTAACACAGTTTTGCTTGATGGAACAGACTCACAGTTATATAACCAAATCACTCACAGTGATGGAAAATTAGGTACACACCCTGCTTAAAGGATAGGTTACAATTCTTTCTAATTAATTTTGAAAATAAAGTGTAATACACACATGCCAATACATGAATCTTGTTATTGGTTGGTTGTTATCATTCTTCCTCTCCAAACTGGCCATGAAGGGATCCCTTGGCACTGGGACATTTCATTCTCTTGGGCACCTCAAGAGCTCACAGCATGAGTTTCAAAACACAAAGAGTGAGCTAAGAGAACAGCTGAGGATTTTAGGGTGCTATAAGAAAAAAAAAGGCATCGACAAAGGCAACAGAAGAACCGACATTAAAAGAAAGGCTGGTACATTTGTTCTAAAAAAAGATGACCAACAGGCACGGAGGAAGGGGAGCACAGAGACTAAATATACTG
This sequence comes from Istiophorus platypterus, assembly GCA_016859345.1. Taxonomy (NCBI): domain Eukaryota; kingdom Metazoa; phylum Chordata; class Actinopteri; order Istiophoriformes; family Istiophoridae; genus Istiophorus; species Istiophorus platypterus. The sequence goes on from CM029131.1 coordinate 432,624, forward strand.
AGAAGAGGAAGACAGTGAGAAACAGGTGAAACTAAATTGGGTGAAGCAAACAAAGACATACTGATTGGAAAAACACAAGTCCAGCAAATGATGATCTGAAAAGAATAAATTAAACAAAGAACAATACACAAATGACAAAATAAAGAAAAACATGCACTAAGAAAGAGAGCGGAACATGACACAATGGTCATCAACAGTAGTGAATTGAGACATTTATTGCTACAGGATAGAGAGGGTTCCTAAACAAAACATGTTAACTAAGCTTGTGTTAAATCTGATTATGTTGTTGTATAAACAGCTACCCATAAACACCAAGTTTAGTATAGATAGATGATAGTGACTAACTGATTGATTTTTAATGAAAGCCAGTGGCATATTTTGGCATTCAATATTCAGTTAACATGTTATCCACTCTCACAAGGAACTGTACATAGAGCTGTTCCACATGGTCATGACTCACAGGATGCACCTTCATTGAGTCTCTGAACAAGCTTTTAAGCTGAGGGGAGCTCCTTGATATGTTAACACATCAAAAGTAATTAATTCCTCTAAAGTTGATAATTGCAGCCTTAATTATACTTGTTTACATCTTCAGAGGTATAATCAGAAGACCCTATGAGTATTCATGAGTCTTTGATTTTAGATTCAGTTTAACATAGAAGTGGGTTTAGTCCTGTGCAGGATTAATACTGTAAAGAGTTCAATTGCCAATTTGTCTAAACAGAAAAAGAGGATTCTGTTGAAAAAAAGAGAAAAAAGCTTAATGCAGGATGCAGATAACATAAGGACTATAATATGTAAACAGGATTTCTCTTCCCTAGAATATGATTTATATAATGTACACTGTGAAATGGTATATTTGTCAAAGAGAGGGGCTGATTTAGCGAAGTCGCTTCTACATTTTCTATATTTGGCACTATAGTAGACATATTTCATGAGTCAACTCGCCACTTTCAATGCGGAGATTCAGAACACAAGGTTTATCAGAGTTGGCTGCAGAAGCCTCCTGAATCTTTTCAATTAAGATTTTTACTTAAATTATCTTAGATGCTTGTCTCTGAGACTGACCCAAAAGAAACATTGGCCTGGTCCACACCTGTACACTGCAACTCACACTTTCTGTTATAGATTTGTTGTCTCAACTCCAATCCTAGATCACCTTGGCCACCTTAGAAAAAGCAAAGTCAAGAGGGGCCCACAGCTCAACCTTGCCCGTAGGCTCTGTATCTGGATAATCTGGTCCTTTCTATGGTGATTTAGAAATCAGTGACAGATTGAGGGACTGTATATAAGGAGGGAAACTCAAACATCCCCTTGATGAAAGAAAAACAGCTCAATAAAGCTGAATAAATGGGGTGAATTAGAGAAAAGATACGTTTGAATGTATGTGACTTAAACCAATGCTCATACTGGTATGAACCTAACTGTCTTCTCAACAAAATGATTATTGTGTTTTACAGATAAAAAGGTAAAATAGCACTGGGCTAGTCAGTCTATAATCTCATTTCCAATTCATGCTGGAAATAATATTGGTTCACAATATATATTTTGCATAACTTTGGCGGCTTTTGATCAGTGTGTGTCTTAATAACTGAGATTTATAACTTTGTTGACTCTTTTAACTTTATTTTTAAATCTATTTATGCTTTGTCCTTGCACTCCATAAAAGATACACAAAATACACAAACTGCTGACAATGATGTCACATGACGCAGCTTGTTGATGAACAATAGTTGTAACTTTCCCTCAAAGTAACTTGCAAAACAGCTGCGTATGAAATTGAAAGGCTCAAATTAAAAATTCCCCATTTGTTTTGCTTCTCCCAGTTTGACAGTAGGAGCAGTGCATGTTAGTTCGTGTAGCAGTGCAGGAAGCTCCCACTCCAGATGGCAGCTGTGTGGGGCACCCTAATGAACACAGAGCCTGCACTGGGCCCTGGGGTGGGCCCTGGGCTTTGTTAATGAGCAGAGCTGTGAGGATGTATGTATCTAGGCACAGCTCATATGCTCTCCAGATGACAGCCACCTGAAGAGAGGGGTCTGTAGTTGATAAAATCATTTGAGTTGCATTTTTTGCTGCATCATGTCTCAGTTTCCCTCAAGCACATATCCACAGCTGATTGTTATTTTCCAAACCGATGCTGTGCCAGTTTTAGCTGGATCTACATGGACAGTAAAAGGTGAAACTAATTTAGTCACAATCAAAAGAATTGTGACTAAATTAAAGTACCCAAATCTTTTTCTTAGAGAAAAGTAATAATATCATAACGCAGAGATACTATGTAAAATTATTAAGTATTAGCATCAAAATATACTTAAAATACCGAAAGTAAAAGTATTCATTATGCAGAATGATCCATTCCAGAATGATGTATATGATTGTATTATAATTATGAATGCATTGATGTATAAATCACTTTAATGTTGCAGCTGGTAAAGGACCAGCTAATTGTAATTCATCTATATACTATATACTTTATATATATAGTTTGTGAATATCACCCAAGGATCGATAAAGTCTAAACTTAACTTGTGATCGTAAATCATAATTTATTTCTTGATTATATTTTGTAATAATAATCTGAATCTCAAAATCATTAAATGTATTCAACTGCTCTGAATTATTAGTAAGAGCTTGGATTGTCTTGACTGTATATTGATTTCATGTGTTATAAACAGACAGTTCTAAGTGATTGACTAACAGTCTTACTGTAGAGCAAGTTCAGTTGATGCCATATCAATAACACAGTTTGGTGTGGCAAGAGGTTAAATCTACCTGCAGGCTGTGGGAAGCAGTGTTGTTGACACTAAGGCAGAAGAAAGCCCTTCACTGCACTGTACATGGCAGTGCAGATGACTGACAAAGAGCCTCTTGCTCTAGCAAGATAAGCTCCATCTCAGCCTGTCACAGTGTCAGAATCAGGACACTGAGAACTGATAACATGATATTTTAGCATTACTGAAACTGAGTGAGATTAGCACTGACAGAGCAAGTATAGTTAACTGACATTACAGTGGAAATAATGTTACTGTTACTGTTACTGTTACTATATTACTATTACTATGAATGACTATTAGTGAAGAGAGGTGGTTAAAGTGTTACGGGCTATCATTTTAGACTGCAGTCTACCTCTCAGGGGTCCTGTCTATAGGGTTTATCACAGAGATCATACACTGTTTCTACAAGGAAGGGATAGCATTAGCAGCGTGTTAGCAGAGGAAGAGCAGCAGCCCCAGTGCACCATCTTTGTCACAAAGGGGGCACTCAGGCTCAGTGTTGAGTGTAGGCCACAGGTTTTTGGAAGCGCTCAAAGCCTAATAAACAATCATTGTGGTTTGGCAGTTAAAATGCAGGAAAAAAAAACGAAAACTTGAAGCATAAAAATGCTTTATATTGCATTTACATGCAATTAGTACAAAGTATAAAATAATGTGTGCCATTACATGGTCTGTGTAGAAAATTGGATTGATTAAAATAGAAGCATATCTTTGGGTGACTGAAAGACAGGACTGAAATGCTTTCTTTTTTGAGACTTTTTAGGGGTCTGTAATGGTTTGTTGTATGGACCTTTTGGCCGTCTTTGAATACCAGACCAAAACTGCTCAAAGCAGTAATCCACCGCTCCATCCTCCAGCTGATCTGAATCATAGTGTCTCTGATACTTCACTGACTCTTGGTAGGTGGCCATCTGCCTCAACTGGCTAGGTTGAGAGTGAAAGAGAGAGGGAGAGAGAGAAAGCAAGAGAGAGAGAGAAAGAGGGAAGGAGAGGGAGAGAGGGGGAGGGTAAGTAAGAGAGCAGGAGATAAGAGAACATAGCACAATGCAGTTTCCTCATAAATATGTATTATAATAATAGTAATACAAGTAATGATAATAATAATAGAACTAGTAATAGGACTAATAATAAGACTAACATTACCAACAATAAGACTAATAATCATTAATGACAATAATAATGGGGGCTTGTAATCATAGATCCAGCCTCTACAGCTCCTGAGGCAGAAGTACCTGCATAAAACGAAAACAAGGAGAGAGAGACAAGAAAGCACAAAATTATGAAAGAGAGAAGATGCTGAGTTAATAAATACTGATTTCCCTTCCTCAGCCTGCTTTTCAAGGTTCTTGTCACCACCCCCTCAGCCCTCAAAGTTCTTGTTTGACAATACCACTGATATCTGCACCTGCAGCACCATCACTAGGGCCTGCGTACTAGGCTTCTAAACATACCATAGAAGCCCTCCTACAATTGACTGCCTTTGGTCTTCAAACACCTGTAGAGTCCCATTTCAGGGCTAGCTGATTTACCTAGTACATTTTTACATGTCCCTGCTGAAAATAATTTCCTTGGCTGGCATTCCTGCTGTCTACATCAGGCAACACATTTACTGACCCTTGATGAGCTTTGACACTGGACACCTCAACACGTGATTTGATTCTTCCAGCAGCACCATTTCTAACTATCAAAAGTAACCCAGCAGATAGCTGACTTTATTCTGTTGGCATCTTTAATAGGCTTTTTGCCCATTTAATCTGTGAGATCATGTTTAGTGTTTCCACTACAATACATATTAGCATATTCTTCTCTGGATAAATTTTGGTTCTTTGGGCCAAATAAGGGAAGACTGTAGAATTTCTAGATCAGATAACCTGTTTCTTCAGGACAGTTATCGGCCTTAAATGGTGTCTGGTTTTGCCCTGTTCAGGCATACTTCACCATCTTTCAGGTCCTTCTGTTACTGCTTCTATTGCTACTTTTGTCATCCTCTGTCCTTTGAATTTCTTTCTTGAAGATTTTCTTTTTTTTTTTTTTACAAGTTATCTTCTTTTATTTCTTTGTTCTTCTGTTTTTATAAATTCACAAGGTAATTGGTCTTAAATGATATCTTATTTTCACTGATTTGAAACTCTCACAGCCTTCCTTTTTTCTACTGGAGCAGAAACTGCTTGCCTGGCTGCACCTGTTAATCTAGACCAAGAACTGATGACATATGAGACCAAGCTGATTTATATTGCCCCTCATAATATGCTAGGAGAGTCTGACACTCACCTGGAATATGGGGGTACATAAGTATGTTTTTCGTGTGGAAAAGTCACTTTTTTGGCAAAAGATGATGGTCTGACCTTGGCAGCAACTCTCCTGAAAATTACTCTTCTTTTTTTTTTTTTTTTTAAAAAAAGCAGACTGGTTTAAGATTGTGAGATGAAGTAACTACTGTATGAATGAGATCTCCAGTTCCTCTCAGAGCCATAGAACATGTATAATACACACACACACACACACACACACACACATATATATATATATATATATATATATATATACTGGAGCTGTAATGACCTGTTCAAATTCAAAAAATAAATTCTGTAAGCAGATCAGTCCATTTAAAGTACTTTGCCTCATGGTCTAACAGATGGTGCGCTTAAAATTCACCATTCACATAACACCATTCACCAGTTTGAGCCATTGCTGTCCTATTGACCTAATCAATGACCCAATCTACAGTAGAAAGTAAAATTGTGCTGATCAGATAATCATCATACTAATGTTTCTTAGAGGCAAAGTGTGGAGATAATTTGGCTTCCACAAGGTAGATTTTAAAATGACCAAGATGAGGCTGTTTCTGTGTGTAAAATGCAGTTGTCTTACTCTACGACCCAAGCAAATGGAGAGATGTACTTCTTTTGTTGAATATGAGGCCAACGTGAACTGAGTTATACACAGTATGGAGGAAAAGCATGGATCATGGCAGATGATGACAGCAGATAATGACAGAATGATGTGACCTGAGTATCTGAGAAATTTACACATTTGAATAAATTCAATGTCAAACCATTGCCTGGGATTCGAAATAGCAAAATGGGTAAAACATGACATATGCCGTAATCAAGATTCAACCCTGTCACCAAATAGAACACTGATATTGATCGATTCTCAAACTCCCTGGATTAAGTTCAGTGGCAACTCAATTTTTAAATTGGGTTATAATTTGTATCTTTCCTATTTTTACCAAATCCTATGTGCAGAGCCAAACCAACAATAAATATATCTAGTAATTTATTAAAGTATTGCATGTCAATCAAATTCTTATCCACCTTATCCACTGTATCTTGGAGCTGCATCAAAAACATTTAAAACACCTTAATGAGTCACACTGTTGCACTGGATGACATGTTCCTTTATTATAAAGAACACACACTGTTTATTTGCTGTCCCAAAGACACTGTGCTGTGCTGCCCCAAATAATCAGATGCCCCAAAAATGCATTATTTTCTCCTGTTCAAGCAATGTTTGATAAAAAAAAAAATAACAGTAAGTAGGTGTTTCAGGAAAGTACTGAGCCTTTACAAAAAAATATGAGGTGTTTTGGATATTTATGGCTGGGTAGGGAAGTCAGAAATCAAGTACTGAGAGATCTACTAACATTATATTGGTTTCGGTACATGAGATTTTTTGACCATAAGAATAATGTAGAATAACCATACATGGATTATGGTTATGTTTATGATTACAACTAGTAAATGTACTTTTCTCTATGCACTGTATACCCACATAAGAAATAATATGTTGTACCCTATCTGCTTCCAATTTTGTGGTGACAGTTTTTTTGTCCCTTTCATGATTCAATACAAAGTGACTGAATAAATTAAAGCCAGTTCCAGAAAACAAATTCTCTTCCAAGTTTGCTGAGAAAGAACTACAGTGACTTCACCCCCATCCAACACATTTGGTAAATGAGAACATTAACTGTGAACTTTATCACCCAGCATCAGTGCTGGACCATACTAATTTTCTGGTGTCTGAATGTAGCAGGCTCAACATTTGGTAGAAAGGTGGACACCAGAAGAATATAAGCTGTTAGAGTCACAATCACAATCACATAGAGTAATTTTGATGACTAAATATATAGTATGAATTGTACTGATTTTTCAAGCAAAACCTTACTATATACTAACAAACCATATATTCAGAACTACTGTTAATGAAAAATAAACATCAGTATCAAACCAATTCATATTCAACTGTCAAGAATAACCTAGTGGATGTAAGAATACAGCTGCACATATATAATCATTAAAAGGATGTCTGTAGGTATGTGCAGCAGTATGGACGGTTTGCAACTTGAAGAAAAGGCAATTTTCACTCAGTTAGACTTCTTATATGTTGACCCAGGGCACTGGCAGATATAATGTAGTTAGGGCTTACAGGTTATACAGTATACGTATGTTCTGCACTTCAGAGGGTCATGATTCATCCAATCACAATTTTTTCCTGTCAGACTAGAAAATAGTGCATGGACCTGTTATTGGTCTTTGCCTTTATTTCACTTGCTTCTTCATTAAAAGGAGCCCATTCAAATGACAAAAACATCAATCATTTTTTTTCTGCTTGAACTTGCTTGATATTCTTACCTTGACCCTATGGAGGAAGATGCAAGAACAGTGTTTGTGACATTTTTAATGTAATTCAATAAGTCTTACTAGTTCTTCTAGTTTACCTTGTAAAACCAAAAACTATTATAACAATTTGAGCAAAACATAGAGCCACAAGAGACGACAATGACAATGAACCCATTGCAGACTCACAAACACTGTGAGATAAGTGTCTTCAAACAGTGTGTTTTGGTTTTACAAGAGGGAAGACTTCAAGGATGAACTGGTTGGTCTTGCAAATGTACATCTGGTTAACCCCCCCAGCACAATGTTTTCCCAAGCCTTTCTACTGAAACATCCTGGAGTGTCTCAACAAGTGCTAGAAGTTGCATGGGGACATGCTTGATAAAAATACAATGCGTAGTATAGGTTCAAAGTTCCTTCTTGATCTTGGACACAGCTAATGCAAAAACAATCTCAGGTTATGGTCCTTTTAAGTCAAGAATGAAATTACATGCTCAGAATCTTAGAAGGCTTGAATATAACAAATCTGCTGAAGAGGACTATATGATATAGCAGAAAGCTCCAGAACAATGAAATGAAATAAACATACAGGGTAAAGTGACTGGTGGAGTGATCTCCATTTATCAGCCCTGTAAATGATAGCCAAGGTTTTGACCCACCTCCTGGCCAATAGCTAATTGGATGGATGGATGGATTGATTAATTTGCATTTCAAACCTAAATAGGTGACAGCCTAACAAAAGTGTCATGTTAATAGAAGATTAAAAAAATAATAATAGTAAAACCATGAACCATGAAGATTAATGAATAAGGCCCTGCTCAATTAGATATGTTTCACAGAGTAACAGAAAGCACACAGATGTGTTCACAAGTCAATTTTTCTATATTAGTATCAGCACGTGCTGCTATAACTCTGTCAGTTGTCAATAATGGGAAACATTCCATCTCAGTAAATGTACTGCTAAAATATACTGTTTTCTAAATCTTTATTCCAAAGTAAAATAATATTAAAAGAATGAAATAATCTGACAGACACCACATATTGGCCTGCATTTCCATCATAACTGTAAACTTTATTAGCTCCCAGTCATGTAATACTGAAAAAAGTGGCCCCTGGTTGAATGTAACTGCTGACCTTTTTTCCTAGAGCCATGGGAAAGCATATAGTGTGCCTAGAGCAGACATTTCAAGAATTAACTATAATAAAACTCTCATGTCCTATTCCAAAGTAATGTGCATTTCACTAATCATCTGATCAGTGAAATACAAATTAGTGGAAGTTTTAGTAACAGTCATTTGTTGGAGTTATTTCTCAACCAATAACTCCTGGTTGTAGTGACTCCACACAGCCTCTCCAAAGTCCTCCTCATGGCTTTACATTGTATACTGTATTTGTTGCAAATTTGTAAAATATACAGACATGTTTTAGGAGTTAGGCTTGGGGTTTTCCACTTTGACACAGCTAGGTTAGAATTTACCCCTGCTTTAACTCTTTGTCCAAGCTTAAGCTTAACATATGACCTTAACCTGTCTCTATACTTTTTTTTTTAGGTAAGATAGGAAGTAATGGCTATTTACCAAAAAGTTGGAGAGTTCGTTCAAACTGCAAATTAACATTCTCTGTATTTCAGATTACAATAATGGCTTTCAAAAGCTATAAAAACTGTGCCTTTTTATAATTAGGTCAGAGGATTCAGTTTGCCTTACACATGTCCTTGGTGGTTCTAGAACCATGCTTCCATGACATCAGAAACTGAGACATTGACAAATTTTAGCCTTTTCATAGATTAAAAAAAAAAAATCCATAGCCAGGGTAGCAATGACTGGGGAAAACGGCAATTTGTGACTTCCATTTATCATTCTTTGTAGTTTCGAAAATGTCACCACAAATGGGTCCATAATAGCTGAATGAAGGCTTAATTATGGCCATAGTGAATAATAGTTATTACTTTCATGTAATCTATTGCTGTCACTTTACAACATGGAGTAAACAGTGAGACATGAAAAACATGAGTAGGTGCCTCTGCATGGCATACACAACAATCTTTAGTGAGAGGACAGAGACGCAATGTTAGTGGAAGTGCACACTAAAACCATTTCTTTATGATGCATACTCCATTTGTTCACCCATGTATGAAAAGTAGCCTCATTTTTCACTGTCATCTTCTCCTCCTTACTCTGCAGTTATTGGATCACCGGCCTTTCCAAGACAAACCCCTCACTGGCCATTCACTTTGTAATTATCGACAGCAGTGATATCCCCGATGATTTATTGTCATTATTTTAGCAAGAGATAAAATGTAAATCTGGATAATAGCTGTCATTTTCAGAATCAGTACAGGAAAATTTAGCATACAGATTGATCTCCTCTGTTAGCTGGTCAGAGTCAGGAAATTAAGTGGTGAGTCATTAGCCAGGTGTGTTGGAAGATGCTTTGTGATGGTCTAGGCTGAGATCACATCACAATTCCTTCACTTTAATCCTGTTCCTTATTGACTTATCTCACTGAAGACTCAGATTTTTACCAGGGAGCAAGGGGAACAGAAAAGCTGCATACTACAGAATAACTCTCTGTACATTAATGGGATTAGATGCAGTGACTCCTTTTAAATCTACAATCTTGTTTAAAATGTAACAGCAACAAAAAAATGTGAAATCAAGAGGAAAAACTGCCAGGTCACTTTTTGCAGTTATAAATTTAAAAAAAAAATGACCGTAAAAAATTTGTAAGGTGACTAAGTCTGGAAAATTTTCATTTGATTCAGGTCTCCAGTCATAAAAATCCCAGAAAAACATGTTTTTTTACAGTGGGTTTTCAAATGTCTAACTTGGTGTAAACTGCAGATACAAGCTGAATAAGCAGATGCAGAAAATATATATATATATATATATATATATATATATATACATATATCATCTTAGAATGTAGAAATAGAAATTTAGCTAATTTCCCTAGGCAAATAACTACTTCAAGCAGTGGTGAATGAAGTTCTCACATTCTTTATATTTCACATCAATGTTCAGTCCTTGTACACAAAGTTGACAGATAGCTAACACTGCTCAGATAAAGTCACACACATAATTATAGCATGTATTTTTACTGAATTCTCATTCTTCTACTATACTCTTTTTTGTAAAACTGAAACTGAAATAAAACACTGAATTACAGTCTCTGGTTACAAAAGGCTCAGAGCATAAAGCACAAATAGATTAACATCATTCATAGAATATTTTTATGCATATGATACATCAACAAGCTAACTTTAGATAAAGGATTTTTAAGTTACCACAAAAAAGATTGTTATGAAACCCTAACATATGAACGTTAACTTCTGCACATTTGTACAAACATAAGCAAATTTTAAAACTCATAAGCAAAGGCTCTTCCAGGCACCAATGCTATGGTAATAATGCAGAGGATCTTTCTAATGCATGGAGATATTCTTGCACAGTCACTTCCTTAGTGGCTCCTCACCAAAGAATCACATGATCCCAAAAAATCAGTCAATAAAAGCACAGTCCACTGCAGGCCTTGATTTTATGATAAATAACCATTAGATGGTGCTAATACAAGAAAACTTAACGGCTATAGGAAGAATATTATGAGTCTCCCCACCTGGTATTTCATTTAATACCACCATATACACTGAAAGGTACTTCCAACCCGTTCTCATTACCAGGTGTCTGTGCTGACACTATATAAAATCTACTGGTGTCTTATAGATGTGCACAAGGTACGCTGTAGTGTCTGTTTACTGACACACAGGGCTTTCAGTTGACTATGGTGCAAACCAACATGTGGCAATATTTGAGACTTTGAGCTTTGAGATTCTCATTTGAGAGCCCAAGGCATGATGCAGATTTTCTGCCCAGAAAAGATATTCAGAGTGAAAACCTGCTGTCTGGAAGCATTTTTTTTCCCACAGTAAATTTCACATTGAAGATTTCTTTCAATGATAATCCCAGTATTCCTAAACACATAAACACAGGAGTCTTACTGCTAATTTAATTCTTGATTGTAATTTAACCATTTGATGGCTTTGAGTTTTAATAAGACCAGTGTTAACAATGTCACCAGTGTTATCATGGCAATGAATGCCTAGACCAATTTTTCAGATTTCCGGTTTAAAGTTAATATTCAGCCCTGTGCCTGTTGATCTTTGATATGTAATCTTTGCATGTATAACACTGACAAATGTAGTTATCACAATTTTATCTGTACACAGTACATTGGCCATCTACACACTGGGACCAGCGGCTGGAAGAAGTGCCAGTATTTTCAAAGTAACCACTAAGTACCTACTAACACAGGACAGATGCAATGACTGAAAATCAAGTAATGACGCACAGTGGAGCAATGACAATGTTAACAAGTGTCTCGCAAAATGAGCAACCTGATAAACTAGGAAATGGTGAATAGAGAATATGTTTAGGCTATGTATGGTATGATATGGTTGTACTACTAAATAATTCTGAGATATCTATAAATGAAATTTAAGAATTAAAAGATGTAACCAGTATTCAACATCAAGCCAGTAAAGAGCATAAAAGAAAAAGTGGCTTTGCCTGTATCAGTTGGCAGTCTGGGGATTCTTGGCTGGAACCCAAAGTAGCTGGTGGTTAAAGTTGCTAACCTTTCATGGCGGATTCTAGGAGGATCCTCCCTGAAGCATTAGGGGTTACCTAGGCAATGGGATTTGCTAATGTTTCTCTGCTTTTTCAATGTTTGGAACTCTGCTAGGACACTGTCCGAAAGATTGTCTGCTTGTGTCTCTGAAGGCTTGATGTGGAATAAAAGTAATGATTCTAATCACTATACTTAACTTTGCCAGATAACTTTAAAAAGGATTGGTGTCGACCAAACACCAAAAAAGTCTAAAAAAATCTTCAAAGCAAAGCCAGAGTATTAATTAAAAGTTCTAAAAAGTAATCTGAGGCTCTTCTGCTCCTCTGATTCAATTTGTTGTTGATTTGGCTTGCAAAACAGAGGAGCTACAGGTTGTGTGTACGGGAAAGAAAAAAAAAACTTGATTGGAAAACACGTGGTGAAAAAAAGAACAAAGGCGCATGACCAAAATGAAGAACGGCAAAAATGAGTAAAATGGCAAAAAGCACAGCACAAAGAGATCCATCTGTTTTATTCCTGAGGGCCGGATGTGTGTCCTACAGGCTATCATTATCATCTCCCTTTGTTTCAGCTGAAAACAGGCAGGAGGCAAGTAACATTTATAACTATTAATGACAGAAAGGAACAATGCAGACATGGATTTCACGTCAGTACATCATTCACAAATCTTTAACATTATATACAAATAAAAAGTATGTATGATTTCTAACACTCATAATAAATGGATGGAGATTGCACAAGAGTCCTTTGATTAATAATAATATTAAAGACACTGTCTTGAGTATTTAATGTTGGTTACCTTGTGTGGAGGATGCTGGCAGTATGCTCACATGGTAGATATTGCCTTAAACTTTACATCTCACATTCTATAAAATAGAAATCTGAAGATTGAAATTAATTACATTAAATATTTACTGACTTGTATTATCTTGGTTACAGATTAGTTGGATAGTTATTTTCATATTGTTTTAAACAGGTTTAAAAGGAGAAATTTCCTGTTACATTGCCTCTGGATTGTGAGCTTTTTTTTTTTTTCTTTAAGCTTACTAGGCACCTATTACCTGGTATATATATATATATATATATATATATATATATATATATATATATATGTATAGGTGTCTAATAAGAAAGATGGAGAGAAATGCATAGATTATGTGTGAGTCCAGTGGGTCCATAGTGTGAGGAAGGGCTCACATTTTAGTGATTATTACAGAGGTTGTTTTTTTTTTTTTGTTTTTTTCATGTTGTCTTCTCTTGGGAAATAACAGTCAAATATTATTGCAAAGGGACTCTTATTGCTGTAGAATGGAGATTTTAAATCCTATTTTCAATTGTTTCTATTGAGTTGATCTTCTGGAGCTAGTCATCCTCTTTCCTCTACATTTGTATAATTTTCCTAGTTTGCTTGCCAAACAGTGTAAGTTAGCACACCAATGTTGGCTAACTGTGTACACTATGTTAGCTAATGTTAGCATATTACAACTAATATATTACTGTTGGGCTCAGCTTATGAAATCTGCCTTCAATAACAATACATTGTGGATTATGCCCTCCTCAGATGTCCACAATTCCAGCATATGTGCTGAATAGCCTAAATAAATAATCTATGAAATAAAATACATGTTCTTTGTGTCTGCTTTGTCAGGGGCCCAAATGGATAGCTGCATTTAGATTAAAGTGCTAACTCTGAACTTTAAGGGACTAGGACGTCTAGTTCTACCCTCCTATTTTTTAGCTTTCTCAATCATATAGCTCTCTCCTTACTTACTCCACATTCCTGCAAAAACTGACCCTGCTTTACTTGCTGGCCTTCGCCAGAGGATGCATTAGATTGTTCATTGGGCAACAAAATTTCCTCATATTAAAGATCCCCCTTCCTTAAATTTCCCTGAACACCAACACCATACTGGTCTGCTATAGAACAAAGATCTGTTTTTGTATAAGCTAAGGGTTATGGATGTACTGGAGGCTTTTCATAGAGTTATTGGGACATCATTATAATGAGAAATTACAGCAGTCTAGTCTAGAGGTAACAAATGCATGGATTAGTTTTTGGGCATCCTTTTGATACATGATTTCTCTAATTTTCACAATATTTCACCGGTGGAAGAAGGCTTGCATAGACACTTGTTTTATATGTGAGGCATAGAATCTATATGACTCCAAGGTTCCTTACAGTACAGTCAAATGGGAAAGTTGGAAAAATCATATGGCAACACATAAATTATCATATGGATGTCAAGCTAAAGGACTAGGATTTGATCCTGTACAGGCCCCCATTATTATGTTACAGCTGGCTTAAACATCAAGTATTTTGTGTGACGCAACACCAGGGTAGAAGTTTACTGCATGAAAGTTTATTGAAATAGATTAATAGATGAATGAAAATCATATTTCAAGCACCATAAAGGTTCTGCTGCAGCAGAGTAAAGAGAGAATGAACTCAACAAAAGACCTGTTTATATAGGCTCAGCCCACAAGCCAGCTTGCCAATCATCTGATCAAGCTGAGGCTGTAAACAGGAAACTCCCAGACATAACAGAATGTAAAACCATCTTCTTCTTCTTCTCTGCCTTTGTGAGCACATTTCTCTATATTCTGGTCTTTTATTACCACCAGTGGAATATTGACACAACTGTGTATTGCATCACCCCTGTGAGAGTTACTGTAAGTGCATTTTCAGGCTTTTCACATGACAAACAAAATGTGAACCCACTTATAGAAAAAATAGTCCTGCTGAAGATTGAAAACTCCACAAGGAACCTTCAAATGAAATTAGTATTCTCAGAAAAATGTACTGTCATATCAAAGGAAAAAGTCTGCATTAATCAGTAGAATGGCCTCCATCTGTTATGATATGAAATATAATGTAAGAGTTAATGTTAGTATAACATTTAAGCAGAATTTTTACTCTGTGGTTGGCTGAGGGTGGAGCTAATGTCAGCTACTTTATATACTGTGGGCTAGTCTAGTCCATATCAGTGCTGATTGAATCTTAATCTGCAAAGTACATATAGCTGTAGGAGTTACAAAGTACATATCGCTACTCTAAATAGTATATTGTAACATAAAATGATTATACTCACTTAGTCAGGCTTACAGTACTTAGTTAAATGTTCTTATATTTACATTGCAGCACTGACCCTTAAAGGTCAATTTTCCTTCTTTAGTGTGATGGATATCTTGTGAACCAATGGAGGAAGGTTAGAGAGACTTAGATGGCTTAAAGCAGGAGCATTTTATCAATGCTAAATGCATCGGGGAGAAAAGTGATAAAAAATACAAAAGTTAACAAGTTATAAATGTTTTTTTCTGAAAAAGACTCATTTACCATTTGTGTATCTTTACATGGCACAGACTATATCATAGTGAATATCTTGGTTACATCTGTCTAACGTAGAAAGTTAACTACTTGACATTAAGACTGCAGCTCTAGCTATCATATCTCTATTACAACAGGTCTGTACTAAAACCTTGATTTCTATAGTTACTGCTGATGATGTAAGACTTGCGTGCAGGCTTTGTTTGAAGAATGTAAATGGAGTGAAAGAGAACAGATTAAATGAATGAAAAATCCTTCACAATTAGATCTATTTTCTTTGTTCTGATACACATATCTGTGTTACAAGTTATAATTTACTTTTTGATTTTTTCTGAGATCTTCTATCATTTGAACACATTTTGAAATTTTGAATTTTGAACATTTTGAAGTTTAGAGGGGAAAAGTCACTATGTGGGGGAGCTTTTAACAACACATATACATCTGATTTATGACCCCAACTACACACTGATTTTGTAAGACATCAGAGGCCAAAAAGGTTGTAAACTTTAAACTTTAACAATGTATTGTATATTAAAGCATGTTATTCTAACCATCATGAAACATCTGCATAGTAAAAGTAACTAGCAACTAAATCTGTTAAGATGTAGTTAATTACAAAGCACTATATAACAAATGTCTATTGCTGATTGGAGGTCCATGGATTTAAAAAAAACAACAAAAAAACAAAAAAACAACAGTAAATAATCAAAATAAGAGAAATTGTAAAGATCCCTGCAGGAAAATTGCTGTTACATTTCCCACACTCTCAATAAGAAAAAGGAAGTTAATAAGTGAAAAGTAAAAACTATCATGAAAACTCTTATAGAATAGTAATGATAAATATGCAATAAGTGATTAGAAAGATGCAAATATGCAAAAAGTACATTTTGTTGTATGTTTCCTGTATGATGACAATAAAGAATCTTATCTTATCTTAATGTCTAACGTGTGAAAAAAATGGTTTACCTGGATACCAAGGCATAGCTTTCAGTAGTCCTAAACAGATGATGTAACATAAACATGGACAACTAGCATAAAAACAGGCAGACGGTATTCTAATAATATAATGTCAAGCAGCAAAAACTAGGCTTTCTAAAAATGCCTCTGAGGATCCAGATATGTCAGTTGAGGTTAATGGTAGTACTGTAGATATGCTGGTATATAGTGGAGACAGAGGAGAGGGACTTTCATGATCTGAAGTATGAAGTCTTTAATATCATCAAGAATTTCATCTGCATGTACACTAAATTATAGGGAATGGCTATGCTGTAGGCATCCTGGTGAAGGACCTTTGGCATGCCATCATCCAGACTTTTGCCAGTACTTCTTGGTATGCCAAGTTGTCTTAGATCAGTAGACATTGTTTTCTATCATGACTGAGAAATCGACAACCATTGTGCTTACTCATGACTGTGTTGTTCATGTTACCTATTCAGAGTTAAATTTTTGAACACTTGTGTTACTCACCATTCTTTGAAAAGCTCACCTCCCTTGATTATCATTACTCTTATTCTTTTGTCAGATGAAAAATTTGAGCATTATTATATAGCCAGTACTAAGACAGGCAAGTCTGTATTGCCAGGCTTGTTGAAGACACCAGTACTAAATTCTTAAATGAAACACTTATGATTCAGCTTGTTGACAACATGATAACAAACACCTTGCTGACTATTCAGTAGTGAATGACTGGGAAGGCGCCCACTTAAAACTAACCAATGAAGTCTAATGTTAACAAACTTCACAGTGCAGCATCTTGAAAGGAGCTTTAATTGTGGGCAGAGCTTGTACTTTTGAGACATCAGGATGTATTAACCTGTCATGAGAGATGATACGGTTAAAATGTAAGGAACTTTTAAATGAAGATAGAAAAATTTTGTCATTAATAGAAGAACAATAAAAATCTGGAAAATTTCCTCGATGTATGGTCCATGATAGAGATGGGCCTATAAATGCAGGTTGAAGATGCAAATCTACACCAGCATTCCAGCAGGGGATGCGGGTTGTGCTCGATGTCACAGAGGGACTGAGGGGCCGCAACGTCACATGTGACAGTTTCTTCACCTCCTATGAACTTGGACGGCGGCTCTTGAAAAGAAAGATGACCTTGGTTGGTACGATTCAAAAGATTGAGCCCGAGCTCCCACCTGGGCTGCTCGCGTCATCGAAGGAAAGAAAGGTCTTGTCTTCCAGGTTCGCCTTCACACCCACCACCGCTCTAGTATCATACCTCCCAAAAAAAAATAAGAACATTGTACTTCTGAGCACACTGCACACAGAGGCTGAGGTTAGCAATTGCGAAGACAAGAAGCCCGTCATCATCCTGGACTACAACCGCAACAAAGGAGGCATGGACAACCTAGATAAGGTGACTGGGACCTACAGCTGCAGGAGGATGACGGCTCGCTGGTCCCTGGTCATATTTCACAATATCGTTGATGTTTCCTCCTACAACACCTTTGTGATATGGAGAGAGACTAACCTTGACTGGATGCCTTGTAAGCGGAACAAGAGGAGGGTGTTTCTGGAGCAGCTGGGCGTGGTGCATGTGACTCTGTTGATCGAAAGAAGGGAGCGTCTTCCCCGCACGGAAGAATCTGCGGCGGTTGTGAGAGCTGTCCAGAGAGCAGGGGCTTGTGAGCATCCCGAAGATCCATCCACTGCCCTAGCAGCCACTGCCCCGGCTGTGGCCAGTAAGAAGAAGAGGTGTCAGATCTGCCCGCCAAAGTAGGACTGTAAAACATATACCATGTGTGGCAAGTGTAAGAAATATATCTGCAAAGGCTGTGCACTGGCATTCTGGCATGTAGGAAATGAGGACATCGGGAAGGTTAAGGTCAAAGGCAAAGCAGAATGGATCCATGCATCCAGGTTCAGGCTGGCACCCAACCCAAACTGCTCATAAGAGGGGGAAAATCTACAGTGAGTGAAAGGGTGGTTCATCTTCTTCCTATTGCTTGGTGGATTCATGCAAAAGTGCAAAAAGATCAATGAGACCTACAATATGAGTGTATGTGCTCTAGTAATCTCAACACTGACACGGTTACAGATTTTGCACCACACATGAAATGACACTCTCTGCAGTGCTTTCCAAATGAACTGATGAAAAAAAAAAAAACAAATAAGGAAGAGGCCATTATTTTGATGAGAAACATGAAAAGGACAATTCAGAAAAGATTGATAAGACTTATGAACTGGAAGCAATTCAATTGCATCTGAATGCCCTACTGACAGATTTATAACAGAGGACTATAATGTGCCTATCCAAATTTATTTGCTAAAGGTAAAGGCTACACATGAAAAAAGGTCTGTTGAATTTGTAAAACTCTCACAAAAGGTTATAAGAGTTCTGTACACATGGGCACCATACTGACTAAAACTGAAGTATAATAATGTTTCAATAAAGAACAAATGTACAATAACCCTGATTGTAAATTTTGGGATGTTATCTTTCCATGAATTAGAATAGGATAAATAAATGCAGGATTTGTGACTATGTTGATGACAGTTCCCATCACTTTCAGCTCTTTTTTGTCTATAGATAAGCTACAGTGATGACTAAAAACAGTATTATTCAACAACCTAATGAATCCAGATCAAATGCAGCCAGATTGATTATGAGCTTGAATCAGATCCAAGCAACTGCTGGATATGCCAGAATATGAAACAATAGATCCATCCCTGAATCCAATCCCATTTTCCAAAGCCGATTAGACTATTTAATTGGGAAGATATTGCTTCTAGAACTAAAGAAGGGTCGTTGTACCCAATAGAGTCACCGAGTCCTCCCAATATGTAGGGATTGCTAAAAACACTGCCAAAATAATTAATGAGAAATACCCCCAACAGGTCTTTAGCATATCACAAATGTACATGATATTAGGAATTGCGTACATAATTTAAATAACTTTGACAAACTAATTGTACCAATCATCTAGGAGTAAGATTACATATACTTCAACTCTGGCCGAAGTTATAGTTTGCACTCTACCATGGTTTTGTGGTATGTCCCTAGGTACTGATTAATTTGATTTGGTGTTTGGTTGACTTAGTATTAACTGCATCATGATTGTATCTGATTCTGATCGTGTCTGAATTTCATGTTATTTATTTCTTAATTCTTATTTAGTACAACACTCATTGTTACATATATGGTCACTGCACTCAATATCAAAACAATGTCTACTGATCTAAGACAACTTGGCATACCAAGAAGTACTCCCTCAATATCAAACCTGATGCACAGGGATGAGGATCAAGTATACAACTCTAGAGACAGTCAGTAGTATAATCAAAACATCTTTACTCAGGACAAAAAACTTGATTCACCGAAAGGTAGTCAGTCAGGCAAACATTCTAGGGGCTAGGCAGGGACGAGGTCAAAAAAACAAGCAGAGATCAAGAAAGACAGGAACACAAAGTATTAGTTGTATGCTGGAATGCTTGACACTATGGATTCAAACAAACTGGCAGAGAGAGCGGGGAGCACATACATTAAATACACAAGGGAGGCAAGGATAACTGGACACGTAAAATACGTCAGGGTGAGGCAGACAATCACATAATTGGGAAAGATATTAGGGCTGGGAGTAGGGATCTGAAATATGGGAGTCACAAAATAAAATTTGAAGTAAAGAAACAAAATGTGAAACAAAGAAAACATGACCTGAGATACTGGACATGACATGACATATAGTAGTTATCTTATTTGGATTTTATTTGATTTTTATTTGATTTAGATTTTGTTTATTTTGTTTGTACTTGTTATTTGATAATAGTTTCTTATGTCATATCCTTATTTTACTTTCTTGTTATGTTTTACTTTATCAGTTAATGTAAAAGACTTATTAGGAATTCACTGCATCATTTACTCCAAGGCCTAGAGACATTTGGCCTGCCAGTACCTCTTCAGAATGTGTTCATGTAATTCGTTAAATCCTTTGCATCTCCTTTTAGATATATAAGAATGTGAATGCCGTGTTTATGCAACAAACTGATCCTAAATTATTTGCCTGATGCATTATTTAGCATTTTAAACTACTACTACTATTGGTCAGTTATATAATGTTTTTTGTGATTTCCCTTAGGGTAGATATAAATTGGGATTGATTATTGTAATAGTTCTGTTACTTCAACCCTGAAGGTTATCCTGACCATGGGTTATTTAGTTAGAATCTCACAATCAAAAAGGGGGGGATCTGTGTAGGAATTTTCCTTCTTTAGGTCTTCTTTCCTTTTATTGAAGTGGTACTGCACAATTAAGCATTTTTTTTTATGCTGTAAACTTAATTATATGACTGTACTCTAATTAAACACTGCTGGTGTTGATATAGTTGATATTTCTTTCCAAAGTTATAAAATTTTATGGGTTGAAAATGGCTCAACATGCCATTTTCTCTACTGTTTTAAATCATCCTGAACCTCTCAAGGCCAACACAGACATATAGCTAACTTTTCAGGCTTCTTTGTGATGGAATTTATATAAAAAAAGAATGCTAACACCCTTTATCAGAGATGCGCAGCCTATCTCCCTCAACAACCATCCTTGAGTGGCAGTCAATGGCAATTAGTTCAGTGTGAAATCACAGTCATTTACAAATATATACTGAAGGAGACTCATTATACACAGGAGATTACATTATTTTAGCTAAACCTCTACTTGGTATTTTTCAATTTTGGCACAGTGGTTTGGACTTGTGCTTCTGACAGCTGTAGAAGCACCACTGGACTGCAGTCTTTCCCCTCAGACCCAGCA
This sequence comes from Istiophorus platypterus, assembly GCA_016859345.1. NCBI lineage: Eukaryota > Metazoa > Chordata > Actinopteri > Istiophoriformes > Istiophoridae > Istiophorus > Istiophorus platypterus. The sequence goes on from CM029131.1 coordinate 453,723, forward strand.
ATGGTTGCAGAAGGCAGCACGTCACTCGATAACAACACACTGCTACATGCATTTGCAATCAGCATTTTCACAAGACTGATATTCTACAACATGTTTGGCTCTGAGATCTCTGGTATTTTTTTAGGACTGGGTATCCAATAGAATCTTCACACATGCATGGATGGGATGTAGGCCCATGATCAATAACTGTATTAGACATATAGCAAACATGATTTTGTTACAAATATGATCACCAGGAAGAATTTCTTCAGATTTGGGGTGGTGGTATACTGCTTAACTTGTTATTATTTTTATTGCTCATCACTATTCTTGTTTCATCTGGGACCCTCAAACCTTCTTCCTGCAGCTCACAAGAATTACATCATGCCAGTGAGGGTGAAACTGATTTTTTTCCAGCAGACATTTTGAAATGCAGTTACAGGAAACTCAAAGGTCTAATTAATAACAGTTATAACCATGGCATTCTATTAGGTGTGCTAGTTCCAGGGCTTTAATATTTGCATGCTGGCCCGCAATGTGCTTTTCCTCCTAAATCATAATGTCTGCTGCAAAAATGATCTACTGAACTGCTTTTGAGTAAATTTTCTATTTTCCAACCAAGGTCTCATTTTGAAACTTTTCTCTGTCACAATAATATTTTAATTCATCATTATCTTATGTGGTTCTCTGTGCCCTCTTTTTTAAAGCACTGCTCTCAAGGCAAAATTGAAATGCAGTTATCAGTGAACGGACAGTAGTCTTTATTTGTTAAAACTAGCTACAACCAAAAGTGGATGTCATCTTCATCAAGTAAATATTAATCAATTTACAGTAAAATATAATCTTATTTAGATTGTTTATAGGTTGTGTGTTCAGTGTTTGTAAACTACAGGTAATAGGTAATGTAGCCCTTTTGTGCTGTTCTATACTGTCAGTTTTGGTCAGGTCATCCTCATGTTGGTGTGTTACCAATATTCTGCTGATTTTCTGTTACCTGGATTATCAATGGATTGGACACACAGATCCGCAGTTTTTAGAATATCATACAGATATACTGATGTGTTTGATATAAGAGAAATATATAAACTTACTGTTGAGTACAACTGTGCAAGTGAAAGTATGTTATTTAATCATAGATTAAAACTTAGCTAAATGTGTTTTTTAAAGAAAGCTGTAGTGTTGTTGGAAATTACATAAATGTTAAGTATATTAACTTCATTGTAACTACTCTAGATCCTCTATGAGAATATAAACACAACCTAAAGTTATAAACTAAAATGGTGCAAATGATATAGTTATTTTAAGTTTTCGACACATTCATAGGTCTTAAAATTTAGTACAAGAATGCTCAAAGGTACAGTCATTCTCTGCTGCTTTCTTAAGAGAGAAATACTTCATATTTAGACAAACTGTTTTTTTGGATTTGAATAAATTTGTTACATAAACTGCATAAAAAAGACACTATACTGTGGTGGTGTGGGAGACATCTATTTTAAAATTGATGGAGTTAGTCTTACTTGTGAGGTTTCCTTTCAAGACCTAAGGTAAATATATTTGTTTGTTGATATGTGTGGAGGTAGATTAGTCTCAGCAAAGTACTGTTAAAATACCATGAGGTTCATGATATCATTAGCTGTACACATTACTGGCTGGACTGCAACAGTGGGGCCAGCCCTACAAACACAAATGCCTGTTGCTACCTGACTATCTGACTGACTGACTGACTGATTGACTGATGAGGTAACATGACTGGTCATCAGCCAAATGCCATGCGATGCCATCGGTCTGCAGGTTGGAGTTTATCCATTAGTGACTGCTTTTTCAAATTGTGTGAACAGTTTCCACTATATCAAATGAGATTCTTTTACAGGCAGTGTTTGACCTGCACTTGTTTGTACTTAGCTTCAGCTGCTGAGTCTTGTTACCATCAGCCTCAAACAGACTGTCACACTGACCACACAACCACAAATGTGCTGGCCATAGGCCTCTCATATATTTTCACTTAAGTATTTCTTCAATGCCATTTTATGGACAAGACAACAACAGGAAGGAAATTCTGTGTACTCTAGATTGCCCTCGTAAGGAAAAACTAAACACTTTTTGAGTGCAGGCCTGAAGAAAAGAACTTCAGCCATGCCAGCCACATGATATAAATAATAATAGTTATAAATTCACCCCAATAAAGTCATATTGTGGAGATGGGAAATGCTGATTCGAATTGTTTGTAGGGCTTTGGATACATTTCAAGCATTGGACACATATAGTCCAGACAATAAGTATTGGACAGTAACTTCATTTTCGTACTTGGACTCTGTTTTAGCACATTCATTTTGAAAAAAGAAAAAGAAAAAGGATTCTACATTAAAGTGCCAAGTCTAGACTTTATTTATAGTGGGTTTACTTTAATATAGAAAGATCTGTGGAGGAGATGTTGCCCTTTTAATGCATAGTGCATAAAGCTTAGGGGTACAATGTAATTGGACAGATACATATGGAGTCAAACAAACTCGACATATTTAATATTTTATGGGAAAACCTTTTGCGTCATTGATTGTTTGAAGTCTAAAAACCATAGAAGATCACATCAAGAGAAGTATCATATATTCCCTACTGATGCTCGCCCAGAGCTTCCCTTCAGTTAACTTCAGCTCTAGCTTGTTGTAGGGTTTCCCTGCCTTAAGTCCAGTCTTTAGCAAATGGAATGCAGCTCCACTGAATTGAGATCAGGTGACTGACTCAAATCAAATCAGAATATATCACAACATACAAACCTGTAACTTTTACCTCTGATTATGCCAAACCAACACCCTGTGATATCTCTGTGATAGTTTTAGCTCCCTTGAGACTCATTATTATCTTCTTCAGTTACACAGACAACGCCGCCTCGATATAAATTGCAACTCAACTCAACTCAGTTAACTCTGAGCCATGTGTTAATTCTTTGTGAATGACCTAACCCTGAAATTACACACAGGTGTCCAAGAGAAACTTAGTAGCCAAATATCCTATCACTTTTGAACCCTTGTGATTTGGGCACTAAAGGATTCAATATACGTTAATATATAAATAAATGGATTGGCCTACAACTGCTACTGGTGACAGGAGTTAAATACCACTGTCCTTAAGACAACATCTTGCACAAAGCTCAAATGAATGTGTTACATGATATGAATAATATGAATATTCCTACACACAGTAAGGAAATCTCTGCATTTATCTACAGTACAGTACAACTAAGAATGGCATCACTTTAAAGCAACTTTGAATCAGATTTTATGATAACAGTAAATAGTCCTGTGTAGACAGCAGACAGTGTATGACATATTTCAGGTCTTCTACAATCACTGCCTCCCAAAAAGTCACGGCTTTCTGCCTTAAGTTATTTAAATAATTTTTTAAAACCTCCTGTATTTGACAGCAGGGCCTGAAGAAGGGAGGTTATTTCTGAAATTTCAGTCTAATGTACACCACTGCTTCCCGCTTATGACTCCATCACCTGGCAGCAGCCACTGAGGACATACACACACCATCAAACAGAAGCAGAGAGTGAGCTGCCAACCAGCTCTCGTTTTTTATTATCTAATCTACCTTATAGTCATGTTTAACAATTAAACTTATTGCATTATTATTCATAACTGTTTTATTCTCATTTTCATAACAGCAGTGGGGGAATATGAAGCATATCATATTGTGTATTAGCTCATTAAGGAAAACAACTTGCTCTTCATTAGATATAATTTGGTTTCATATGAGAAAGAGAGCAGACACTGCTGTGTCCTGTGTTTCTCTCTGTGTGCAGCAGTAGCATACATGTTATTGAATGCTGATTCTCATGTATCACAACTCAGTGAGCTAGATTGATTGAGAAGATTATGAAGGGGGTGCAAAGGAAGGCCAAATATCTCTCAGATGTCAGGTGCCACTCAACGCTACTTTGCCAGGCCTGACCTTAAACTTAGTATCTGCACTTAATCTACTGTACATGTATGTAAGTTTTACACATGAAGATATGTTTCATTGTCATAGATAGTGCAACTTAGCCTTTGAAAGACATGTATAATGTCCTCTGCAGCTCAGGAGGTACTCCATCAAACCTGAGAAAGTTCCCTAGTTTGGGAGAGTAATTGACAAAGGCTACATCACTAATCTTCTTTCTGCTGTTGCTCGGAACTTTTAATAAATTAGCAGCATACGATTCCAGTGTTCTTGAGGGCAAGTGGCTAACGAGTTAATTAATGATATAATTTGGTCCCTGACCGTTTACAAGAAGGAGGACCTTAAAGTCAATTCTGAATGTTATGGGAAACTGAGCTGCAGAGTTTTGAATGAGCTTAAGTCTCTGAGTGGCTTTTTTCGGAAGGCCAGAAAAAATTGCACTGTAGTTGTTTAGCCACCTTGAGATGTATGCATGAATTAGTTTCTCATCCTCTTTTTGATTTATAAATGGTAACATTTTTGTGATGTTTCTAAGGTTGAAAACTGAGTTTTTATCACCTTCTTACTGTAGGACCTGAAACTGAGATCTGAATCTAAGATACCACCTAGACCTATGACCTCAGACTTAATCCAGAGATTTTTTTTTCTCCTCCAGATTATTAAAGAGCATTTCTCTTTTTGTTTTTGGACAAACTAGTAGGTTTGGTTAGGTTTTGACACCAAAACTACTTGTTCAGGTTTAAGAAAAGATTATGGTTTGTGTTGAAGTGATGACTTTTAATAGTGGAGCAAGCACACCCTGACCTATAAGAGGGAAAAGGCAAAACTTCAGACAACCTAAAAGAAAGTTCTGGTTTATGACAATTTGGGACTTACTTTAATAGTTTCGGCATCCACTCTTATCAGTTATAAGAAAGTTTTCACTTGCTTGTTTTTAAGATTATGTTTCTTTAGCATTTTTGTTTATATTAGACAATTTATAGTGAAGACTGAGACAGGGCAACTGAACTTGCATTGTGGTTACATTGTCTGTGTCTTCTGCCTCAAAGAAATTCCCATAACTCTCCAATGATAACCAACCTAAAGGATAACTTCAAATTTTTGAACCTGAGCCCTGATCTCTACAGAGATAGACCTCTTTGTTTATGTTTCACTTCTTTCAGCCTTTTTTGTAACATCCCTTTCAGTGCCTGTATTATTTTCACCATGGATTCATTTTCTAATTACAAATAGATAAGTCGCGGCAATTGTTATCAGAGTTAATCATAGCCCGCACCGAAATTGCAGTTAAAAAATTTATGTCAGTTGTTGCACAGTATTTACCTGATTTTTGACAATTTTGAGGAGGCATTTAACTTCCATGACTGTCTTTATTTATTTGAGCTGGAGTACACAAATGACGAGCTCTAAGGAATTTCAGAGAGGACAAGAAGAGAGAGGGTAAACCAGCTACTACAGCAATAATGAGAAGCTTTGTTGTGTTCCTGTGGCTGCTGTAACTATAAGTCTATAGAGGGAGAGTTGTAGAGTTGGAACTCACACTGCCTGATACTGGCAGTCTCAGTGTGTCTACCAAGGGTGATACCTTGGACACCTATAATATTTGTACAACTAGAAAATAGAGAAGGTGTATTTTTTTTTAGCTAGGTTTAAAAATAAAAGCAGTCTACTAAATTTTTTTTTATTATTACCTCCTTATCATCTGAGTAGAATTACCAATACAAGTAACTGGAGATTGATTTAATCCATGGTTGAAGGTCTTTATTCTCTTTCATATTTGGTAAAGCCACAATTTTCTTCTTCACACCTAAATAATAAAATGAGAAAAATCATTGTCACAAGAAAACTGTAATTTAAAAACGGATGATATATGTAACAATAAACAAAAAACAATGAATCAAAAAGCAAGCAAGTTTGCATTAATGTTGTAATGTATAGTAATTTTTTTAAATATTCTAGCTATACTAATTATTTTTGCAGACATGCCAGGGGTCCAATTCATATTGGATATTGGTTTAGTTAACCTCCATCACAAAAGAGTAGATTCTTGTGGTAGAAATTCTTATTTTAACTTAGAGAAAAACAATAACAGAATTATCTTCGTGGAAATTTATTAAATCTTTTTCAAACTGGTTTCATGCACACAGATTACAGCCTCTGGAGCATTCAGCAAAGAGTATGGATGTCTGCACACGTTTATACATCTTTAGGGAGGCTGTTTACAACATACATTAAATCTTTCTGTCCTTTCTGTCCATCCTGCCTCAGACAGAAAACAGTCCCTCCATATCTTGTCTTGAATTACTGATAAGATATAGTGAAAGGCTGTGTAGAGTTATGAAGAAGTTACTTAACCCTCCCATTGTCCTTGTTCCCTACACACTCCTCGTGTATTATCACCTAACATACAGCAACAGTAGAAGCACATTACACACAACCATATTCATGACGTAAATGGCATGCATGCCATCAGTATATGTAGAGGGGAATAGAGGGGGGAATTTGGAGTCCTGATTGCTAGGGGGGAAAAAATCACATTTATGAGACTTAAGTCTCACTGGACAGCGATCTGTGGCACCTCCCTGAGGTAAGGAAGAAATTATGAGCAGAATGTGAAGGTTCAGTGATATTGCTTACCAGGACAATCACAATCCTGCATTGTCATGGAGTTCAATTTTATTTCCAAGTGCTGATAGCTGTTTCAGACATTCCATGATCTTCTCATGTTTATCTCTGGATGTATGCTGAATGACAAGTATGAGACTACAAGGCATAAAACTTGGTTTGCTTTGGAATTTGTACATTTAGCAGTTCAGCCCAGTCCTCTTTGTATGTGTGCTACTTCAGTAATTAGAATTACTCTTTGGAGATAATACATGAAATGAAGCCTTTGAAGGAGTTCAATAAAAGGTATTAAATGTATTTTGTCCTAATTACCATGTGAATTCTTAACATATGGATTTAAATGTGTTTTGTGAGGTCACAGATACCATGAGCTTTGTACACCTAAAAGTAATCATTTAATCCTTGAGTCCAAGTGAACATGTGTCTCAAATTTCAGTGTTTCTGAGGTATTTGTTCACAATGATGGGACAGATGTTAGGGCACAGTGAATTTTAACTTTGACCACCAAAATCTAATCAGCTCATCCTTGAGTCCAAGCAAATATTTTTACCAAATATGAAGAAATTACTTCAAAGCTTTCCTAAGATATCGCATTCACAAGAATGGGAAGGACAGATGGAAAGCCCGAAAACATAATGCTGGTGGCTACAGCAGTCTCCAGCAACTGAGCTTAGTGTTGTGTTTTGGTAGGAGTGGATTGGAGGACTGCAGCGAACTCAGATTATTTGGGGGAATCATTACCATCCCTTCCCTAAAAAGTAAAGAAAAATTAAGTTTATCCGATAGCCAAATATGAAGTAAATTCCTTTTCTTATAGCTGCAAAAAAATGTATTTCATAAAGATCCTACGAATTTAGGAAACCAGGAAATTATACAACTCTTTCCCTTTCCTCAAAGTCAGACTAGCAATACACAATTAGTTTCATAAGTATTTGGACAGTGATGCAATTTTTGTATTTTTGCCACAATAGATTTGAAATTAACGAATCAAGATGTCATTTATTTATACATACATAGACCTTCATTTTCAGCAGCTCAGAAGTAATCAGATAACCCAATATAATTATAGATATAAGGATTTTTTTTTAAATCATTTGCAGTCAATGACAGCCTTAGCTCTGGAACCCACTGATAACACCAAATGCTGAGTTTCCTCCCTTTAGATACTTTGCCAGGCCTTTACTGGCAGCCATATATGACCATGCCATAACGCTGCATCCACCATGTCTGACAACTGATTTGGTGGGTTTAGATTATGAATTGTTCTTCTCTTTCTCCATTCTCTTCTCTTCCCATCATTCTGGTACAAGTTAATTTTAGTTTCATCTGTCCAAAGAATCTTGTTCAGGAGCTGGGCAGGCTTTCTTAGGTGTTTCCTGGTGAAGTCTAATTACGCCTTTCTGTTCTTGCATGTGACCAGTAGTTTTACCTCATGTCGCAAACCCTCTGTCTATACATTCATGACAATGTCTATTTATTGTATATTTTACAATGATTTGCCTACGTCCTCAAGATTTTTCTTGACCTGGTTAGATGTTGTGAAGGGATTTCCTCAAAAAGGAAAGAGTCCTGCAATCATCCATTTTAGGCATCCTCTGTTTTCTTCCAGACCTTTTGGTTTTTCTGAGCAGTCCTTCTTCTTAAGAATATACCAAATTGTTGATTTAGCTACCTCTAAAGTATCTGCCATCTGTTGAATAGGTGTACTTTGTGTTTCAGCCTAATGATGGCCCAATACACTTGCATCAACACCCCTTTTGACCACATACTGAGAGTTACTATTTACAGTTTCCACGTGCAACCTTAACCCTATTTGACTGGAACACAACAGGTGGGTTAATTAAGTGTTTCCACATCCCATTCTGGAGAATGTTTTTTACTCTACTGTTAGAATAGCTTATGAAGTTGTTTTAGGCCACTCTTGAAGATTCTGCCATCTTCTTGACACGTCTGTTGTTTTTTTCAGCCTAATGATGATCTCCTACATTTGCATCAAAGCCTCTTTGGATCGCCGAGTGAGTTTCCATGAACAGCTACCAAATGCAAGGTCAACACTTGAAATCTACTCTGGATCTTTTATCTGCTTAATTTGTCATGAAATAATGAGAGAACAGGCCAAACCTGGCTATGAAACTACTAAATTATCAAATATCCAATTACTAACCCTAACCCTAGTGCCTTAAAATGAAGGACTTTTAATAAAAAATGGCTTTAAATCCAAAATTTTAAATGTTTTCTCGAATTAATGCTGAAATCTACACTTCAATCACATCTTGATTTGTTCATTTCAGTTCTATTGTGGTGGTGTGCAGAGGCAAAATTATGAAAATTGTGTCACTGTCAAAATATTTATGAACCTAAGTGTGTTATAGATGTTTAGATTAAACATTTGACAGTCAAAAGGCTATTAACTGGCAATGCTGGAGAGAATTATTCAATATATGACCAGCAGCCTCAATTTGTGGTAAGGGAACAACACTGCCATTGGCCCACAGATGTGTGCAGAGACTGCTAGAGACTACTGAGGAGATTGTAATGGTTCCCCTACTATGTCATTCAACTATCAACCCAGAGTTCCTAGAATACCCTGCAGGATAATGAAAAACTTCAATCATTTTACCACTCTCAAAACCGTTTTTTTCACAATTATTCAATCTGGCAAAAGGTATGGAGGTATGAAAAACAGACATGTAGACAGAGGGACAACTTTCGTCCTCAGGTCAACAGACTTATCAACATAGCAAAGCCCCACCCTACCCCACCTCATTTTCATTCTGATTGTTTCTGCTTTTATCTTATCATACTGTTGTGCGTAATGATGCCAAGTCAACAGAACACCTAATAACATTACCTCTGTTCTGTCTGCAGTCTCTTTGCTCTTGGAACAGCATTTATCTTCAGATAAAAGCACTGTGGTGTAGGATTTCTTCCTCCATTTCACTGGCAGCAACCATCCTGGTCAAAATGACTGTTTTACTACAAACACAGTCAAATGAAAGCCACAATATTAGGACAGGAATGTGTTCATTCATTTATCGCACAACTCGTTGATACTTGAACATGCCAAGAGACAGTGTGTCTGGCAGAGCCTTATGGAGTGCTTCCCGACATTTAGTTACCACAAATCATAAATGTTCAAAGAGGAACCATTGTTTGTTTTATTAATATTCTAGTTACACTTTTTTGAAATCCAATCCTAATCAAATATTTTTCACTCAAATACATTGAAAATAAGGCCAAGGTTCAAAATTCCAAACTTTTCCCTCAACATAATTTTCCTTGAGATCTGGGAACACACTGATATCACTACAAAGAAGTTAAATTCAATACAATTTCAATTCAATTTTATTTATATAGCACCATATAATAACATATGTTATCTCAGGGCATTTTCATATAGAGCAGATCTAGACCAGACTCTTTATAGTAATTATTTACAGAGACCCAACATTTCCCCCATGAGCAAACACTTGGCGATGGCAGCAACAAGAAACTCCCTTTTTACAAGTAGAAAAGTTGAACAGATCCTGGCTGATGGTGGGTGGCCGTCTAGCTACACCACCTGGGTTGAGGATGAAAGGGAAAGAGAGAGACAGTCAGAGAGACAACGAGAGGGGAGCAGGAGTGAGAAGAGAGAGCATAGCACAATAATAGGACTAATAACAAAGCTAATAGTTATACTAATCGGGCAAATATTATTTATAGGGATAAATGAAATGATAACAGTAGTAATCATAACAATTAAAGAAGCGGGTGTTGATCAGGCTCATTGTGCAGTAAGTGGTCTGCAGCCATAGATCCAGACTCTTCACCATCAGAAAAAAACCTGCAGAAAGCAACAGGAGGAGAGAGGAGAGAGACAAGAAAGCACAAAACTATGGGAAAGAGAAAAAGAATGGTTAATAATGAGCATTTTTGAGATATTAATGCACACGGGGAGAGAGGAGGAGGCAGAGGAGAGGGGAGCTTGGTTCATCCACATCCAAGTCCCCTGGCAGTCTAGGCCTATAGCAGCACAGCGAGAGGATGGCTCAAGCTGAGGCTGAGACTATAAGATATCAGTAGGTAACACGTTTCTGAGGTGTTGCAGGCAAAGCACAATAACTTCAGTTTTATCCGAGTTCAATAGTAGGAAGTTGCTGGTCATCCAGATCTTTAAGACATGCTTGAAATTTAGCTAACTGATTGTGCCTATCAGTGAAGACTGATGAAACCAATCAGGTATCATCTGCATAACAGTGGAAGTATATGCAATTTTTCCCAATATTGCCAAAGGGAAACATATATATATTGAATTGAACTGGTCCAAGCACATAATCTTATCGACCTCTGTGACCAAATTTTGAGTAAAAAGAAGATTTATCGATATTGTGCACAGTTTGAAATCAATCAAAACTTTTTTTAAGCGGCCTGGTTGGGTTGGGGTCTAAGAGACATGTTGATGAATTTGGTTTAGATGAAAGGAATAGGAAAGGAAAGGAATATTGAGGTTAGTTGAGAAAGGTTGATAGGACAGAAACTGTCTAAGTATAATAAGTATAAATCGTGTTTTACAGCTGTTTCTAAGGTTCCTGTGTTTGAGGACAAATTAGTGCCAGTTGAAGGGAGGAGGAGGTAAATTTTGTCTCTAATAGTTAGAATTTTATCATTAAAGAAGCTCAATCGAGCTATGACTCTCAGTCAGCCTGGCTATGGTGCTGAAAAGAAACCTAGGGTTGTTTTTATATTCCTTTATTAAAGATTTTAGTTTTAGCATTGTTTGCTTTAATGTACAGGTTTGGGAGTTCAATCATGGAGCTAACATCCTTTGTTTTATTATCTGCTTTTTTAGAGGGGCAACAGAGTCAAGTGTCATTCTCAGAGCCTGCAGCACTACGCATGCTAATCAGTTTGGGAGGGGCTAAAGTTAGCATACGAGTTCTCTGTTATATTGTGATATGGCAGTGAATTCAGTGCCGATGGAATCACTTTCTTAAATTTAGCTACAGAACTATCAGATAGACTTCTAGTAAAGAATTTTTTGCAATTTTTTTTGGTCCAGTAATAGATATTCAGAAATTATTAAGTAATGGTCCAAGGGAAGAGGATTCTGTGGAACGACGAAGTGTTCAATTTCTATGCCATTGGCCCAAACAAGGTTGAGGGGGTTTTCCATATTGGGTGTGTAAGAATAAGAATCAGGCTTTCGATTGAGTCATGACTGATTTTAGGTTTAGGGTTGATAAACGGGCTTGAGTTGAAAATGGCTGCAACTCCACCTCCTCAGCCAATGTGTCTGTGTATGAGTATTAATATAACTGGGAGGGGTGGAGTCATTAAAGCTAAAAAATTCATCATGAGACAGTGAGGTCTCAGTTAGAAAGTATATATCAATATAATGAACTGAAATCGGATCATTAACTAATACAGCTTTGGATGGGAGTGTTCTAACGTTTAAGAGTCCAAATTAAATTCTCATATTTTGTTGTGCTTCTTAATGTGTATGAGAGACATTCACTTGAGCCACCTTCACAAATGGGCCACAAACATCTGGAACAACCCCTCATACCCAGGACACTTCTTCTTCTTTTTCTTTCGGCTTTAGGGTTCCACAGCCAGAATCAGTCTTCTCAGCTTCTCTCCCATCTCCTCTCTCCTCCTTCATCACACCAACCACCTTCATGCTTTCACTACATCCATAAACCTCTCTTTGGTCTTCGGCTGGCAGTTCAAACTCAATCCTTCTACCAATATATTCACTATCTCTTCTCAGGACATGTCCAAACCATCTCAGTCTGGCCTCCTCTGACTTTATCTCCAAAACCTCTAACATGTATGTGCTGTCCCTCTGATGTACTCATTCCTGATCCTATCCATCCTGGTCACTCCCAGAGAGAACCTCAACATCTTCATCGCTACCTCTCACACAGCTCTGCCTCCTGTCTTTTACTCAGTGGCACTGTTCTAGACCAAAACACATCATCGGGTCTCATCACAGTTTTTACACCCTTTCCTTTCATTTTAGCTGAAACTCTTCTATCACACATCACACCTGACACTTTTTCTCCACCCGTTCCAGCCTGCCTGCACACGCTTCTTCACCTCTTTTCCACACTCTCCATTGCCCTGGACTGTTGACCCTAAGTACTTAAAATCCTCCACCTTCTTTATCTCTTCTATACCCAGGACACTTAATGTTTCCTATTCTTCCCTCAGACAGGCTCAGGATTCCACATGCCAGAACTAACAGACTGCGAAACAGCTTCTATCCCAGAGATGTAGGAAACCTGTGGAACCCCCCTGAACCCTTGATCACACCCCACACTCATTCACACACCCTAAGGAATAAGTCTATTTATTTACTTAATTTATCAATGCCATAATTTATTCATATAATGCTGGGATGAGAATGGTAAACAAAGTTTCATTGTATTTTGTGTGCAATGACAATAAATTATCTATCTATCTATCTATCTATCTATCTATCTATCTATCTATCTATCTATCTATCTATCTATCTATCTATCTATCTATCTATATGTCAAATAAAAATATATAAGAGTTCATCTTAATGCATATTGCATCTTAGAGAGGAAGTGAAAAAAGATTTTAAAAAATATTCTTGAGGTCAGTTGATGCTCAAAGAAACAGCAGGATAGGAATCAAAACAGTGAGCAAGACAACACAAGACAAAACAAAAAGAACTATCAAAGCTTAAACAAAACTTATTCTCAGTCCATGTGTTCCATGCATACTCACCACATGCATGAACCGTGGGTCTGTAACAAAAAAGAAGGAAAGGGTGCTTCAAAACCAATGTGTAGTTAGTGTATTACAGGATATATCATATAGAGAGTAACCACTAAGGATTTCCCAGTGAAGTTTACTTAGCTGTGTTTACCTCCACTACAACAGCGAGGTACTGAATGTGCATGGTCTCCTTAAAGTCCAGCTCTCTGTCCTACTCAAATTGTGTGCCTTCCCTCAAGTTCCCAAGTCCTGGTTCAATTAGTTGGCTTAAGTACCTACAGCTCTTCAGTGGCAAGGCAGTGTGTGCAACAGTGACAATTTTGTGATGTGACAGTCAATCCTGTATGGGAATGTATATGATGTGCACAAAAAAAACCTTAGGTATCACCGCATGACCCCATTGATTGACAAAACTCAATCTCCTTTTTTTTAAATCAAATTTAAAGAATACATCCAAAAATAGGCAAACAATCAATTCATGAATAATTCAGTGGGAAACAAAATAACAACAGAACAGTTAGAAGAATTAAATATTACACAAAATTTTATCACAGATTCTGATAGGATCCAATCAGACAGGTGCCAGTCCAAATCTGGGAGGTTCCGGCACATTTGTTAAAGCTGCGGCAATTAATTCATCAACTTCTGATGGAAGTAAATGTTTCTTTGGCTGCTAAATGCTTAGCTATGATCACCAGCTGATCTTTAATTGCTGCTTTTTACAGTTTTTCTCTGAAAACAGCTGTAGCTACTGCAACTGGAAACCAATTTAATGGGAATTTGAGAGCCATGTAACCAAAAAAACGAGTTAAAAGGTGTTAAAATGGTGTGTAGCGCTAAGGAGGACTGCACATTAGTGCAAGTTCCCCATTGCAATCGAACTTACCAATACCATCACCACTGTGAAGATTACATGAAGTCGAAGAGCATTTTAGCATCTTCTAGATGTTTCCTCGAAGACTGAAGTCAGTGGAAAGTACTATAGCTTTAAATGACACCCTTCTCTGTAGGCCATTTATGATCACATTGGTAGGGTCAAAGCTTGAGACCAGCCACTTTACCTTGAGATTTTGCATAGTAATCTGCCCCAAAAATTTTTTAATCTTTTGTGTTCGCCTGTGTTGATACTAGGAGAAGCTATTTTTTAATGTTTATATTGCACGTTTCATCCTTATGATAAGCCATAAACTGGTTCCAGTCATCTTTTAACCTTTTCAGTGCCAAGTTCATTTATTTATCTATCTTTCATTTTGCGTAGTCACACAGCAGGGGACAGCCTAGTGAAAAAAACAGCATTAAGGCAGGGTCACCACAGCAATTCCTGCGAACAATAACAACTGCTCTTTGTTAATTGTCCTCCTTCATTTTAATAGTGCCCTTCCTACCAATTAGGAGGTCTACAGTATACACAACACGGACAACAAGGTTAACACAAAATATCAACAGAAGGCTCAATTTCAAAATCCATCTTTAACATCACATGTGACTAGATCTGTTGCTAGTTCTTCTAACTGCCCTTGGAATCTTCAGCAGGCCTAGCAGCACTGCCAGAGCCAAGGCACTGCAGGCTCGCTTCACATTTGTTTAAAGAGAAACAAGGCTAAATGTTGATAAAAGCCTAGCTCAGCATGCAGGAGGCAGGGGTAGAGGCTGCGGTTCTGGAATTGGCTACAGAGGAACTGACAACCCAAGCAACTCTCACGACGATCCCCCATGACTCCAGAGAGAAAAGAAAGGTTGATTGCATTTAATGCATTTCTAAAATGCAATCAGCTGTCCTTGCTCTGTCTTGCATCTCAAACCATACCCAAGTGGCTTCATGTTTCCCCACACCAAAGGAGCAAGTAATGTCCCTTTGACAAAGTTGGGATAAACCAAATACAACTCCAGCTTATGTCGAGGACTATGCTACATACTCCAGAGTGCATAGTATGAATTAGCCAGCTTCCTAATGTTACCTTGGCACCCATCCACAAAGTTTCACATCTTCTCCCGACATAATCTCCAAATGCACAATAGTGTATGGTGAGGCCAATAGCTCCCACTTTTGCTCTAAAATCATAGATTCATAAAGTTGCATCCTTAGGGACAACCAGACAGATTAGATTGGATTAGATTCTATGCTGAACTCAAGGACCAGAACAATAGGTCTCTTGCTTGGTCCAAGTTCTCTAACCTGTTTAATTCTGAGGGCACATTTTCTCCCTACACTCTGTGCACATGTGCTGGAGTCACACAGATTTCTGAGAGAAGAGGAACTGGCTTCATCACTCAGCCCCTTAGATGAACTTCTTAAGTGTGCTTCTTTTCACACTGATAGAGTGCAGCCATATACTGGATGACATGTCAGAGATACCTATTCCAAAGGCTGTTAAACACCACCCTCACTTCAGACTTATTGCTTGCCTAATCCCAATATTTGACTGTTATGCTCAGAGTCTCTGCCTCATTGGTTGGGGTGTCTTTCAAGTACACACGTAAGTGACCAGATTAATGGGCCCAACAATGCTCATTTTGTCAAAAGGCTTAGGCTTGGCAGGGTTGTAGCTTAAGAAGTATTTCTTGGTGTGGCTAACAAGCCTGAGAGAGTCAGTGTGTACTGGGAATGACCCCAAACTCACATCACTGCATGCCAAGATCATACCTCACAAGAGAGAACCAGCTGTCTCAAGGATATCTCCTGGTGGTTATATAATCAAATGACATTGTTCTCTATTAGCCATTTATGATCACGTGGGTAGGATCATAGTTTGAGACCAGTCATTTTGATTTTTGCATAGTAATCTGCTCCAGAACTCTCTATGTCTAATCCTTTGCAGCTGCCTGTGTTGAGACTTGGAGAAGCTTTGTTTGTAAGTTAATATTAAATGTTTCATCTTTAAACTTCATCGTTAAGTTCATAAATATTTGGACAGTTAAACAACTTTTGAACTTGGCCCCAGACACGACCACAATGGATTTGAATAAAAAAAAATCAAGATGAGGTTCAAGTGTAGACTTTCAGCTTTAATTTAAGGGGTAAGGGGTAAGGGGTTTCTTTTATACATAGTCCCTCATTTTAAGGGGCAATTGGAAAATTGACAATTTATCAGTTTAAGGGCCAGGTGTGGTCTGTTCTCTTGTTATTTCATGAAAAAAAAGCCGATAAAGGTCTGGAGTGGATCTCAAGTGTTGACTTTGGATTTGATAGCTGTTCATCAGAACTTTTAATATGCATTTCAGAGAGGTGTTTGCACATCTAATGATGGTCTCCTTCATTTGTAAGGAATGCACTTGGGAGTTCAGCAACACCGAATGGCCAGGAAGACCATGGAAGACAACTAAAGTGCATTCTTTCCTGGGGAAGAAAAACCTCTCAGGACATCTAGCCAGGCCAAGAAAACTCTTGAGGAAGTAGGTGTATCATTATCAAAGTCTACAATCAACACCTTCATGAATGTAAAAACAGTAGGTTTTGCACCAGGTGCAAACCACCGGTAACACTCAAGAACAGAAAAACCAAATTAGACTTCACCAGGAAACACCTAAGAAAGCCTGCCCAGCTCCTGAACAAGATTCTTTCGACAGATGAAACCAAAATTAACTTGTACCAGAATGATGGGAGGAGAAGAGTATGGAGAAGGAAATGAACACCTCATGATCCAAAGCCACCACATTATCTGTAAGACATGGTGGATGTAGTGTTATGGAATGGGCATATATGGTTGCCAATGGAACTGGGTCACTGGTGTTTTTCAATGATGTGAATGCTGCTCGTAATAGCAGAATGAATTCTGAAGTGTACTGGGCTATAACCCTGTTCAAATGTTGCCATATGCTATGAGGCTAATGAGATAGTGCTTCAAAGTACAAATGGTTAATGACCCAAACCATACTGTGAAAGCAAACCAAGAGCTTCTCAAAGCAAAAAATATTATATTCCTCAATAACCAAATCAGTCAGATTACCTCAACCCAACAGAACATGCTTTTCACTTAATGAAGACAAAAAATGTGCAACAACTGAAGGCAGCTGCAGTAGAGGCCTGGCAAAGTATCTAAAGGGAGGAAACTCAGCATTCACGGATGTCAATGGGTTCCAGACTTCAAGCAGTCATTGTCTGCAAAGGATTTTCATCCAAGTATTAAAGATAGTCCTTATATTTATAATAATGTTGGTTTGTCCAATTAACACTGTAATTCCTAAACAGTTAATGACTTGGGGCTCTGAGATCTTACTTTCATTTATCACCACAGAGTCACAATGCTGGTTCTGTAGACTGACCCTGACCGCACACTATGCTCTTTTTTTACTCTCAAATTGTGGATCATAATAAGAACACTTATAATCACCTTGATCTTCAAACTGGGACCTGTGTAGATAAAGGCTACAGTCTCCTTCAATCTTCAACCTCCTATGATCATTGAGCAGTACATACTTTCCAAGTGTTGATGTTCTTGATAAATCAAGAACCCTGCCGTGGGTATCTTCCCACTGGACTCGAAATTTCCCTTCTCCACTATTTTCTCCCGTACACTGACGTGGGAGCCAAACTGACTTTCCCAAGGTGACTCCAACCCTGGTCCTCATAATGTTTTGGTCTGACCCTTTTCTGAACCAGCCTTGGACTCCTTGTTCTAACTGGATCTGTGGATTACCCTGGAGAGGCATTGCAGTCCTCTGGAGTATTTGATGAATCGCCCTCCAGGGAAATAGGCTCTGGTTTTTCTGGGACATATTGTATATCAATGTCACCAAATCTTCTTTCCGATCCATTGACTGAAACGTCACCCCTGGCATCACCAGGAGCATGCACAAGATCATCATGAATGTCGACAACATGGTCAATCCCTCCTTCTGGATCTTGATCTTGGAGGTCCTCATGTACCTCTCCTTCTTCCTAAATTTCCTCGACCTCTACCTCTCCATATTCGTAGCTGACCAAAAACTGGTTGTGCAAAGGAAGCAGCGGGGGCCACAGATGATGGCTTGGGCGGTTGAAACTGGATCTGTCCCAGCTGCGGCTGTGGTGAAGGTTGATTTGGTTGAGACTGACTCTGCATAACCAAAGTCTTTTTCTTCTCCTTCTTCTTGTTATCTACCAATTGTATTTGTTTAAGTTTTCTGAGAGTCTCCTGATCCTGTTCTTTCTGATCATGCTCATTTTTCCGATAAAGCTCAACTTGATGTGCTATATGATCCATGTATATGCTTTTTGTCACGCTTCCAAGACCAACCACCTCTGCCAGTTTGCTCCTCACTGGTAGTGGCAGCCCTTTCTGTATCTTAACTCACAAAATTGATTGCTCCATTTGATTCAAGTCCGGGTCATTTCCCGTGACATTTCTCCACACTTAATGGGCCCTCGACACGTAAGCCCTCGGGTTTTCCTGCGGTCCCAATGGCTCAATAAAAATATTATCAGGGTGTACATTTGTTGGGAATGAATCTGTCAGCGCTCCCCACATTCGGCCTCTACTTGCAGCAAACAACTCCGGATCATTTACTGCAGTCATCATATATCGATTAAGTCCTGCCTTCGTAAGATCTCTTCCATAGCTGGGACCCCAATGATGCTAGCCAAAAGTCTCTTAATATCTCCCATGGCAGGCTGTGTTCCCACAAAAACCTCTTCCAACTTCAAAATCCTAGGATGTCATCCATCTTGAAGAATGGGTAACTTCTCAAGTATGTCTGACATGTCTGTATTCTGCCAAGGCTTATACTCCAAATTCTGCCCTTGAACAACTACTGGACACATCTTATCAGGTACTTTCCCTTTTCTTGAGAGTAAGGTATACCTCGAAGTGTCTGTTTTTTGAGACCTTTTCTTCTGGAATTATTTCTCCACTATCTTCAGCTCCTTTAATCGATTCTCCAATGCTTATCGGCTTTCTAGACTGGTAAATTTATCCATGTCTCAACGACATTTATCTATACTTCTCTCGACATCTCTTAAAGCCTGCCGTCTCTCATCGTCTGTCCCGGTACTGGATGCTACTGAGAAAAGATATGAAGGATCCTCGCTGCCTGAGTCTCCATCACTGTCTCCATTCTCACTCTCATCAGTGTGTTCCTTTCTTGGACTCATTTTCCTCACTGATTTATCTCCTCTTCGCTTTAGCCAATATCCATCTGACTGCTGAGTCATATCCACCAATGGCCTAATCCGAATCACTCTGACTATCACCTCCCATTTCCATCCTTCTAAACCTTTGTCCGCCCCTACTTTCCAGGTGTGCCTTTTTCTTCTTACTTTTGGAGCTCGGGTACATCTTTATGGTTGTTTTAGCCTTTTCCATCTCTATTATTCGCTCATCCTCATCTTTGATATGATAACTATCCTCCTGTCTGACCACTGGGAGCTGGGGATAAACATCATTGAACTTCACCTCCTTCTCATAAGGTGGGGGCCTCTTTACTGGGGCTGTATGTGAGAAGGGTGTGTTAGCCTTCACCATTATCTTTTTGTTTCCTTTACTTTTTTTCCATTTCTTCTATGTTCCTTTCCCTCTTTTCTTTTGCAGCTTTTAACAATTTCTGTCCCTCATTTTCAAACAACTGCAGAATGTCTAGTTCTATCAGTCTCTTCTCCTTGCGTTTCTGTCCCTTTATACCTTTCCTTTTACCTACCTTATATGTGGACACAAGCACCTTCATTGTTTTAATTACATCTGGATTAAGATTCCCTTCCACTGGCGTAGGTTGGTCAATGTCAGGCCAACGCTTGCTCCATTTTTCCGACATCTTGGCAATACCTTTAACAAGTGGGTTATTCTTCTGCACCACCTCAACGGGGCTACTTGTTTTTGAAATTTTACTGTCCATCTTTGACATCATAATGACTCCTTTATACCCTCAAAGGAGACCAAAGGCTTACCGATACAAAAACAAAGTCACTTATTTAGCACCCAATGCTCTGATCACACCAATTTGACTTAAAATTGTCGAATAATTTCCCAGCTCAGATCAAACTAGACCATGCACAGATAATGAAACCATCATTCACAGTTCTCAACAGTACTTAAACCAGATTATCCTTCCCACAAATAATTAATTAAATCAATGACACTCCATTAATTAAATGCTTTAGTTGGTTAGTCCGTTGCCAAGCTTCCCTACTAAATAATTGCAATATGTAACATCCCTCACTTTTCACTTGCGTGCATCCTAAATTTATCATACTCAGTTTTATTTATAAAATGTATTGTCAATTTAGGAATCTAAAGAGTAAATATTTTAATCTGTCTCATTCTAGTAACACCTTAAATCTTCTACCATTTTTCTCTGTCTTCCTATCTTACGGGGGGGGGGGTTCCCTCGCCACTCTTCTTATCAGGAAGAGCAAACCCATTGGCTCCCAAAGTGGGACATCACCCCTTGTTCTGCTTCTTAAATTAGCAAGGACTTCTAGGATACACTGGCCATCAGAGAGTGAACATCTGGCCCAAACTCCCCTTGGGGTCATAGGGTCAGATCAACCCAGTGTAATAAGACACAGAGCCAAGGATAAAGAGTGTACACAAAAGCCAGATCAGTATCATCCCAATCAACAGCCTATATTTTAAATCAGAATTTGTCCTCCACTTCTGATAGACTTTATCAGGAGGTTTTCTTGTCCCTTTTTTATTTTTTCTTCTTGAGTTTTTTACCCCTGACTGAGTACACAGAATGCCCTTGCTGATCACTCCGCCTCAGACTCAGCAAAAGGCTCATATGTTTTATCAAATGTAAAAACGTCCTCTAAGAGGCTCATATGTTTTATCAGAATTATAAACTTCCCCCTGGAAAAAGGGCTAATAGGTTTTATCAGAATTATAAACTTCCTCTATGAGGCTCATTTAGGTTATCAGATTTATAAAAGTCCTCTATGAGGCTCATAGGTTTTTAACACTGAAGAGGCAAAAATGTCTCTCCTTATGACTTACTAAATCTCCAATAGCCAATCACCACCTATATATGCCTACTTGCTATGAAGTTTATTATATCTATATCAATTACACATAAAACAAAAACATTCCACAACTTTCTACACACAGCTAAGATACCACGCAGCACACACACAGACAGGACGTCCGACAGACAAAAACCACTAAGAAAAGAAACATCATTCCCCAGAGATGTCAACAGCGCTTAATCCTAAATTTTAAAGTTGACTCATTCATAATTTTCCCCTATCTTTGTCAAAACTTTGCACTTTCACCAAGCTTCTTCAAAAACAAATCCTCATTTAACAAATCACTTCACAAGGCGTGCTCACTGCACACTATTTTCTCCTGGGCTCGCTCAGCTGTTTTCTATTCTCACTTTTCTCAAACTTTATCTTCTGTCTTTTCTTTTAGGCCTATAGCTTCCGTTTTTCACGTGTCTTCTCTTTATTTTATCTCTTCTCTTTTTCTCTTGTCTTCTCTTCTCTCCTATCTTCTCTTTTTCTCCTATCTTTATTTCATCTCTTATTCTCTTTTCTCTTATCTTCTCTTTTTCTCTTTATTTTGTTTTGCCAATTCCCCTGGGCCCAGGGCTGTTATTTTCCCTTTTTTTTCTTCCATACAAATTCTACTACTTCTTAAAGCCAACTTTCACGCAGCGTCTAATTTACACGTCTTACTGTTAAGAAGATGCGGGCCCTGTCTTCATTAATCTTGCATGGTTATTTAGCTCACTTTATCATTACTAGATCTGCTGTTCTACACTTTTTTCACTTCAATGGTTATTTCTCTTACTTCAACTTTTATTTCTCTTACTTCAACTTTTATTTCTCTCATTTCTTTTCTCTATGATACTCCCCCCTTTTACGTCATATACAATGCAATAACCCCAATTTAGACGAAGCATCGTTCCAAACATCAACACATCACAGCATGTCTGCAGCAAAAACACAACAGCCTCAACAAATGAACCAGTGTGCAGATTTTGTGAGAAAATACTCACCTCACGCATCAATGTGGTGCGGGAGTAGGTGCGCTGAAGCTGTTGGCGACTGCAGGAGGCCACAACTGATCCTGTTTGTGACGCCAAGACTGTGGTTGTTTCTCAGACTTCGATGATGTGCAGATGATGAAGGAAACTTCGCTGAGACTGGCTTGATTTAATTAAATAGGTTTATTACAAAGAAGACTAGCAATGATCAGGCACCATGGTTTGCCTGGGAGACGACAAAGAGCCAGGATGAGTCTCTCCCCGAATCACAGCTCAAAACTCACTTATATAGGTTTGTATATAGGCCAAATGTTTATGAAAACAGATCGTAACTTATGTTTCCCCTCAATAACAGGGCCTCACTTCCCAGGGCAAAAGGGTCACCATTTCCTGCCCCTCCAGGTGCAGGGATCTCCCCTACATAAACATTCCAAAACAATGGGAAAGGTAACATATATCACATGTCAGATACTACACTTTCCCTCATAAATTAAAGCACAAAAATTCAAAATTTACAAAAGCATTTATTGCTAAGTTCAATCATTAAATTATGGGAATAGTGAAATGTGGTACTTTTCCCTGCAGGGCTCTGTATACTTATACATAACCGAACTATAGTGTATAGACCTACTGTCCATGAAACATACAGTAGTTGCTGATGATGGCAGAAAGACCTGGAAATGCGCAACAAATTAAGGCAGCTGCAGTAAAGGCCTGGCAAAGTATCTAAAGGAAGGAAACTCAGCATTCAGGGATGTCAATGGATTCCAGACATTAGGCAGTCATTGCTGATGTCTCCCACACTTAATCTGTCCAATTTAACTGCACCAATTTAACTTCTGTAATAACAGAAATGTGCCTATTAATTTTTTTCTGGACATTTTAATGGTGCAGAAGGAGTAGGTGTATCTTTCAGAACTTTTAACCCTTGAAGTATTTTTGGTGAACAGAAATATCAGACACTAATTGTTATTCACAGGAAAATAATGATTTGTGCAGACATGATAATATCTTGATTAGATGATTAAAACTTTTGTGTAGAAGTTATTATCTTTTGCAAATAGGATATAACATTATTAATATCCTCTTTCTGAATTTTTGGGGTACTGAGATCATGCTCTCTGTGCTCACAGTTCAGACACGCTACCTAAGCCATATATAGACAGTAGGAGGGTTTAATGTCTCCTAGATGACACAAGGGTATTTCTTTCTTTCTTTTTTTTTTTTTTTTAATGTGATTCAGGCGAGATTCAAGTTGAATCTCATGATATGATTTAAGAACTATATGTAAATCACTTTTGATCTCACCTGGATGATAAGTTACGAGGGGAAAAGGCTTTAGTCATGTCTTAGTAGGAAACCTTATGTTTTGGCATACTATTTTTAGTGTGTGTGTGTGTGTGTGTGGGGGGGGTGATCATTGGAAGAGGAAAGAAGAACTAAAAGTTTTTTATACATACATGCATATTTTTTGACAGTTCATTTGGGAAATGTCTAACTGCTCTTAGACATTACAACCAGACACAACTATACACTGCTTTCTTTAAGGGGTAACAAGCCAAAACCAAGTCAATGTGGTTTGTAGTATATAAGCTTGTCATGATTTTTATATAGCCTTAAATCTCTGTGATATCTTATATGCTGGCTTCTTATAGTAACTTTGTTAGATATATCTCTAATTTATATTATTTTCAGTGAGCCCAAAAATGCAGTTGTAGTCTCATTTCAGCCACTGAAAATCTAACACAGAAACAAATCTACAAGATTTAGTGTATTTTCATATTAGTATATCACCTAAAAGTGTGATTTTTCTCCCTCAGTTACCTCACAAAGTTTCTTTAGCTCTGACAAGCTGTTTCTGCTTTCAAGATAAAACTGAAGCTCAAACATGCACAGAGCAGCCTATCAGGGAACTGTTTCACCTGCCCTACTTTTATTTGTATATGATCCCCCTCTTAATTTCAGAGATGGAAA
This sequence comes from Istiophorus platypterus, assembly GCA_016859345.1. Taxonomy (NCBI): domain Eukaryota; kingdom Metazoa; phylum Chordata; class Actinopteri; order Istiophoriformes; family Istiophoridae; genus Istiophorus; species Istiophorus platypterus. The sequence continues at coordinate 477,864 of CM029131.1, forward strand.
TGCAGAAAACAAGGAAGTTATAAGGAGTGTGCATTAATTTACAAGCCTACAGATTTCCATGCATATCTATACCATTCCATTGTTACTGGACTCTGTGTGACCTCTGGCTGTTTGAAATTCATCACTGTGCAGCTGAGCTATTTTGTAACACCTAATATTACCACACATATTTTCAGTTCAATAACTTCCCCCTTGCTTAATGATTAAAACAAATAGTTTTATTCCTTGACACTAAATAGACTGTTTCAGGGTGTTCTCTCTCTCCACCAAGTATGTCTGTTGGCAAATGATAATGTGAGCTGAGAAAAATTGCCATCTTCTATTTATAAGCTGGCAGCCCTAATAACTTGTGATTGACATTTCTCTGAGAGGTTTGATTGTCATTTTACTGCCCAGACAGAGCACAGGACTTCACTGAGGACCATTCAGAAAAGAGGCACCACCTGGGCTGTTCTCATATTAGTCACATGGAAAAAGTTGCATTTTTTTTATGAAACCATGTAATGTAATATAAATAATTTCACTAGGCTTTGAATTTGTTCAGCTGCTCCAAATCTTGTCCCTGCCACACAGAATTCAGATCTAAAAAATACAGATAGATATATACAGATAAATTTTTACTATATTATAATACAAGTTTTTTTTTAATACTCTTCACCTATAAATGCTGCATCTTTTGCTGCAGCCATGCAGCATATGTTTTGTTAAGTAGATTAACAGCTAATATGAAAGCCATTTTGGACTCCATGTCTCTTGTCACAGAGGTCAGTGCTATGGAGGACCACAAGAGTCACAGAAATAGTAATAAAGTATTTTATTTATTAAGTGACTAATTGTACTATTAGAATTTGCATTAATTGATTTGTTTAAAAATAAATTATTAATCTAGGAAGAAATAGACTAAATTAAGTAATTCCTTATTTGATATTTTAATGAACAAAAAAAAAGGAATTCCTCTTTGCAATTTAGTCCATTTATTTATAGAATAATTAATCAATTTGTTTGTAAAAATAATGTATTAATCCATATTTTATTGCACAATTAGATATTAATTAATGAAACTATTTATTAAATTCTCCATGACTCTTGTGGTCTTCCATACTGATGGTCTCCAAAGGGTCACCTCATGGGTCAAAGCAAAACACGGATCAGAAATTCTATTGAAATTAAATGATCTCCATTTGAAATGTTAAAGTTGTATTTGTGTGTGTGTGTGTGTGGGGGGGGGGGTGATCATTGGAAGAGGAAAGAAGAACTAAAAGTTTTTTATACATACATGCATATTTTTTGATAGTTCATTTGGGAAATGTCTAACTGCTCTTAGACATTACAACCAGACACAACTATACACTGCTTTCTTTAAGGGGTAACAAGCCAAAACCAAGTCAATGTGGTTTGTAGTATATAAGCTTGTCATGATTTTTATATAGCCTTAAATCTCTGTGATATCTTATATGCTGGCTTCTTATAGTAACTTTGTTAGATATATCTCTAATTTATATTATTTTCAGTGAGCCCAAAAATGCAGTTGTAGTCTCATTTCAGCCACTGAAAATCTAACACAGAAACAAATCTACAAGATTTAGTGTATTTTCATATTAGTATATCACCTAAAAGTGTGATTTTTCTCCCTCAGTTACCTCACAAAGTTTCTTTAGCTCTGACAAGCTGTTTCTGCTTTCAAGATAAAACTGAAGCTCAAACATGCACAGAGCAGCCTATCAGGGAACTGTTTCACCTGCCCTACTTTTATTTGTATATGATCCCCCTCTTAATTTCAGAGATGGAAATGCAGAAAACAAGGAAGTTATAAGGAGTGTGCATTAATTTACAAGCCTACAGATTTCCATGCATATCTATACCATTCCATTGTTACTGGACTCTGTGTGACCTCTGGCTGTTTGAAATTCATCACTGTGCAGCTGAGCTATTTTGTAACACCTAATATTACCACACATATTTTCAGTTCAATAACTTCCCCCTTGCTTAATGATTAAAACAAATAGTTTTATTCCTTGACACTAAATAGACTGTTTCAGGGTGTTCTCTCTCTCCACCAAGTATGTCTGTTGGCAAATGATAATGTGAGCTGAGAAAAATTGCCATCTTCTATTTATAAGCTGGCAGCCCTAATAACTTGTGATTGACATTTCTCTGAGAGGTTTGATTGTCATTTTACTGCCCAGACAGAGCACAGGACTTCACTGAGGACCATTCAGAAAAGAGGCACCACCTGGGCTGTTCTCATATTAGTCACATGGAAAAAGTTGCATTTTTTTTATGAAACCATGTAATGTAATATAAATAATTTCACTAGGCTTTGAATTTGTTCAGCTGCTCCAAATCTTGTCCCTGCCACACAGAATTCAGATCTAAAAAATACAGATAGATATATACAGATAAATTTTTACTATATTATAATACAAGTTTTTTTTTAATACTCTTCACCTATAAATGCTGCATCTTTTGCTGCAGCCATGCAGCATATGTTTTGTTAAGTAGATTAACAGCTAATATGAAAGCCATTTTGGACTCCATGTCTCTTGTCACAGAGGTCAGTGCTATGGAGGACCACAAGAGTCACAGAAATAGTAATAAAGTATTTTATTTATTAAGTGACTAATTGTACTATTAGAATTTGCATTAATTGATTTGTTTAAAAATAAATTATTAATCTAGGAAGAAATAGACTAAATTAAGTAATTCCTTATTTGATATTTTAATGAACAAAAAAAAAGGAATTCCTCTTTGCAATTTAGTCCATTTATTTATAGAATAATTAATCAATTTGTTTGTAAAAATAATGTATTAATCCATATTTTATTGCACAATTAGATATTAATTAATGAAACTATTTATTAAATTCTCCATGACTCTTGTGGTCTTCCATACTGATGGTCTCCAAAGGGTCACCTCATGGGTCAAAGCAAAACACGGATCAGAAATTCTATTGAAATTAAATGATCTCCATTTGAAATGTTAAAGTTGTATTTGTGTGTGTGTGTGTGTGTGTGTGTGTGTGTGTGTGTGTGCAAAGCACTGTACATCTGCATATAGTAATAATTGATGCTTTCTTCCACTTTAACGATTTTGCTGAGCTATTTCAGTCTGGACAAGAGTGGTGGATATAAAAACTAACTGACTGACTGCCCTCCTTGCAGCTAAGCCATTAGTGTGGTTAAAAATGGATGGAAGTTTAAACTATTTTCAGCTTGACTAGTCAATAGTCACTCTTGATGCACAGACATGTTTTCCCTATGATTGTTTTCGTTTTTAATTTTAAGTCTATAACATGCAAGTTCTGGAAATCAAGCTAGCTCTAGCATGAGTCTCGAAAGCAGTGAATGAAATAAATCAAGATATGTTAGATATGTAGACTCTGTAAAAAAATTACATAAACTGTTTAGGAATTACAGTGATTTTTAGATATAGACCCCCATTTTTCAGAGTTAATTGAACAAACCAAACATAATTATAAATATTAAGACTATTTGTAATACTTAGGTGAAATTCTTTGACTGCCAGAAGTCTGGAACTTGTGGACATAACCAAATGAGATATTTTGCCAATTTTTTTATTGTAGCTGCCTTCAGTTGCTGCTTGTTTGTGGGATATTCTGCCCTCAGGTTTGCCTTAGTAAATGAAAAGCATGCTCAGTTGGGTTGAGGTAAATTGACTTATTTAGCCGTTGAAGAATATTAGATTTCTTTGCATTTGGTTGAATCCGAGTTGATAGTGGAGCCCCTCTATACAACTCAGAATTCATCCTGCTGCCTCTATCAGCAGTCACATCATAAATAAACTCCAGTGACCCAGTTCCATTGGTAGCTATACATGCCAACACTATCTCACTCATGTATGACCAATTATTTGATGGGTTTGGATCATGGTTTGCGCCTTGTTTTAAGCCCTCTGTATGTACTTTAATAAAGGTGTCTCTTGATTGTAGCTTTTGACATTGATATGCCCATCTTCTTGAGACTATTCTTGACCTGTCTAAATGTTTTGATGTTTTTCCGTGGTCTTCCAGGCCTTACGGTGTTGCTGAGCTCCCCACTGCATTTGCTATTTTTAAGAATGTACAAAATTGTTGATTTGGGCACTCCTAAAGTTTCTGCCATCTGTCAGATAGGTTTGTTTTTTCAGCCTAATGATGGCCTCCTTCATTTGTGCCAACACCTCTCTAGAACGCATATTGAGAGTTCCCATAAACAGCTACCAAATGTGAGGTCAACACTTGGAATCCACTCCAGATCTTTTATCTATTTAATTTGTCATACAATAATAAGGGAAGAGGCCACAACTGGCTATCAAACAGATAAATTGTCAACTGTCACATTACTTCTGAGCCCCTGAAAATGAAGGACTATGTATAAAAATGGCTTTAGTAACTAAATGGTTTAAGGAAATATTTTTTGTGAAACCCCTCAAATTAAAACTGAAAGTATTCATTTCAATCACATCTTGATTTGTTGGTTCCAAATCTATTGTGTTTGTGTCCACAGACAAATTTGCAAAAATTGTCTCACCGTCCAAATATTTTTGAACCTAAGTGTAAATCCTCATCATGTTCACTGTCTCAGCTAATGCAAGAGTCAGGATTTTGGTTGCCTGTGAGTCAGATATAGTGGTATCTTCCAGCAGTTACTACTAGCTTGAAGTTTCTGTGCCAGAGTAGACCAGAAGTGTGTCCATATATTGATTGACAGCTGTGAGCTTCTCTCCCCGACTTTGGTCTTGTCTTATTGCTGAGAAGGACTTGTTCAAAAGCTTTAGAAGGATGTACAGTAAATCTGCACTGCTTACAAGCTGTGAGTCTGGGTCACAGATGTCACTGACAGCACCTCTCCACACTAAGATATGTTGTGGAGTATATTCTATTTAAAAAAAAAAAATATCAAAAGCAGACTACATACTGTAGCTTTAATTGATTCTTTTCGTCTTTTACTATGTGTCTGCAAATGTTTTAATATTACATTAAAAGTGCTATTTAGTTCTGTGAAGGTAGTGTACTTAAGTCACATGTTACTGTGCACTATGTAAAAGGACACTACCACCAGTCCAGGATTTTATTACATTGTGAGCAAAACGATACATTATGAGTTTTTACTGCTTTTAAATTCACAACAGTGTGTACATCTACTACAATACAACATACTGTAATGGTCCAGACCAGATGTGGGATATGTAATGTACCAGTGACCACCAAACAGATCCTCAGGTCTTCCGCCAGTCTGGGATTCAACAGATTACTCTGTGGCATATGGAAATTTACAAGCATTATCTCTACATTAATTGGCCCAGTAATCAGAGACCACCTTTAAAATGATGGCTGGTCTGATAGGAAGGTCATAGAGGTTTTAATGCATACAAAATGACAAAGAAAAGAGGAGCTCATCATGTGGAATGACTTAGAAAAGAGAATATCTGTGGAACAAGCACAATGTAGCCATTACACAAGAGCCTTTGATATAGAAAAGAAAATCCGTGTAAAGTCAGTGAGGAAGAACTGAGTACAATATGTGTTGGTCCTGCGTAAGCTTTTCATGCATTTGTGTTCAAAATCGTTGTCCTTCAAGAGCAAGACAATAATGAGAAAGCAACTAACGACACATTTCTAATCTTCTCAAAATGCATAACTGATTATGACAGGATGTGATATTATTGTAAAACAAGTCATTTGTATCTCACTGTGGTGAAATGAACTCATTTCATGGTCTGCTGGATGGTTCTGGGTGCCCACATATAAGTGAGAATTGACACTTACCAAGTGTTAGGATGGCTGGGGCACTGAGTTGGGTAGAGATGAGGGAGTTTGGAGAAATATGAAAATCAAGCCTCAGTAATACTCAACCACAGCAAACATTAGTGCTTAGAGATTTGCATATTTCTTTCCTTCACAGGCAATAAAAAGAGATACATCATTTCCTGAGTCTTTCAGCCCATGGAAGGCAGAGATTGGAGGGAGCTCTCCTGACATCTCACTATTTAAAGCTCTTATTTTTTTGCACTCATCATCAACAAATCATTTGTTGATGAGGAGAGGGGCAACCTATACTGGATTCTATACTGCATTTTAAACAGGATGATACAGCTGCAAGTTAAAAGGACATACGGAGGGTTGCTTTACAGATAAAGGACAGAAAGCACTTTTTACTTCCGAAATAATTCTGATAAAAATAATGACATCAAAGGATATCCTGGTTTTTCTTTTGCTTGATTGAAGGAAATATTTAAATTTAAACAGCTGTGTCATCCAGAAACCTGTGTGATTTAACATTACTGATCTTTTGGTTAGACTTTTAGAAAGTAATGCTTGATTGCATAAGTCATCTGAGTGTCAGTAGTGATTAACATGCACAGCTGTCAAGTGTAACTTTAAAAACTTTATTTTGATGGTCCTTATATCATTAATGATGTTAGATTCTGTTTGCTGGTTCAATTGGGCTAGTTCCGTCCTTCTAAGAGAAGAATACTTTTTGGACAGTAATTCAACTCAGCTGTGTCTGCCTGTGCAATTGTTGCTGCTGCTGTGGTTACTTTTCAAATGTACGAGCATTAAGGACTTTGCCTCAAGTGGTAGCATGTGATTCCCTTTAAGGCATGTCTCCGTCAGCTGCCCCAGTGAGCTTTGTTGTCTGCTGAGCTGCCATTGTCACAATGCTCATATTGACTGGTTTTAACTTTGGTTGTTTTCTTGTGTATGTGCCTGGATTGAAATGGAGCCACAATACTGTAAGTAGTTACGGGGCAAGATGAAAACAAGAGGAGCTGAAGAAGACATATGATTCCTGCAGATGGGTAGGATGGGAACAGACCAGTCAGCATGCGCAGAAGGCACTTCTAATCAGCAAGCCCTAACTACTGGTTGGGTCCAAAAATAGGTCATGAGTTTAGTTTTGGAAAACTGTAAAAAAAAGTATGTTTCCATAAGTCTTAAGGCAGTGGGGATGTAATTTATTCCTTGAATCTTTGAGCCCAAAGCTAAGATGAAAACCCTAATGTCTAATAATTATCTCATTTAGGCCTGAGGCTGAAAAGAAGGCCCTATGCTCACTGGCCCAAAATCCCTATTGAGTTTTTAATATCAAAGCCTACTACAAGGGAAGTTATAGATGTTATTGAACCTCGAGAGCCAAATTTTTCCTGCTTTATTTTCTACACTGCATTTTCTCTGGCTGCTTGGTGCCCTCTGTGGGTTAACCTCCCACACATCTACGTATCCTGATACCTTACATCATCTATTTAGGACATAACTTTTCAAACTGCTGGGTCATCAGTGAGAGACCGATAACTCTAACGCTATTTTGGTCTCAAGGCACCTTTATCATAATAGATGTTCTGCTGGGAGCTGTATGAAGTTGCCCTGAAGTGATTGCAATTCTCAAACCATTCTAAGGGAGTCTTGATCAGCACTAATTAGTTTGTGGCCACTTACATCTACAGTCTGTCTGATAGTTAAGCTGAGGTCACACAGACGTCTATGCTGTCTCATGTTTCTTTTGATTATTATTCATTGCTTTGCCTCCTCTCCCTCATTGCTCTCTGTTGCTCTGTTTTTGCTCCTTCTTCCCCCCTACAAAGCCAGATAAGATATGAAGGAAACAACACTCAATCTTTTTTTTTTTTTTTTTTAATCATGGTATTTTTCTTTTTTCTCTGCAAACCAAACCAGATTAGCAGAAAAGGTATGGACTGATTTACAGAAAACTGTTGGGAGAAGGTTTTCTACACTGTAGTGTTTCTGCAAAATTTCAGGTGAATCAACATGTCTAAATTGTGCACTTTTTTGTCATAAACGCAAATAATACAGCAGGTCCTGATCAAAAGAACAAATAAAAATCAAGTAGTTTTTTATTTAGCTAAAGTGCAGAAAGAACCAATTGATTTGAAAGATTTTAATTGAATGAACATTTTATTTATCCTTTTTTCCCTTTCTTAAAAAACTGCCTTTCCCACTTAGTTTTAGAATAGACTCACATTGATTGCCACTAAATTTCATCCATGTTGACATAGGATACTCCTAGTATACTCCTACTCATCTTGTGATCCTCTGACTTTTCAGTCATGATTAAAACCAAATACCTGCAAAAATGATGATATTCCTGTCAACCTCAGCTATACTTAGTGCTAATCAGCAAATGTAAGCAGGCTAAACTAAGGTGGTGAACATGATAAGCATGTGCAGACCATCAGCACATTAGCATTGTCACTGTGGGGAAATTAGTATTTAGCTCAAAGCACTGCTGTGCAACTCTATCGCTAACTCTTCGCAGCTGGCATTGCTGTTTGCTGTTAATACAAACAAAGCTCCTCCTAAAAGTGTGACCGTTCTCTTAATAAATTTGCAGCCTACTCACATCTGCATAAAACAAGCTGAGACATATTTGTTTCCATTTTGACCCTCTTTCACCCTTACACTCTTGTGGTAAATAGACTATCTCATAGATCACTTTTCTAGTCTTATTGTCCACTCAGAGTGTTTTATATTACTGCCACATTTACCCATTCACACACACATTCATACAGTGTTATTTTTTCTATAAATATGGAACTTTCTGTCCACACATATATACTGACGATGAATCTGAGACAATTTTGGGGGTTCAGTATCTTGCCCAAGGAAACATGCTTCAGAAAATACAGGTGTTGATATTTTTTTTTCTATAACTGAAAGGTCAAAGAAGACATGCAGTGGAGAGGGAGAGATACTGCCTGAGTGCAGTGAGTGTTAGGACAGTTAAAAATGTCCATGACACCAAAATCTTTCATAAAATGCTGTATAATTTTTAATGTGAGGACTACTCTTCCATGTACACTGGCCTTGCTAGCTTCTGCAGGTTATTTCTACAGCCCTGCTTACACTCTTCCCAGCCCCTGCTCTTGCCAAGAGTAAATTTTACCAGGCAAACTTTGGTCTGACTGCATCATAAAGCCTATATAAGTAACCACTATAAAGCAAATTCAGTAATACCTTCCACAACACAGTAGTGTCTCCAAATTTCTCCAAACTTAACATCATAACCCAAAATCAGAAAAAATTCAAAGAGGGAAGGAGAGGGTAATGAGTAATTTAAAACAATCAAAAGTCAAAAGTGTGTGAGGTCTTGGTAGCAAACTAACCTGATCTTTCATGAATCCTATGTTTTATTGGTTTTGGGGGGCTGTATTCTGTGCCTGTTTTTACACTCAGTGATTTCGTTTAGATGGAGGCGGGAGGAAGCTGCTATGGAGGGATAGCATCTGGGACAGCACCTGTTAGGAAAGAAAACAAAATGCACTTATTTTAGTACTTTATTTTATACTGTGAAACGTCACTTGAAGTAATATGAAAATGCCCCAAAAAGCATGCAATAATTTCAAGGACTTAAAAATAATTTACCAGTTTTACTGACTCCTGATGTGTTTACATAAATACCACTTTATATTTGACAATTGCTGGTATGTCTTATCCATCTGTCAGTCCTGATCAATATGTTTGAAAATTACTACAATATGATCACACGCATGTGATTCATGAAAATCTACACTTGTAGTAACTACTTAATAGGGAAGAATGAAGACATAAATCAACTCTTGAACTCCACAGAGGACAAAGGTAACAGTGATAGCTTTTACGTGGATTCAAAGGCTACACATAAATTCTTTCATTTAGTTTTATTTTCTTTCAAATAAATTAAAGTCAACAGGCAGATCTTTTAATATCTAATGAATTGATTAATAACAGAGAATTTAGTTTTATGGCTCAAGTTAGATTCAAGTATCTAATACAAATCATTTTTAGAATGAATTGTTTAGACTAAACCCAAAAAATAAAGGTGACAGCTATCATCTTTAGCCAGCTTGTTGGCTGCATAATACAGAAACACATTTAGAGCTTCTCATTTCTCCACCATATCTGCCCCAGTAGTCTTGTCTGCTATTCAGTATTTTCATGAGATATTGGCAGTGCAATCAAAATGCATTTGGTGTAAATTAACAGTGCATCTTATCAAGCACACACACAATCAAAACACCAAAAGTAGAGCAGCCACAGTAAAAAATAATTTGGTAAGTGGCAGAAACAACACCATCAATCCATCTATCTATTTTCTACTGCTAATTTGAAGCCAGGTTGGGGTGGCACCAAGTTAAGCAAGGAAGCCAAGACATCCCTCCTCCAGAGGCATTCCCAAGCCACATGAGATCTATAATCTCTCCTGCCTGTTCTGGGTTTAGCCTTGGGTCTCCGACAAGTTGGACATACCCAGAAGACCTGCAATGGAAGGTGGCTAGGAGACATCCTAATCAGATGACCAAACCACCTTAACTGATCTTTCAAAGCAAAGGAGCAGTGGGTCTACTCTAAACTCTCCATGGATGTCATAGCCCCTTACCCTATTGCTAAGGCTGAGCCCAGCCGCTATGTCAAAGACATATATTCTAACTGCTTGTATCTGCAATCTCATTACCAAAAGCTCCAGACCATTGCTGAGGGTCAGAACTTAGCTCAACTGGTAGATCAAAAGCTAATAGTAGGGGGAGAAAAGAGGGTTTAAATGAGGACCTAAATAAAGCCATGGTGACACTGGTAGCCTGAGCCTGAGGGACAGCTGCAGGAGGAAGGTGAGAAAACCAGAGAAGACTTGCCACCAAAACTGCACAGAAAATAAAGAGCTGTGGTGAAGTCATAGATAAGCATAAGTGAAAGAGTGAGAGGGAGACAGTGCATCTGTGACAGAGGGGAAGAGAGAGAGAGGCAGCCTTTGTGAGGGACAGAAAGAATCCTTTGTGACATTAACTCCACTGGATAGATACTTTTAATGATACCATACAGAAGTCACAATCACTATTCACTGCTTTTGAGATTGACAGCAGTCGATGAAAATGCTTTTGACAGCTTTTAAAACTTGTCAAGATAATAAAAATCCTGACCAAACCTTGTGAACCTCTGAGGTTCAGGAACTATATTTTATGATGTTTAAAAAAGTAAACAGAGAATTAATCAAATCTATAGATTCTAATTAGCTTTTGAGAATAAAGTTTATTACAATATGTAAAATTCAAGTGAGTATAAATTGGCAAAATTACATTAAATTAATGTTTTGAGTTTTTAACCACATCAATGTGTTTGTGTGCTGTTAATGTTTTTGTCCTCCAAATTAAATGATAAAATATGTCTTTGATACCTTTAAAACATACCATAGATATGTTTCCTGATCATTTGTTTATAACTTCTAAAACACAACAAATCATTGTTGGAATATAAATCTGTTCTATGATGAGGTGACACTATGGTTAAGGTATGGTTAGGGTTTAAATACAAATAGACTTGGCTAGGTTCAGGGACAGTTTGGGCTAAAAATACTACTTTGTTATGGTGCCAGTGATACACTAAAATTTACACTAAGGTGGTTACACGAAAGGAACAGACACGGTCACGGTCAAAAGTCACCAGTGTTGACTATTGGTGGTAAAAAAGAAAGAAGCAGTGGACTCTTAGGTAAATTCTTATGCTTTGGTGTCTCATCCACTCCAGCCTTCTCTGTAGACCTCAGTCTATAATAACATCACATGACTTCTTCTTTTGCTCCCAGTCAAGGATCATAACTCTTATGACTTGTAGTTACCACTGTCACTTGAATGGGGACATGTGTTTTTTTGGGTTATTTAAATTAATGACTGATTGTATTGTTCTCTCTTTGTCTTCTCACTGATTTTACTTTACAATGTCAGTGCTAATGGACTAGGCAAAAACTAGCCTTAGCTGTCTTAGGTGTATTATAAACTCTCGATACAGGACTCAAAGCTGGTACCTACTCAGTTGAATGAAAATTGCTCACATTGCACATGCTTAAAAAGAAACTTGATGATTGATGACCAAAAATTTCTTTTAGTTCAAGTTTGGATAAAATTTTAGTTTGACTTCACCTCTATGAGGTATCCTTATTGAAAGGCAAGGGACACCAGATTGAAAGAATAAAAACCTAATGCACTCCAGCATAGTTAGTTTTGTTATGCTGAAATGTTGAAACAAAAATGGCAGTGTCTATTCTTTTGAGAAACATTACTGTTAGTTCCCATCTCATTAATCCTCCATAAAAATTTCTATCATGTCTAGGTTGCCACAATCTGGGCTTTGATCTTTGTGAATCGATATCGATAGAGGCCAGATAGTAAAAATGTTGGCTGCAGACTGTGGGTAAAGGATTTTATGAAAAATGTTGACAGCAGCCTCTGTCTTATAATTCAGCCTCAGCAGGTGCACAGCCATAATGAATTCCTGATTATGACAAATAGAACTATACTTAAAATAGGAGAACTGGTTTACAGTCATGCATTACTGGTTTAAAAATGTGTTCCTCAATGGACAAATGTAACTAAAATGCAGCTGACAGGGATGTCTATGGGCCCTTGAAAGTGGAAGAACTGAAATTGATTCTGTTTTCTGTAAAAACAAGATAAAATGGTGTTTAAGTCCCTTAGCATTATCTCTGAAGATATCTTATATATGATATTTATTCTCTTCTTCCCCCTCTTCTTCTTTCCTCCACTCATTTTTCTTTCTTCCCTTCTACCCTAATCATTTCCTCCTCTGTTTTTAATTTGCTTCACCCCCCCCCCATCCCTTCTCCGTCCCCTTGCTCAACTCTCCCCAATATAATAGAGTAAGTGGCCTATATGAACTTGCCTGCTGCTCCCTCGGGTGCTGCTGGTGCACTATGCTTTGGGTAATGGTTTCTGCCTTTTCTTTCTTTTTTTTCAGCATGATGTCTAATCTCTATCCAGCGAACAATTCCCTCTGCTCCCTTTAAACTATTTGGGAGTCAGGGTCCAGAAAAATAGGCATTTTTATCCCTTCAGAGACAGTTTAAAATCTGCTAACTATTTCAGAGAGAAACAAAAAATCTTATTTTTCATTAATTAAATCTTTTTGGGTAATCTGATCAGAACCTTTCCATGACACCAGAATCTTCGAGGAGAGTTTTGTCAGTGGTGACGGAAGTGTATGTGGTTAGGTTGAATGTGTTGGGAGGTGTAGATAGATATGGGGAGGGGGTTGACATCGGCAGCTCTGTTAGTTAAATTGTTCAGGTGGAGTTTATTTATGTATTTTTAGAATTAATTTCAAATCATTTTTGTAATTATGTAAAACTGATATGTAATGCATGCAGTTCATTGTTAATTTAAACTACCAGTCACCAAACCTAGAAACCCCACGCAATGTCAGGTACGATGCATGTGGTTTCTTAACAATACCTCTGAGATGTGTGCACACACATGAGCTATGACTGTGAGTTCATGAAGAAAAAAGCATGAGAAGTTGTTTTTGTACCTTAAACTGCACACAATCATAAAAGTAATGCATGGAAAATTTGACATATCCCAAGAGGAAATCCTCAGCTCAGAGTAAAGAATTAGATATTATGATATAGAGATTTAGTCTGAGCCCTATATTGTAATAAGGTAGTAGATGGTTTTGCTAAGAAACTGTCGAGGAAGGAACACCTGATTTGAGATGAGACAGCTCACACTGTTTGTCTATGGCTGTTGGGTATTTCATAACAATATTCATCAGACTGTGTGATCAATATTTAGGTGATGAATTTGATATGAAGTTGAATTTGAGAGCTGATAGAAATGAGAACAACAAAGTGTTTGTGCTAGTAGTTTCCAGAAAAAAAAACAAAAAACAAAACACACAGCTATGCAAACTCTCTTTGAAGGAGTATAGCTATATGAAGGAGTATAGCTGATATATAAAACTAATAAAACTAATAAAACTAAGTAAAACTTTTCCTGTATATGATGCAAGTGTGAAATTCAGGTTTTTGCAATTTCAAGTGACATATTAATGGACAAACAAACATAAAGTGTCTTAGTAAGGTGTTGAGCCTCCTAGTGCCACTATGACAGCTTACATGCACCTTGATATTGATTCTACAGGTCTCTGGGATTCTACTGGAGGGATTAAACACAATTCTCCAAAGATATTCCCTCTTTTGTAATCATGATAGTGATGGAGAGTGCTGTCTAAAACACTGGCCCAAAACCCACCATTGGTATTCAATTGAGTTAAGATCTGGTGACTGCAAAGACCACAGCATATAATTCATAGTATTTTCATACTCATCATACCATTCAGTGATCCCTTGTGCCCTATGGACTGGGGTATTTTCATCCTGGAAGGGACCCCTCCCATCAGGATAAAAATGTTTCATTATAAGATAAAGGTGTTCACTCAGATCAACTCTTTATTGATGTGCAGTAACCCTTCACCCTAAGGGAGCAATGGACCCAAACCATGCCACCAAAGCATAACAGAGCCACCAGATCCCCTCACTGTGAGGTTCAAGCACTCACATCTGTACTGCTTTCTTGGTGTATGCTACACATTAATTTTCCAACTCGTTTGGAATATGATGAAGGATGACTCATCACACCGTATCATTTTTTTCCACATCTCTGTAGACTAGTGCCAATGGGTTTCCTGCACTGACATTCTCAGTCTCCTGTCATCTCCTGTCATATGACAGGAGATGCTCTATTAAATTCTGAATGAGGGAGGTTCTCTACTCTCAAGTTGTGCCATGGTCAAACAACTGGAGCATCATTCATGCTGATGATACTTACTGTGATCTGCTGGTTGAGTTAGTTGAAGTAGACATCAATGGCTAACTTCATGGCATCCAAACTAAAGGAATCAGTCATGTGGTCAAGTGTACATCTCTGAGAGCCCCTTTCCAGGAATGGGATAAAGATGTATACATAGCAAGTATGCAATATTTTTTAAACAAAATACTTAAAAAGGCATACTTACAGAGAGAAATCTCAGAGGAACTTACAGAGTTAACAAATGGGTGAACAAATGTAATGCTATATGCTAATTTACTTTCAAAATGTTCATACATAAACTACAATGAAATTGACTTTTATACGCCCACTGATGTGAGTACAACATCCATTGTTTGTAAATGGGACTACAATGGTACACTGTATTAGGAGACACTCACTGTGAGTGTGTTTGAGTAAGTAGTGGCTAGCTATTATTTTGCAGTATCACTATGGTTTATTTGCCATTGAAACTGGAAATACTGTATTTACAAAAAATGACCACCTTGTATCTAATCAAATGAAACTGGGATACGGGTTATAAACATGATGTTATATGTATGTGTGAAGGAGCATTTTCAACTGAAATTACATTGCAGTAAGTCAGTTAAACAAAAAATATGATAATAAATGATGATCTATACTGCGAAAGAAACATGGAAGTAAGGATGCCCCAATGTTAGTCCACAACCTTTAAATTAGGACCACTCTGTGCATTTTAAAGTATCAACTGAAAAACAGCTGTCTGATAATCAGAGCTGTCAAAAACACCAAATTTTGCTCAGTTAAGCACTGAATTTAGAACACTTTGATTGAAAGACCTGCAGAAACACTAAGTATGGAAATAGCAGCTAGTAGTTTAATTAATGATGTCACAATTAGCAGCAGTTAGAGTGATGTCAGCAGAACTGCTTTGGCTTTCAGCAATAGTCATTTTGCATTATTTTAGCTCCATTTTGTAGGTGAATCAGGACCTTCTAAGTTTTTTGTTTGATTTTTTTCTACCTACATCTCATCCTGACAGCTCACACTGATATCCACTATAACACTTTGGGTCATTATATAAAATATAATAAGAAAAAATACAAAGCTCTTTTTTAAATGCAAATCTATTAATCTGTAAAATATGTAGGCTAAGGGTGCACTTTATTATGCTGGAAAAGATTAAAAAATAGAAATAAAATTAGGTAGTGGATTCGAAAATGAAAACCTGCACTGATGTGAAATCATTTTCAGTTGAAGACTGAAGACTCAGTGAAAACATACATTTCCCCAGGTTCGACGACACATATCCAGAAACAGTTTCAGTTGTAAGGATGATGTTGTAGATGACTGACTTGGCACACTTGTAATAACTTGCAGGAATAAAAAAAAACAGTAAAAACTGTGATAGAGTCAGCACAGATTGAAGGTAAATGAAGACATTTGCTTAAAGAAGACTGAAACAAGAAGGCTATGTGAGAATAAAGAGTTCTTTATGGAAGAAGGAGAGTGAATGATACATGGTAGTTAACAGATTTTCTCTTGTGATTAATTATGCAGATGACAATTTTCTGACATGGAGCTTTGGAGTTTTGGGTGAGCCAAGAAAGTGGAGCCCATTCCTTCCTCTCTCCACCTCCTTCTATCTCTCTCGCTCATGCAGCATCTCATCTTTCTCTCGTTTTTCTCCTCTCTGCTTCATTTACTCCCTGTGGTTCACCTGAAATTGATGCTTCTCATGATTGTGGTAATCACCCCTGTCCTGCTGCTGCAATGCATTATTCACAACAGAGTCACAAAGCATAGGAGGGGGCGAGGCCAGATTGCTATTCACTGGCCTCTTGATGCATGCTGGGAGATGCTTACCTGGAGCTTTGTCAAGGATTGGAGATGATGGCTGACTTGTACTTGAAGTATTTAGCATTGCTGGCTGACAACTGATGTGTCAAGATGGAGACCAGTATGTAATTTTGTCACACTCAGTAAGGACTGATGTTGATGAAGTCCACCGCCCCACTATATTGAAGTGAGACCTCGCTCGTTGTAATGTGTCAAGCTGAAGATGACTGCTTGCTCTGTTGGATCTTACAAAAGTGTCAGGTGAAACATTAAATCAGTGTGAATACAGGCCTTGCAAGTTGTTTTTCTTTCAAACCTAAAGACCACAAAGTTTATCCAGGCTGCATCTAGGGGCTCCATGTGTGCAGGCTACAATTCTTAAATTAATCAAACTTGCAATAACTGCAGTGTAATAGCCACTTGTGGGCACCAAAAACTGACATATCATTACATTTAAAGGATAGGTCCAATTTGTCAAGTAAACCTTCAAACAAGAGTCACAGGGTAATATAAAAATGGGCACATTTCTTTCTCACTGTAATCATTACCCCTGTGCTTATTGTGTAATTCAGAAGGGATAGTAAAGGGATGGTAAAAATTACAGGGAATTTTGTACCAAAAAGACTGCATCTTCAACAGGAATGATTATAGCAGTGCAACAGTCTTTTTATGGGCTCCTGACTATTGTTTTAAGTCTTTAACTGTGTTCAGTAGCTACTCTGTGTCTGTCTGCTGTTTGCTGCTGAACAGGTCATGGCATTTTACAGCTTTTTTTCTTTGAAAACAGCTGCCTTTTGATGCAGCTGAAAACAATGTTATGGTATGGTGAGAGTTAACCATAACAGAGTTAACCCACAAAAGCCCCTTTATTTCTTTGTGTGTTTGTCAGCACTTTGGTCCTGAGATCTTTGAACCTTAATAGTAGGAACTTACCGGTAAGGAACTACAAATTGTCTGATTTGTGTTATACCCTTGTGTGCATTTATGTTGAAAAAAGGCTTTAAAACTCAGGTGGCACAGATTGGAAAACAACTTAACCCTATAACAAGAAAACAGGAACACGAATTGACAAAGACTGAGGGGAAAAAGGGACTAAAAACACAAGGGAAACGAGGGGAATAGGGAGCAGGTGAAGCTAATTAGGGTGGGGCGGGCATTCAGACAGGCAGGAAAAAAGATACAGATGGGAAGTGAAACAAAAAACAAATACACAACATGTACGAAGTATTTAAATAAAAAAGGGAAGCACATAACTATATGAAGTCACTCACGGGTCAGATCGAGAAAGCTACTTGTCATACCATATCAAGACTTGATGCACTGGAAGGAAGGCTTCATTTTATTGCTAACCATTTACTCCTTTTCACAGTTAAGAGAAAGACTGTTATTTCTTCCCCGAATGGTTTGAATCTCACTTCTTTGTCTAATGACAAATCCCAGATCCCAGATATTAATCTGTTTTATTTTTAAGTTTCACGGCAAGAGAGTTAAGTTCTGTGGGTGGAACCTTTTATTTGTGATACTTCATTTCCACTGTTTCAGATTTTAGAAGTAGATTTAGATACTCACTGAAGAGATAAATATCTGAAAAAAAATTCAAACTAATGATAAAAAATAATCAGTAAGGTATGTCATTTAAAAAAAAAAATCATGTATGTAAGATATATGTAAATGAAAGTTCATCATAGGTATAAAAATTAGGGCATTATGTAATCTACCAAGAGACTTTTCAAGCAGGCTTAAGCTGCTTTTCATTGAAAACAGTTGACCACACTGATTAAATACATTCAAAACATCAGCTTTACATTTGTTATGAGGAAGGAAATGCATTCAGATCAATTGTTTGAAATCAAGGACACACAAATTTTTGTAACTATGAATGTAAACAGGAACTTTGTTTAAAAGAAAACTCCAGCTTTAAAAGCTATGATGCTTTAAAAGCTATGATTTATTTTCAGAATAATAACATCATATCATCACCAAGGTTATCTCAGGGCACTTTTCATATAAACTGTATCTAGACCATACTCTTTTTTTTTACAGACAATGAAAGACAGTGTGAGACGGGGGGGCATAGCATGCTCTTGAATTACTTAATTCTTGAAAAGAATGTGAAATTCTCTTTACTCTCCACACGCGACTTAGATTTGAAGATCATTTCCACTCATGTCTTTATACTGAATATGAAGCTACAGCCACTTAGCTTAGCTTGGCATGAAGACTGGTAACAAGGGGAAAAAGACTGCCACTTACCAAAGGTGAAAAAGTCCATCTACTCACACATTTAAGGCTCATTAATTATTTCTCTGTATCTGTACAAAAACAGAAATTAGGAGTGTAAAAAGCCAAGTGCTTGTTCATTGGGGAAATGTTGGGTCTCTGTAAATAATAACTATAAAGAGTATGGTCCAGACCTGCTCTATATGAAAAGTGTCCTGAGATAATGTCTGTTATGACACGGTGCTATATAAATAAAGTTGAGGTACCATTGGGTAAGATGATGAACCCCAAAATGCTCCCCATGGTCAGACCAGTATCTTGCATGGTAGGTTTAAGTGTGTGTGTGTACATTTATGTAAGTTCATCTTTAAAAGACTCCAGCAAGCATCTGGCCCCAAAAATGATTATATTGAAAAATACTTACCAATTTGTTTTCTTGAATTAGTGTTATTATAACAGCAGGACATAAAGTTACAGGTATTTTTGGCTATTTAGCTCAGTTATTTATCATTTAGTGCAGTGTTGTTTAACACAGTATGTTTTGGTATTAAGATGCCCGTGAATATGGGTTTTTAATACATAATTTTTTGATGGCGATCCATAGATCTGTTTAAGACTTTGCTTGTAAGCTTAGACATTCCATAAACAAACCTTTATGTAAAAAATGTTGTAAAAAATGTTGTTTATTTGTATTTGGAATAATATTGTTGATTCATTTGAAAGCATGGATTACTAGTTAGTGCGCTCCACAAATTTAATTAAAGTACTCAACAGTGCCCCTAATCCCAACAGTTCAAATGTGCTCCAGATTCAATCAACTGAGGGCACCTAATCTATCTAAGATATAATAAACCCTAATAAATCTTATTTTAATGTTTTACTAATATTGGTTATCTCAGTCATGGTCATTTAATTTGTAAAAGATCATGCTCTCTGTCTGTAAATTCAGAGTGGGACTTTTCTGATCATTGTCAAAGAGCACATCAACAACAGGCATCTGCAGGAGCTGACCCTGAGACAGTTTGTGCAGACCTCCTCCTCACTGTCTCCCCTCTTCACACACTTCCCTTCTGCTGCATTGCAGTTTACAAAGATCATTATCAGCAGATTTAAATGATGAATGTATGCATTCATCTCTAGGGCGAGAGCTGGGAGTTGCTAATTATTATCACTTCCACTCTCTTGTTGCTTTGCTGAGAGGAAAATAGACTGTAAATCAGTAGTTTAGATGAAACTCAGGATGCACAGAACAGATACAGTATCTGTGTAAAAACACTAATGTTTAGATGACATCTGTACACAACTGTTACCTGCACTGTTTTGAAAAACTGGGTTTTTAAAATCCTTCTTTTGTCAGTTCAAACAAAGCAGTGTACTTCCTGTGACCCTCTCATTGTATTTTTCCTATTTGATTAGGCTGAACTACAGTACTTAATGAGATCATACTGATTATTGTTGATGTATTATTTAAGTTATTTGTTTAAATGAATGAGTTATAGAGAGCAACTCAGTTTTTTTTTTTACTTTGACTATCAAAACCCCATTAGTTTTATTTAAAAGGTGAATTTTAAATTTTTTACCCAAACTCTCTTTTAAATTTTCATTACATCTGGCAGAACTCTTTTTGCAGAGCTTAATGCTGACACTCGTGCTATTGTACAGTAAATGTGTATGTGCAGTGTTTTTAAGCAGTTATGGGGACAATTATGTTGTGGCTTTATTTTCTCCTCTAAATAAATCATTTATATCATCTGGTTAATTCTTGAGAAACTGATGATTCATGTGATGTCTTGGCATTTTATACACATGGACAGTTACTTCTTCCTAATACACCTTATGTCTAGTCAAGTTAATGCATCTTCCAATCTTTACTATCAAGTTTCAATCAGAGTCAGAATGAGAAACAGAAAAACTCTATTGATCCCCATAGGGAAATTGCTTTGCTAGAATTGTTCAATTGCTCATGCTGTAGAAAAAAATAAGTCAATCAGTAAAAACAACTATATAAAATATAATAATAATAATAATAATAATAATAATAATAATAATAATAATAATAATAATAATAATAATAATAATAAATACACAATAAGTGAATAGAAAAGGGTACAAATGCAAATTTTGCAAAAAGTAAAAGGTGATGTGCAAGGGGGAATCACAGCACAGATCAACAGTAATTTAACAGTAAATCAACTGTAATGTGCAAAGGTAAACTGAATGAACAGTGTAATGTAGGTCAGCAGTAAATTAAGAGTAATTAACAATGGCAGAGTGCTAATGGAGATATAAGATGTAAAGATAAACAACCCATTGGCACTGTTTCGGTTTCAGGATACATGACAGAACTGTAGGCACATTATGAAATTCCAAAGTATATGACACCATGCAAGAGGTGGGTGTGTTACAATCTTTGAGTTCTGTTCTAATTAGTTTGACAGAAGTATTACTGTTCAAATAAATTCAAAGTTGACCTTTTGAAAAAGTGACAGTTGGGATGACATTAAAAAAAAAAAAAAAAATCATAGGACGGGTTATAAAAGGAAAAATTAATTCCAGAGCCTTTTACATATGCAAGTTAGCTTAAAATGCAAGAGTCAATCTATAATTTGGGGTACATCCCATGTCCACTGATACTTATTATAATTATTCTATTTCCGTCAAAAACATAATTTAACCTATTAATGGAAAACATGTTATAATACACAAACATTATATGCATCTGATGCTTCATTTAGCTTAAAATTTGACATGATGTTCCTAAATTAAAAGTTTTTGCTATATCCTTTTTTCAGTTTCAGTTTCAAGACGTCTTAGTTTCAAAATAATGAATAAAACCTGTTAAAGTCAATACAAATATTTTTTTAATTTATTTCGAAAGTCTAATTATTATAGTAAAATAACATTTTTTTAATTCTTGTCATTTAGAAAACGCTAAACATCTTAATTTATTAATGTCCACATAACTTCTGTCAGCTATGTTACAATGGAAAATCCCCCCTACCACTCACAAATGGTTTGTCACAATACCATGTGAACAGCACCCCATAATGTCATTTTCCTCTTTGGTGAAAATTTTGAAAACACTATACTACTGAAATACCTCATTTTTTTCAATTTTTTTATTTATAATAGGACATTTTCAGTGATTATAATGATTGACCATCAACTATGTGACATACATTATTATCCTTTACAATGTTTTAATGATTTGAATTCAATTCAATATTCAAGTATATTTTCAAAATGGATGTTAACTCGTTCAAGAAAATGACATGTGGTCAGCTAGTTAAGGATTATATACATACATATATATACATATATATATATATATATATATATATATATATATATATATATATATATATATACACACAATCTCAGAAAACACATGTACTGCAATTCTTGTTACTTTTTGGCCAATGTATGTACAGTACATGCCAACAGTGACACATCTCTTTAGCTTGTGTATAATGTATCAAATGAGGTCTAATATAAAGTGGTTAACATTAGTTCCAACTTGAAAAGCTACAGTAAAATATTACTTACATATCAGTCCATTGGAAATAATTAACCAGTTGCATAATATTCAACTGTTACAATAGCACACCACAAACAGAACCGTTTTGTGTTGAGTACTTTTTATTTGGATAATTAAGTTATAATTTTCTGATAAATAAATTTTTAAAAAAGTATTTTTTTTGTAAAAGAACTATAGTATTTCATGTGTAACACTTGAACAGGGTAATTGCAGTTTTACTGCAGTCTTCCTTCGATGATGTGATCAGACACAAGAAACGTTGTTTGTTTTTTTTTGTTTTTTTTAAATGTGTTGCTTTAAGCCACTTACTCCATCTAATTACTTATTCTCTTAGAAAATAAATGTTGCTTGTAAAAAAGCCACTGATAACTGAAGTGAGATTTCTGCTCAGCATAGACTGACCTCACACAGCCTTGTCCATCAGCTCAGATTAACATATCAGCCTTACATGATTCAGCTTAAGGAAGTGAGCCTACTTATAAATTCACCTCCTCCACTTCCTGATAATTATACAAGCCCACACACTGTCAGCAGATATATACAGCAGAAAAAAGAGGAAAATCTGTGAATCTAATCAAGCTTTTTATGATGGCATTATTATCTATGATTAAAAAGGGAGATTAACAGTATCTTTAAAATATGACGCAGAGAGTGGGGTGTGGAGCTGTTTCTGTAAACAATGGGCTGCTCAAAGTTACACTCTACTCAGTGTATGTTGATGCATGGGCCTTGTAATTGCTGGCAAGCATTTCACCTGCATGTGACCTTGTATTGGCATAATGTTAACTGGAGATATGTGTCTCTATGAGGGCTAAAATATGTGCTGACACTCAGATACAATCTCTACCCCCACTTGCTGTCATGAATAACCTGATTAATATATTAAAACATGAATATGCATTACATCTGAGATTCACAGAGGAGTTATGTACATGCATTGGACACACATAACATTGCTTTTATAGGTCCTTCATACACTCATAGATATTAAGACTGTATGTCATTTTGATGGTTTAAAAATATTATCTCATTTGTGAGAGGCATTTGAACAAATTGATTTACCAACATGAAACTAAATAAATCAGGGGCTGATTTGGGAGGAGTGACTCATGTGTCAGGTGCATGAAGACTGTTCTCAGCAGACCAACAACAGCATCATTTGTTTGTTTAAATACTTAAAACAATCCATGTTTACTGCATTTACATGGAAGATAGGTCTTAGAGTGCTCCAAAACCTCTACAATTCCATGATAACCTGACAAAGCTCATTGATATGATCAAAAGCTCCAGGCCACCTGCTTTATGGACCTTGAGGTGAGTATATGACCTATGTGCCCTGTGGATATTACACAAAAAAATAATTTCTGGACAACAGTATTGTGAAAAAATTAAGTGAGAGAAAGGAGGGTGGACATGTAACAAAGATCCAGACTTCAACCCAGAATAAAGTTATTTTACAATTAACATCTCAATACTTATTATATAATAAAATGATTTCTGTCTCTACTACTACTACTACTACTACTACTACTACTACTACTACTACTACTACTACTCAGCACTGGCCAAGGAGGTGGAGTTGCAGCCTTTTTCAACTCAAGCCTGCTAATCAACCCTAAAACTAGAATTATCTATGACTCATTCAAAAGCCTGATTCTTAGTCTTACAAACCCAACCTGGAAAACTTCAAAGCCTGTTCTATTTGTTATACTGTACCATGGTCCTGGACCATACTCTGAATTTCTATCTGAATTCTCAGAGTTTTTATCAACCTTAGTCATTACAGACAGATAGTACAGACAAAATAATTACTGTAGGTGATTTCAGTATTCATGTAGACATTGGTAGTGATTGCCTAAGTATTGTGTTTATTTTTTTTTTACTTTTAAACTAAGTTGGCTTTGCTCAGGGGGTAAATAAACCCATTCATTGTTTTAATCATAGCCTCGACTTTGTACTGACCTATGGCATAGAAATTGAACATTTAATCGTCTTCTCACAGAATCCTCTTCTCTCGGACCATAGTTTAATAACTTTTGAACTTCTGCTACTGGACTACACACCATTAAGCAAAAATGTCTACCTGACAGTGCTGTATCTAAATTAAAGGAATTGATTCCATCAGTGCTAAATTCACTGCCATATCACAATAAAACAGAGAACTTGTATGGTAAATTTAGACCCCGCAACACCAAATGCATTATCTAATGATATGCTTACTCTAGATGGCATTGCTCTGGCTTCTAGCACCACCATGAGGAATCTTGGAGTTGTCTTCAATCAGGACATGTCCTTTAACTCCCACATAAAGCAAACTTCTAGGACTTCCTAATTTCACCTATGTAATGTTGCAAAAATCAGGCACATCAGATAGTAAATGCCTTTGATACTTCTAGGCTTAATTATTGCAACTCCTTATTATCACGCTGTCCCATTAAAAAATTAAATAGTCTCCAGCTGATTCAGAATGCTGCTGTGAGAGTATTGACAAGAACCATAAAAATAAATCAAATCTCTCTTGTGTTAGCTTCACTGCATTGGCTCCCTGTGAAATCCAGAATACAATTTAACGCCCCCCCCCACCTTAAAAGCCCTTAATGGCCAGTGACCATCCTATCTTAAAGAGCTCATAGTACCTTATTACCCCAGCAGAACACTTTGCCCTAAGAAGGCAGGCCTACTTGTGGTTCCTTGTCTCCAATATTAGAATGGAAGGCCGATCCTTCAGTTATAAGATTCTCTGATGTGGAACCATCTTCCAGTTTGGGTCCCGGAGACAGACACCATCCCCACATTTAAGAATAGGCTCAAAAACTTCCTCTTTGATATAGCTTATGGTTAGAATTGGCTCAGGGTCAGCTTGAGCCATCTTCTCACTATGCTGCTATGGGCCTAGACTGCTGGGGGAGTTCCCATGATGCACCGAACTATATAAATTAAATTGAATTGAATACTACTACTGTTTCAGGATCAAAAGCTAGGTCAACCAAGGCTTAAGTTCAAGCTTCAACATTATTGGAATTGTACAATACAAGACTGCACAATGCTACATGCTATGAATGCAAGGAGAATAAATATGAAAAGTACATTAATCTAAATGGAATTTAAAAAAATAATTTCAACAATTTTCCTGCACCAATTGTCTTATTTTAACACCAGAACATGCTGTCGTATTCCTATTTCCTACCCAGAGTCAACACTGCATTCCTAACTCTATGATTACGATCTTTCCCTTAAGTAACTGAAGTTACCTAAATCTAACCTAACCAAATCTAACCATAATAGTTATATGTTACTCTACTGTAAATTTATTCTAACTTGCAAACTCCATACTTTAAAGACTTATAAAAGAAAAGTTGTGTTAAAAACTTAGTGTCTCTGCCTAAACCACGATAACTCTAATTACATATATAAGACAACATCAGGATTATTTTCTCAGACTTGACGGGCTAAGTAGGACAACCATGACATGTAAACTCACTTTTGTGTTTAAACTGATGGACTGGCAATCTAATCAAGTAGATTTAAAAATAATAAACATTAATTATAGAGACAAATTAGAACGATCATATGAATCATTTTGTAGTCCTCAGTTATTTAGGTATTTTGACTGATTATTCTTTCCTCTGTGGATGAGTGGGCACCTATGGATGGCTGGAGCTCACCAACATTACCTCTTGGTATATGTTGTTCCCATATAAAATACAGTTCTCACCACTTTCACGCCCTTCTTTTTTCTTTGTAGGTGTAAATTTGTCAGTAAAATGCTGAGGCACAGGCTCATATGAAAAGAGGGATCTAATGCTTAATATCCAGACCGATAAATAACCTCTCTGTTGCCACTTTTATGCGAAGCCAAGCTGGAGATATGTCCCTGATGCAAGAAGACAAGGAACTGATGGATCCGTGACTCTGGGTAAACCTAAGATACTCTAATGCCTGGAGAAGACATTGATTGAGATTTATCCTAGTCAGATCAACTTTATGTGCTGACAAACATGCTGTGTGCAAACACCTTTTTTTCTCTTCTTTTTTTCTGATGATTGTCAACAGTCCAAGCACTAGTTTTTTCTGTAAGAATGCTGAAGATATTCAGAACAGCTAATGAGGTCATCCATCACAAATGGATACAAATATGTGGCTCAAAGTTGTCTGCCATGTTCTAAAACAATGGGATGGCAAGACCAACCATAACTAAAAGTAGATCTTACATTCAGTCAAAAAACAAGTAATACTATACATAACTCAAAGTAAGAGACTCATTGACATTTATATTAGCACATTTATGTGATTTTTTTTGGATGGACTGTGGGCAGTGGACAGTGGGGCCAGTGCTATAAATGGAAATGTCTGTGACTGACTGATTGATAATGTTTCATTCCTAACTGAGCATGACTGAGTGCTGATATTACAACATTGGTCATCTGGCTGAATGTTGGAGTTTCCCCATTGGCAGTTGATCTTTCAAAATGAATTGGCGCAATAGTTTCTAATCATCATTGGGGGTTGTATACAGGCAATGTTACCAACCTAGTGTCTTTGTTGCTTGATTTATAGACTTTTCTAAACCACTTTGGCAAGTTTCTTCACAAAACCACTGAGCAACAAATCTGGTGACTTTTTGGACAAACCTCACCAACTTTCTACAGAAGAGAGTTGCTGGATTTACCCTGCAAGCACAAGGTCGATTTTTCACTCCATAGGCATACCTCTCTATGCATCTCATATGCAGCAGCTGACACAGAAATGAATGAGACTAACTTTCATCTCTAGTGATCATCTTACAAGTAAATACAGCCAAAATTATAGCACAGCCATTGTCTTTAACTGGTGTGTATGATGATTGTGTTTGACAATGTTTTGGTTCTAGAATCAGGAATGAGCAATGGCTTGGAGTTGGCTTAGAAGTGACTGCTGATAAACATGTGGTCTTAATGTTGAGCTGAGTCAGTGTGACAATGTTGGACACTATAGTTTCTCTGGGCCCCTGTCTAATTCAAAAAGCAATGATATGTATAGCTGGGGGTAAGACCTGGTGTGCATATGAGAGAAAGTATACATCTCACTTGGAATGGAGAAGCTCTCATCTGTAAATCTGACTGAGATTATTATAGAACGTGTCTGCCACCTAAATTAATTAACAGAAAAAGATAAACAGAAGAGGAGTTGTACTGAAAAACCTAATAAAATTAAGACCACAATACAGAAATACAACAAAATATTGGAATCAAATATGGACTTTTAAAAATTAGATCACTCATACTCATATATGCTGTCACACTGAAACCTGGCTATGTCATGATGAATCTGTTAACCTAAATGAATCCACTCTTCCCAACCAAGGAGGTGGAGTTGCAGTGATTTTAAATTCAAGCTTAAAAATCAACCCTAAACCTAAAATCAGTAACTCATTCATAAGTCTGATTCTGAGTTCTGGGTTTTCCACATCAATCCTAGAAAACTTTAAAGCCTATTCTATTTATTACATTTCTTAGAAAGTTTATTTCTTAGCACATATAAATAAATTATAATTGGTGATTTCAATATCCATGTGGACATGGATAATGAAAGCCTTAGCACTGCATTTATCTCATTATTAGACCCACTTGGCTTTGCTCAGATTGTAAATAATTCCACTCAGTCTTTTAACTCCCCTTGGCCCTATTCTGACTTATGGCATAAAAATTAAATTAAATTTAATAGCTATTCCACAGAATCCTCTCCTATCGGGCCATTGTTTGATAACTTTTGAATTCCTAACGCTGGAATACACACCATTGGGCAAAAAATGTCTTTACTAGATGTCTATCTGATAGTGCTGTAGCTAAGTTTAAGGAAGTGATTCCATCAGTGCTAAATTCACTGCCATATCACAATATAACAGAGAACTCATATGATAACTTTAGTCCCTCCCCAATTGATCATCTTGTTGATAGTGCTGCAGACTCAATGAGAATGACACTCGACTCTACTGCCTCTTTAAAATAGAACATAATAAAACAAAGGAGGCTAACTCAATGGTTTAACTTTCAAACCCACATATTAAAGCAAACTACACGAAAACGTGAGAAGATATGGCATTCTACCAAACTGGAAGAATCATGCTTAGCCTGCCATGATGGTCTTAAAACATATAGAAGGCCCTCTGTAATGCCAGAGCAGCCTATTACTCACCCTTAATAGAGGAAAATTTAAAAAAACAAAAAAAACAAACCCTAGGTTTCTTTTCAGCCCTATAGCCAGGCTGACTGAGTGGAACATGATATATACTAGGAAAATTTTTCTCCTCTTAACCTTCGCCAACTAACTTCAAAAATGTCTTCTTCTAAACCAATAACCTGTCTCTTAGACTGCATCCCAACAAGGTTGCTTAAGAGAGTGTTAACCTTAGTTGGCACCTCTTTATTTGATATATATATCTGACTTTATTAACTCGCTATATACTGTAGTCTTTTAAAATAGCTGTAATTAAACCTCTTTTTAAAAAGCCTACCCTCAATCCAGATGTTTTAGCCCACTCTAGACACATATCTAATCTTCCATTTCTCTCTAAAATCCATGAGAAAGCTGTTGCCAACCAGTTGTGTGGCTTTTTACATAATGATATGGTTTATTTAGGGAGCTTGAATCAGGATTTGGATACAACATAACAAAGAGACAGCATTGGGAAAAGTTACAAATTGCATTGAACAAAGGACTTGTCTTCATACTTGTATTGTTAGATTTTTGTGTTGCATTTTACACTATTGACCATCACATCCCCTAACAGTGATTGGAACATTTAATTTTTAAAGGACTCACTCTCAGCTGGGTTAGGTCCTATTTATCAGATAAATTTCATTTTGTGTGTTAATGATAAATTCTCCATATACTCAAAAGTTAGTCATAGAGTTCCACAAGGTTCTTTGATAGGACCATTTCTATTCACCTTATACATGCTTCCTTTAGGAGATATTATTAGCAAACACTCCATAAACTTCCATTGATATTCAGATGATACCAACTGTCCTTGTCAATGAAGCCATATGAAACCAAACAGTTAGCTAAATAAAAAGTGTGCCTTAAAGAAAAAAGATTAAACTACAAAAAGTTAATAACAGTATTCATATTGGACTCATATCAGTTTTTTTGGTTTGTTTTAATATGATAGCAGCTGTATATCTATGTAGTTTAGAACCATTTTCTATGGGAATACATGTGAAAATAAATCACCTTTTTATCACAGGAGAACAGCAGAAACCAAAATGTGGAAATGAGGGATATCTGCCCAACAAAACTCATACCTAGGTGAGGATATTTTATTCTTCTGGTGGCAAGGAGCCTGCAGAAACTGTTTCAGCACCTTTTCTTGGAATCAGTGCTTACTGCTGTAAACAACCAGCTACAGCCAAATAACATCAGGCATGCCACAACACTGATGGGCTCATGGTAAGGTCGTGATCATGGGCAGTATCTCTGTTATCAGGCATAATTCTTATCTGTGATATCTCTCCTGACTGCAGCATAAAATAACCTGGAGGCATGTGGAGGAGCTGCAGGGCGCTACCTTTGCGTCTTTGTGGTATAGCTGAGTGACCTTGTATGGGGATGGATGCAGACGTGCAGTCTCATATATGACAATGTAATCATGTGGAGTGTGAATATCTTTGATGGTACACCGTTCAATGAGGCTATGCATGGAGTCACACTCCATTTGTGTGTGCCCTGCAACCAGAAAATTCTGTTCTATGGTGACACCATGTTTCATGGCCAGATCTACGTACGCATTTGTGATGGTACAACACCAATTTTGATAGCCGCAGCCATCACTCCAGACTATGACTCTTTCAGTGTTTCAGTTGGCCCCTAGGATCGAATCAAAGTATTTGCACTGCAGATGGGGAAAAACCTCGCTGCTGAGGGAGCCCTCATGCTCCTCCCAGGTGTAACAATATCTACTTTGTTACCCAGGGTGAAGCAAGTAAAGTTGTGCATCTGTAATTTAGTTTTATAATACATTGTGCTTGCTTTTGTCTTGGGGCACAGAAGAACGCACTGAAGGTTGATTGTCCACACTGTGAGTTTGTCACTGGATTCCTGTTTATCCTTAGCTTTTTCAGCTTGAGCTTGAGCCTTTAATTTCGTGTTATTAGAAAGGTATCCTTATCTATATTTCCTACCTTGGCGCCGATACATACATCCCCCCGGTCTTTTTTCTGGTACAAACACAGAGTATTCTGCTCACTGAACGCTTTTTGGAAATATGTCTCACTCACAACATGTGTTCCACTTTTACCAGCAGCTATCTGGTATTCCTTGTGAAGGTCACTTAGAACTGTTCCCGGCTCCAGAAACTTCTTATCCTTATAGGAAGGAGAGCCCAGAGAGCCATTCTTTCAGGAAGGTCTGGTCAGCATCTGATATGGGCATATGTGGACCAGTCTTATTGATCTTGTGTTTTGGTGGATCAGTTTTGGTTTTCATGACCACAGCTAACCATGATCTGATGGTTGAACAGAAAAGAATCTTACACATAGGTAGTTTGTAAAACTACCTATGTTTACATCTATCTGCCAGTTGGAGAAAGGTGGTATGATAGGGATGTTTTTCTCCTTGATGCAACACCACCTTTCTTTTGCTTTATAGGCACATTTTCCACAAAAGTCTGGATATACAGCTTGCGTGTCTCCCAGCAGGGCAATTGTTGAAGATATCTGTCCTCTCTTCTTCAATCAGCAGTTCACAACTTCGTTTCTTCGACCTTAAGAAGTGCTGTGATGTGCAGGGTGGGCCCATGGTCTTTGGCTGTCTCTCCTGTCCCATTGCATTCTTGTAACTCTCCCCTTTAAGGCGCTTCTCTTTTATCACCTGTCACTTCCAAAGATGTGACCTTGGACATTTAACAGTGGAAGCTTCAAGTGCAGCTCCTGTTTCTTCTTCCCTCTCACCTCCCTCCTCTCCTGTTTTTTCCTCACTATGTTGAGCCATGTCTGCATCACTATCATTATCTGGGCAGACATATTTCTCAGGTCTATAGTCCTCATCCAAGACAGAGTCATCGTGTTCACTTTCTGACCATGAATCAGGATCAGAATCAGCTCTGGAGGCTTTACCGGCTGTTTCTTCTTCAATCTGTAGCCCGGTATCTATGTCATTTCCTTCTTTTTCAGGTCCACTGTCATCTAAATCCTTCTCTAAGTCCTTCTCTCTGGTATCAAGTTCATTCCCTGACCCTGAAGCAGAAGAAAATAAAGTGCTGCTGAGTGTTAACAGTAAACCATGTTAAATGAACAGATTCACTGCAAAAACTCATCTTACCAAGAATACTTCTCTTATTTCTAGTCAAAATGTTTTATTTCTAGTCAAAATAAATCTCTTTACACTTAACATAAAAACTGTTTTGCTAGTGTTAGCTATCTCTTACACTTCCTCATCATACCTTGTCACAGAAATGTGATTAAAAGTTTAAAAATACAGTTCCTAATCCCTTTGATTGACTGAAAGTGCATTTACTGTCTAGAAAGTTGAAGAAATATGAACTATCCTACCAGATGAATCAAAGAGAAGAGCTAATGCTTCACTTGTGGTCAGCTGAGCCCTCTTTCTCATGCAGTCCACCATCTTTGTATGTAGCGGCAAAAATGCCTAAGTCAAAGAGATGACTAAGGCAGATAGTGATTTTGGAGTCTAACAAGCGTTCTGATAGGCTGAAGACATAGGCAATAAGGCAGGGTGACGCAGCAGTGGTAGGAGAGTAAAGTTAGGCAGATATCTCAATTTGGCCAAAAAATGACTTAGGTAATAATGCTATGAGGCTAACGAAATTTAGATTTAATGAGGAGCATGGAATTTGTATTATAAAAATACTAGATATATTTACAAATCCTTCACCATCACTACAGGATAGGAAAGTTGTGATGATGCTTCTAGTTACTAAGAGGGTAACTAGAAAGTTACCAAAAGGGTAACTGGAAAATGGGATAAAACATTCCCACATTCTCATACAGTGACACAGGTAAAGTATCTTTTTGTTGCTTCAGTGCACTTCAGCGTTTTTAAAGTTAAGTATTAATCACAGAAATTTTAGCAGTGTGTGTAGGTGATATAGTTATAAACTATACCTCTCCACCAAATCTCCTATGTAAGTTTTCACAAGGAGCTTCCTAAATGGCATTGACAGGATACCTGTAGTCCCATAATCCTTAAGAATCTGTGGGGCTTTCCTCTGATGATGCGACTGTAAGGGATGACTGTGATACTCCATGTTAGTGGTAGGTAGACAGAACAATAGAACTTCATCTTACTGTACTAATTTACAAGGTCACGACAGCCAGTACTTCCTATTATCTACCATTCATCATTCACAATATCCAACTGACATTTATTGTTTACAGCAATTTTTTGTTACTTCCAAAAACCAAATAAACAAAAAAAAATATGCCCACTCAGCTGGCTATAGTGTACCTTGCTTTCATCATCCTAGGAAAAAAATTTGGTCCTCAGTGTCAGGGGTCATGGATTTTGATTGATCTCTTACTTTACTCTTACCCAGATTTTTGGCACTGTTAACAAAACAGATTTTTTTACAAGTCTGTTTCTCATCTTCACAACTGGCTACAAGGACTTTAGTAAATTCCAGGTTGTCATTTCTGTGCTGAAAAAGAGGAATACATGGGTATGTAAGCCAGGTAATTTGCATGGTCCACACACAGTGTACAGACATGCAAATCTACAATGTGGCTGCATAAGTTTTTACCACTCTGATTATAACTTGTTTATAACTTTTGCATTAAAAAGGAACACTATATATCAGCGTGTAGCAAAGAAAAACCTTTAAAGAGTAACTAAATACATAAATGTGTTGGCAAATGATCTTATTAAGGTGATTTTTTTTTCCCAAAAATACACATATTTTGTGTAAAATGATTTTTTTTCTGTCTGCTGCATGACGCTATAGGCAAGACTCTGGTATTTGATATCAGCTGCCGTCAAGTAACATTATAACAAAAATCAAACCTTTGCAGAGCTGCCCATAATGTTAATAAGTCTGATAAGAGACAGCAGAGAGGCAACATTGTACTAACATTATTCAACCATTATTCCTTTTCTGTGGCTGTAAAATCAATACATGGGCCCACCAATAACTAACTGTGCAATATTCAGATATTTATAGGGCTAACAATGGTAACATCGACATGAAAGACAGCAGGGCTACAGTTACGTTATGACATTCTCCCACAGAAACACACACACTGTGGAAGCCCATTTAATGCCACATTGCAACTCAGCTCTCAATTCATGTAACATTATTGTTATTAGGCAAGGCAATGCAAATTTATTTGTACAGCACATTTCAACAACAGGGCAATTCAAAGTCCTTTACATAAAACATAAAAGGTATCGATACAAAATGTAAAATCAATGTATGACTGTCCAAAAAAGTAGAAATTAAAGAGTTAAAAAGAATAACATAGCAAAAGATTAGAAATGTATCTTTGCCTTAAACCTACCCATTTTTTATAAACCATCATTAGTATTTTAAAAATCAATTATTTGACAGACAGGAAACCAGTGCAAAGATCTGAGAACTGGAGTGATATGATCCATTTTCTTTGTCTTAGTGAGAACTCAAGCAGCAGCATTCTGAGTCACCTACAGCTGTCTGATTGAGTCTTTTGATAGACCTGTAAACACACCATTGCATTAGTCAAGTTGATTAAAGATAAATGGATGGACAAATTTTTCCAAATCCGGCTGAGGCAAAGGTTTTTAATCCTCGATATGTTCTTAAGGTCACGGTACTAAATTCAGGTCTGACTGGAACACTTCCAAGCAGTTTTTAAGAGAGATTTTACTAGAAAATTTGAATTTTATATGGTCTTAAAAATTTTTCATGAGTTATGTGTCTTGAATGTTCTTTTTTCTAAGAGTGTCATGTAGGCAGTTTTTTTAGGGCCTTTGGAAACTCCCCTTGTATAGGAGACATGATTTCAGATGTAGCATAATGTTCTATGTCCTTTTCTGGTTGTTAGGACCAAAACTTTGCCATGCTACTTTAAGTTCAGAGGCTACATACCTGGAAGAGGAGAGGTCTTCAACGGTTGCAAAATTTTCAATACAATAGAGGATTTCAAAGGGACTCAGGCTGCTCTTGCCTCACTTTCTAGCTCTCATTTGCATAAGCATTAGTGGTAATGCTTGTGTCCAATTAAGGCCTGTCTCGTCAAAAAAATTTAATTAGTTTACTTTCTAAAGTACGATTTTCTCTTCCCACTGCATCAGCTCTCTGGGGATGATATGTATAATGAATTCTCCTGTCTATTCCCAAATATTCCTTCTCTGTGAGGATGACAGGTTATCCAGGTCATCAGATGGATATCTAGTGTGAAGCAAATCTGTTGTTTGGGAGGATTGTTGCTAGCTCCCCCTTTCATAGCTGTCCAAGTCTGTGTATTACTCCGTATAGGACTTGAAGAGAAGGATAATATAGTCCAGCTAGTCGCATCACAAATCTCAGGGCGATGAGCTCTGCTTGTTACTCATTCCCCCACTTCCCAGGGAAATGATTCACTCTTGGGCTTTGCCCCAAGAGATTTTCAGGAGGGACTGCCACTCATAGATTTAGTACCCTGCACAGAGCCCTCCTGTTTCTTGACAGTCTTTTTGGTGCTTTTTAGTTGTGTGTTATCATGCTCCTGTCCACTGTTTCGAGTCCAGTGTAAAGTGATGTCACTCCCACAGTCCATTGACCTACACTTTTAACTGGTGAATTTTTGTCACAAGCACTGCAATATTTTGTAGAAGTTTGTGTTAGTCATCCATGGAGAATGGGGGCATCTTGCTGTTTATGAGCTTTGTCAAAGTACTAAACTAAATGACTATCCAGTAATTGCAGTTAGGGCTATTGCTGTTGGAAAGCCAGCTCATACGATACCAAGGAGGTCATAAAATATGTTGAAATATGGCAATAGTCTAGTGTATCCACAGAAGTTATGGTCCCAGTGATTTATCAGTATCAAGGAGCCGCTACTCATATTTTCTCACAGCAGAATAACTAGAATGTCAGAAATATGCAAACAAACAGCAAAGCATCTGCATTGTTAGAAATCAAGAAGTCACCTACTAAATGAAAGTAGGTGTGCAGAGTTAGCAAAGTTTGGTATAACTATCGTTATCGTTATACTATCGCTATATTTTGCTAAACACTTTTACAGTTTGATGGGAAGTCTCCGGCTTCTTGTCCAAATTGTGATTTCAATAACATTTAAGAATTTTACCCAAAATGAGCAAACTAAAACTCCTAATTTTGACATGCTACCATAACATTGTTATTTTAATAAACTAGTAATGGATACCTCATGAAGGGTCTGACAGGATACCAGGTGATGCAGCCTCCATCTTTGTCTCCTTTATCTCTGTAGCAGTATTACTGGGATTGTGTTGCACCTACATCAATTTAACTTTGTTAAGATGTATAGGTTTTCATCACACAATAATACACTCAGATGTTCCTGACTCAGCAACACAGTCACTGAACAAACACTGGCAGTATTTGGTCATAAACACTTCAGGAAAAAGTAATCCAATCATTTATTTTGAGTGGCACTACCTTGGCCTCCTATTTTACTGTAAGGAACCATTGGGGTAATTTTTGAGTAAGGCATGTCCTTTGCCTCAAAAATAAAAACTAGTCTCTCTGGACAGCCTTCTTCCTCCTTTGCAATATTCTGAAAACTCATCCACATATTTGTCACCTCTAGATGACTACTGTGATTCATTTTTATCAGGATGTCCCAAACAATGTAATGCCTACATAGTGCTTACTTGTGGTTCATAGAGTTTCAGCATGGGAAGGAGAGCCTTCAGCTCCCAGGCCTGTTCAACCTTTGGAAACTGCTCCCATTTGGGGTTTAGGTATGCAGACACTCTTAACATCTAAAATTAGAATTAGAATTTTCCTTTTTGATAAAGCTTATAGTTAGGACTGGTTCAGGTGAACCATCTCCTGTGGTGCTCAAAACCATTGCTTAGTCTTCTCACCCTCCCCCTGCATTTATTTCATATTATTATGTAATTTTACTGTCTTCAACCATTTAAGCCAACTTTTATAGCATTATGGGTTAAAAGCATGACTCGTCTTGACTCTGCATCCATTCCCACAAGTAAACAAAACTAACACTACTTAGTTTGAGTAGCAAGTACTTAAGTAATGAGAATGATGACTTAATGGCATATTAATAGTTATCAATAACCATATTAATACCTAGCATTGAAAATTAACCCCAGACGGTGGTGCTCTTAGTGGGGAATTTACAATTTTTTCAATATTCCTCATAATCATCTTTAAAGAGACATGAGACTGGGCTGATATGGGTTAAAATTTCACTAAAATTCTATGTTCCTGTCATTTATGTGCTTTAATGTACAACAAAATAATGTCTTGTTTTCATCATTTTGACAATAGCAATGTCTTTCGATGGAGGCTTATGAAGAATTGAAGCATATTATTTGCAGGAAAGAAAACATGGCTGCTAATTATAATTGGCAGAGAAATGGCATGGAAGACAATTGAAGACAGACAAAATGCACAAGTAGCCCAAAAATATGAATTTATTGATCACAGACCTTTTCTGAGTCTGTCATAACTAGACTATAAAGAGTTACTTGTCATTTGTACATTTAACAGTTGTAACTCCACTTTGCTGTAAAAATGTACATAAATGTTAGTCTTCTCAGGATATATCTGTATGAATTTCTGTTCATTCAGAAAAAAACATGACAGTTGAGGAAATGGCAACAAATTACAGTGATGTACTCCGTTAAATCTGCGCAGACAGGTGAGGGAGATCCCGTGCGGATTTACTGAGGTAATTGCATTGTGTCATTTCCTGCTGCTTGTGTTCGTGTAACTAGTAGCTTTTTTTGCCACTCTGCTTCTACCCAGATTATTTAGCTACTATGTCCATTATTATTACTGCTTAAGCACTCCTGGCATGCCTCCTAGACAATGTCATACTCATACCTGGCCCCCTGCTGAATTTGACCAGCAATAATATTTACAACTGCACTGGATCAGATCTGGTCTGATCAGGAGAGATGGCATACATCTCACTTTGGATGGAACAGCTCTCATATCAAGAAATCTGACTGAGTGTAATACAAAGCCAAATCCATGACAACAAAGAGACCAGGAAGAAGAGTTGTAGTCTTACGCATTTCTCTGTGCCTCCATTATGGCTCTCACTCACCCAAAACCCCATAGAGACTGTTTGCTCCCTGACCACCTCAGTGAATTAACTTCAGAACATACAGAAGAGGAGTTGTACTGAAAAATCTAATAAAAATTAAGAATGCCAATACAGAAATATGACAAAATATGAGAATTAAAGTGTACTCTTAAAAAGTAGATCACTCCCATCAAATGCTGTATTTGTTAATGATCTAATATCAGATCACCATATTGATGTATTTTTTCTTACTGAGACCTGGCTGTCTCATGATGAATTTGTTAGCTTTAATGACCCCCCCCCGTCATATTAATACTCATATTCCCAGAGGTACTGGCCAGGGCGATGGAGTTGCAGCCGTTTTGAACTCAGGCTGTTAATCAACCCTAATTCTAAAATCAGCCATGACTTATTCGAAAGCCTGATTCTTAGTCTTACACACCCGACCTGGAAAACTTTGAAGCCTGTTCTGTTTGTTATAGTGAACCATGCCCCTGGACCGTACTCTGAATTTCTATCTGAATTCTCAGTTGTTGTTGTTTTTTTTTATCAACCTTAGTCATTAGTACAGACAAAATAATCATTGTAGGTGGTTTCAATATTCATGTGGATGTTGGTATTGATTGCCTAAGTACTTGGATTTTTTTTTACATCTAAACTCAGTTGGCTTTGCTCAGGGGGTAAATAAACCCACTCACTGTTTTAACTACAGCCTCAATCTTGTTCTGACTTATGGCAGAGAAATTGAACATTTAATCGTCTTTCCACAGGATCCTCTTCTCTTGGACCATTGTTTGATCCTTTTTTAACTCCTGTTACCAGACTACACACCATTGAGCAAAAACGTCTTTACTAGATGTCTATCTGTTAGTGCTGTAGCTAAATTTAAAGAAGTGATTCCATCAGTGCTAAATTCACTGCTATATCACAATATAACAGAGAACCTGTATACTAACTTTAGCCCCTCCAAAATTGCTCAGCTTATTGATAGTACTGCAGGTTCAATGAGAATGACATTTGACACCTTTGCCCCAATGAAAAAGGAAATAATCAAGCAAAGGAGATTTGCTCCATGGTTTAACTCCCAAACCTTTATATTAAAGTAAACAATAGATAGACCAGCAACTATAGACCTAACAACTTTTTTAACAACTATAGACCCATTTCTAACCTTTCCTTTCTCTATAACATCCTTGAGAAAGCTTTTGCCAATGAGTTGTGTGACTTTTTACATAATCATACTTATCTGAGGATTTTCATTCAGGATTTAGAGTGCTTCATAGCACAGAGACAGCACTGGTGAAGGTTAAAAAAGATCTTCTAACCGCACTGGATCAAGGACTTGTCTCCATTCTTGTTTTGTTAGATCTTAGTGCCACATTTGACACTATTGACCAAATCCTATTACAGAGCCTGGTGCATTTCACTGGCATTAAAGGACTTGCTTTTAGCTGGTTTAAGTCCTATCTATCAAAATCAATTTCAATTTGTACACGGTAATGATAAATCCCTCATCTACTCAAAAGTTAGTCACGGAGTTCCACAAGGTTCTTTGCTTGGACCAGTTCTATTCACCATATATATGCTTCCCTTAGGCAATATCATCAGAAATCACTCCATAAACCTATAATGTTATGCAAATGATACCCAATTGCACCTATCAATGAAGCCATATGAAACCAAACTTCAAGCATCTCTTAAGGATATAAAGATCTGAATGACCATCAGATGACCAGCAACTTCCTAGTATCAAAACTGAAGTTTTTGTGCTTGGCCTGCAACACCTCAGAAACACATTATCTAATGATATACTTACTCTAGATGGTATTGCTCTGGCCTCTAGCACCACCATTAGGAACCTTGGAGTTGTCTTTGATCAGGGCATGTCCTTTAACTCCCACATAAAAAAAAAAAAAAAAAAAAAACTTCAAGAACTGCAAGAACTAGTACATGCTTTTGTTACTGATAGGCTTGATTATTGCAATTCCTTATTATCAGGCTGTCCCAATAAAACATGAAATACTCTCCAGCTGATTCAGAATAATTCAGTGGGAGTATTTACAGGAACCAGAGAAAGAGACCATATTTCTCCCATGTTAGCTTCTTTGCACTGGCTCCCTGGGAAATCTAGAATAGAATTTAAAATCCTCCTCCTCACCTACTATGCCCTAAATGACCAGGAACCATCCTTCCTTAAAGAGCTCATAGTACCTTACTACCTACCTACCTGTGGTTCCTAGAGTCTCCACAAGTAGAATGGGAAGCAGAGCCTTCAGTAGTCAGGCTCCTCTGCTGTGGAACCATCTTCCAGTTTTGGTCTGGGAGGCAGACACCCTCTCCACAGTTAAGAGTTGGCTTAAAACCTTTCTTTCTGATATAGCTCATGGTTAGGGCTGGCTCAGGCTTAGTTTGAGCAAGACTGCCGGGAGATTTCCCATGATGCACCAAGCTCCTCTCTCTTCCTCTCCATCTGAACACATTCATATCCCATCATTGCTATTTACTAACTTTACTTATTCTCTCTCCTGTAGTTTTGTGCTCATCTCTCTCCTCTCTCCTCCTGTCGCTTTCTGCAGGTTTTTCTGCCTCTGATGCCGTAGCATCTGGATTTGTGACTGCTGACCAAATACTCCTCCATGATCCTGATCAACACCCACTTTTTTTTTTATTATTATGATTACTACTATTATTATTTTATTCAGCCCTATTATTAATATTATTAGCCCCATTGGTATAACTTGAGCTTTGGTATTCATTTCATTATTGACATACATCTTTGGAATCCCTGAAACCAAAATTGCAATAATGTCTTTTTCATGATCAGAAGTTGCAACTTAAAACTTACATAGTAT
Source organism: Istiophorus platypterus (assembly GCA_016859345.1). Taxonomy (NCBI): domain Eukaryota; kingdom Metazoa; phylum Chordata; class Actinopteri; order Istiophoriformes; family Istiophoridae; genus Istiophorus; species Istiophorus platypterus. The sequence goes on from CM029131.1 coordinate 518,093, forward strand.
AACTCCTTGAGAATTCACTTCCCTCCACAAAATAATTAGAATGGGATTTGCATCACATATATCGCACACAGTATAACGTGAAAGCTATGTATGTTCATGCAGATTGGCACTGCACACCAAATAAAGAATTTTTTAAAGACATCACAGGGTCATTATCCCTCTTCCTGGGCTACCACATCTCACTATCTCACTATCTGCCTTGTAGGAGACATAGCAACATCAGCATGGACAAGAAAAACAAAAGATTACTCCTCAAGGAGGAAGTGTAACTATTGCCAAGGAAATTATCCTCATGAATTGGAAATCAAGGAATACCATTCATATTAATAATTGGAGAAAAATATGAGAAATGTATGTATCTCCCTCCAAACATTACAATAAATCTACAGTCTACCTGGTGACCCATCATCATTTTTTTACATTCTGCATTCCCACCCAAATCTACATACACACACCCTCACATACCCTCACATACACACAGACACACAGACACAGACACACAGACACACACACACACACACACATACACACACACATTATATACATTTATAAATATAAAGGGAGGTTGAAAAAACAAGAAAAATAGGAGAAAAAGAAAAAAGGCAATAAAATGAAGGAGGGAAGGGGGTGGAGAGAAGGAAGGAAAGGAGGAATAAAGTTTAAAACATTAAAGAGAAGATAATTATTGGTTCTATTATTACTTATTTTTACTCTCTCTCTCTCTCTCTATATATATATATATATATATATACTATATATATATATATATATATATATATATATATGTATGTGTCTTTGACTGGCTTACTGACTGACTGACTGACACAATTGGTCAGCCAAATGCCATGGGACTGAGTGCTGGTCAGCTTGATGAGTGCTGCTGTTTCCCCATCAGTCATCATACACAGATTTCTGAAAATGTCAGACTCTTAAGTGACCTTGCTCAGTATAGTATAAAATGTGTATGGTTGCAGATGCAGACTATCAAAAAATATTGATGGCTTGATTCATTTAATTCTTAAAAGAGTGCTCCTTGTAAAGCTGATCTCTCATAAACAAGGCTTTGGGCCTTTTCCAAAAACAGAGGCTGTAGGCAGCTCTGGAATTTTTCAAAGTGTAAATCCCATTATTCTATAGGCAAGGTTCTTCAGTGAATCTTTGCATTGTGTCCTTAGCGTCTATAATACAGTCTCATACAATTAAAGGCTCATGTCAGTAGTGGCATTCATTCAGTTCTGTGTTGGCTTTGTCTTATGAAGCTAACAGTGAATGACAGTGACCTGATTTAGTCTTGATGGGGTTTCCCTCTCTCCTGCTGCTGTTCCTTTGATGGGCTCAATTCAGTGAGCTCTCCAGGCAAACAACACAGCTCAAAGAGGTTGCAGTCTGAATGATGTAGCCATTCAGGTGATTGCATCAATAGATGGCAGAGCACAATTTCAGTACTCCCTCCTGCAGTAGAAAATGAAACCATTATTGCCTTTGTTAGCTCTTTGTCCTGAGCTGGAATCTAAAGGACAGAGTGCTTCCTGATAGTGATTGTTACATCTACAGCATTTTTCACATGACCTAACCTCATTTAAAACTCAATAACTTGAAATTAAATGAAAGTGAGAGTTATTACAGAGTGTCATAGTCTGTCATGTGCTCTCTGCCTGGGAATCACTGGTGACAGAGTCAGATATGAGCTATAAAATGGAAAGCTTTCCAATAATAAGTTATTGAGTGCCCATTTTTTAGGGAAGTGACCACCATAACTTGGGTATGAACATATAATCCACCCTGACTGCTTCTGAGTGGCATCTGAATTTGAGCAGTGATATTTTTTTTCCACCAAGTTGATCTTTCACTTGATTGACCCAGTTTTCCTAAAAACTGCCAGCACTTCATTTCAGAGTGAAATCTGAATTCACATACATCGTGCTTTCATTTAGCATTTGATAGTTAGCAAGCTGTATCTAACTGCAAAACATTATAGTATTTAAAAGTTCTGTTCTGGTTGACTTGATGACACCTGCGGTTAGTGTTAATAATGTTACATGAGCAGGATACACACTTTGGACTTTTTGTAACCCAAGCCATGAACTTTTCTCAAACCTAAACAAGCTGTTGTATACCTAAACCTAATGAAGCCATAACCGTTCCATAATCTCAACCACTGGTAATTCTCTGCTTCTCTGCTAATTTGCTTGGTTTATTGAACTCTCCATCACAGGCTTGTCCTGTGCAGCTGGCAGTTTATCGGGTTTTGTGACAGTAAAAATATCAGCCTCAAAAAAAATTGGTTCCAATATACATTTTTAACTTCATCCTAAACATGGATATGGAACACATTTTTTTCTAAAGTAATCATCATATTTATAAAATAATAGAAAAGATTTTATTCTTTGACAAATCAGTTATCAGATCAGATGAAATCAGTTCATTCTCTAGTGTCCTTCAGCAATTTTTCATCTCTATACTTACATTAGATTGTTAGTCAAGCTTCATTGTAGACTTTAGACATAGAGAAACAGGGACAGACAAGTGTGTGCAGGGCTGAGATGTGAAATGCTCAACCTGATGAAATCTCACTAGCTGAGGGTCAGGGCTGAGCATTTTTCAGGGTTGAGGATATTTCTGGCAATTCAGATAATGTGCTTTTGGCATGTTCCACCCCCTGATAACCATAGTCTGACAGGAGGTTCTCTGCATTTACTGTGAGCTGGTCCGAACACACGTTAAAGCACCAAAGACCCCATTACTGCTGCTGCTTCTGACCAATAATCCACTGTGCCCCCATCTCACCCCAACACACATACACACACAAACATACACACTTTCTTTCCTTTTCTAAAATTTACAACAGCCTTTTAATATAATTAATAATTAATGATGTTAAGATCTGCAGAACTTTCAGTGCATTATAACATTTTTTAAGACTTAACAATTAGCACCATTTTACATCACTGTTTTGCAAAAAATGCGAGGAAATCAAGGATTTTAGAGCAATTATCATGCATTGAATTAAATGTTTTAAGGACACCTAAGATAATTAAGAGTTCTATTACTGTTTTCATTTCATAAAGAGGGCATGGGATAATCTGCAGTTTAAAATGCTTTTATAAATAAATAACACTATGACTTAGAATGTTAGCTGACAAAAATGAGCCAGTGCACAAGAAACAAATTTATCTATTTATCTATTTATTTTTTAATTAATATATTTATTTATTGAGTAGCAGATTCGAAACCACTTATTCATCATGTTTTATTTTGCAAATAACAATATAATTTTGGATGGTATCCAAAGCTAAGATATATCTCCACCTCTGTTCCATAGAGCTCTGTCCAAACATCAGTAGGCCATGCTTTTGCACTGGCCAAGATGTTCCTTCATTACCATGAATTACATTTATTTTGACTCAATCCCACAAACACCCTCCATTTGCCCCAAATACTCACTACAACACCAAATGTTGATTATTCTGCTGCTGAAATAATCCCCATCAAATGCACTGTTTCCTCCTGTTTGAGCAAAATTAGATAAAAAACTAGACTGAGCAGCTTTTTTAGGAAATCGCATTGCTTTTTTGTGTTGGTTTTAAAATGAAACAAATTATCTGTGAACAGATGTCACATCTAGGAACACAGAGATAAGACAGAGAGTAGCTCTGATTAACACCCCTGACTGACTTCTTCTCCATAGCAACATGAACCAAGGTTTATGGGTGAGATACTATGTCAATCAAGGGTGTACGTTTAATTTCAAAAGTATGGGATGCACTGAAATAATAAGTTCTTCAACCTTCCAAAGAAAACAAAACACAAATAGAAGGCATATGGCACACTCTAAGCATGGTTTACTATAAAAGTTCAACAAAATAGTAAAAAAAAAAAAATAGTTAAATTAAAGGCCCACCTACTAGATTTCTTCAAGAGCTTTCAGCCACATCTCATGGAGGAACTATTTTAAAAAGTGATTTTTCAACTTGGAAAATATAAATATGAATAATATAATATTTAAATAATATAAAATATTAAATTTAAATATGAAAAAATATATATCATATGTAATAGGATACTCGATGTCAGTCCTGTATAGCACGCAGCTCATCCCATAAGGCTTTATATGGACCCAGCATGTCCAGCAATCAGAAGATCAGAGCAGCCCATTTGCAGCCTGAGATGCATAAAAGACTCACTGCTCAACCTTATCTCTTATGTTTCTGTACAGCTAAATTGCAACAGCAAATATGTTTCATGGGATCTGTAATCGCTTATATTCAGAGGCAACATTATTTATTAATGAAGCTGTACATTTATTAAATGCAGCAACAGGAAGACCAAGTTTTAATTTGCAGTTAAGTCTGTGGCACTTTGGTTAAGGTCAGGGAAAGGTCATGATATTGGTTAAATGTTAATAAACCTGTTGTATCTGAAGTCAATCTGACCTTTTTCTGTATTAACCCAGATCAAGATCTTTCCTTGATCTTAACAAAGTGCTTTGAGACTCTAAACGGGGCCACAGAAATTTTAATAAGGCTGTTGTCACTACAAGTGTATATTGTACTGTAAGACTGGAATTACCTGCTTCCATCACAACAGTCATCTACCCAAAATCCCATAGAGAATGGGACTACCCCCTGATCACCTAAATGAATTAACTGAAAAATAAACATAAGAGGAGTTGTATTAAAAATCTTAATGAAAATTAAGATCACCACTACAGAAATACCAATGCCATTGCCCCACTAAAAAAGCAGATAATGAAACAAAGGTGTTTAATTCCATGGCCAGGGTTACATTACATCATAGCACAGAGAAAGCACTGGTTAGAAATGATCTTCTAACCACATCAGATAAAGGACTTGTCTCCATAACTGTCTTATTAGATCTTAGTGTTGCATTTGATACTGTTGACCATCACATCCTATGAGCTGGTTTAAGTCCTATTTATCAGACTGATTTCAGTTTGTGCATGACCGGTTTTGTTCACCTTATATACCCTTCCCTTTGGCAATATTATTAAGAAACACTCCTTAAACTTCCATTATTATGTGGATGATACCCAATTGTACTTGTCAATGAAGCCATATGAAACTAATCAGTTAGCTAAATTTTAAGGATGTCTTAAGGACGTAACGATCTGGATGACCATCAATTTTCTACCATTATACACGAACAAAACTTAAATAACTGTACTTGGCCCACAACACCTCAAGACCACATTATCTAATGATATACTTACCCTGGATAGCATTGCTCTGGCCTGTAGCGTCACCACTAATGAATCTTGGAGTTGTCTTCGATCAGGACATGTCCTTTAATTCCCACATAAAGCAAACTTCAAGGACTGTCTTCTTTTTTTTTTTACCACGCAACAGTGCAGAAGTCAGGCACATTCTCTCTCAAAATGACAGAAAAACTAGTATATGCTTTTGTTACTTTTTGGTTAGATTATTGCAACTCATTATCATCAGGCTGTCAATGACAACAAAACTTTAAATACTGATTGAGAATGCTGCAGCATGAATATTGACAGGAACCAGGCAAAGAGATCATATTTCTCCTTTTTTAGTTTCTTTTAATTAGCTGTCTGTAAAATCCAGAATAGAATTTACAATCCTCCTCCTCACCTACAATGTACCTGCAAACCACCTACTGCCCCCATGATCCTGCTTAACACCCACTCAATTATTATGATAATTACTTTTATTATTTTATTGCATATTATAAGTATTATTAGTAGCCCATTATCATAATTATTAGTTTTTATTATTACTGTCATTATTATCTCCCTTCTTAACGCGGTCTCTCTTTTCCTCTCTCTTTCTCTCTCTGCCCAGTTCGTCAAGGAAGACATCTGCCCACCATGAGCCATGATTTGTTCAACATTTCTACCTGTTAAAATGAGGTTTTCGTTGCTGCTCTCACCAAGTGTTTGCTCATGGAGGAATTTTGGGTCTCAGTAAATAATGATAATAAAGAGTACAGTCTACACATACTATATATGAAAAGTGTCCTGAGATAACCTCTGTTAAGATATGTCAATATACCAATAAAGCTGAATTGAATTGAAATGAACTTAACTGAATTGAACTGAATTGAATTGAACTGAAATGAAATGAATTTGATTGAATTTTTGAGAGATTTTACGGGAAATCAAACTCAAACAGTAAAAGTGAATTGGCCATCCGTCACAATGAACTGGTGAAAAAAAGGCAAAATTTAGATTATAAAACTTATCATCTTAACATAAAGTACAGTATGGATGCATTAAAAAGAGACATTAAGGATGCTGTTAATGTCATAAAAAAATTGCATTAGCATTGTAACCTTAATATAATACGATTAAGAATCATAACAATACAATAACAGTTGACTGTCATTTTAAACAGGAGTCTTTATCAGCATCTGAATATTGATTTGACGTGTTTTAATGCTTTGTAATCTGTGGTGCTGCAGACAGCAGTGGTGTGCTGTCTGAAACTCTGACATTTGACACATGATGTGTCACCACGGATGAATGGCAGCGTGTGTAGATATATAAACCCTGTGGCATTATTGTCACTTTGTCATGTGGTCATCATGGTTGTATGGCCTCATCTTTGAGTCTATGAATGGAGGGATGAAACATTCCATAATCTTTTTCTGACTACTCATCAGGCTATCTGAAGATATTAGAGTTACAGCTAATATTTAAAATACAAGTACAAGCAGGGGTACCTCAGGCACTTTTTCTTTTTGTATTTGCTTTCAGGGATTTAAGATTTTATATTCTTGGATATTCTTGGATATATCCAGATCCTGGTTTACACCATTAGGCATCTCCTTTGATGTGCAGTTGACCATCATTAGTTTAAATAGTGTTGACACAAGGTGACTGTTAAACAGTGCAGGAATGTTATGGGTAAAGCATGTGCATTTGACCAACTGAACTTATTCAAAGTGTCAAAGAAAACTTGGTTATATAGTTTACAGTCATGAACTCAATACAAAAAGACAGAAAACACTGATAATAAAAAAAAAAGCCATAATGAATACACCAAGCAGGTGAAAAGTTTACTCCATGAACATCAATAGTGTCAGCAATGACCATTTATTTTGGACAAATTTGCTTGAAATTAATTTAGTTAAATTAATTACAATATTTTACATTACAATATTCCTGGATGAAGGATTCAGAACACTACTAAGAATCCTTGACATTCAGTAATCACCTTTGGGGATACAAATCTTTCAATTTTCACAAACAAACCAGTGGGCAGAAACATGAAGTCACATTAACTGAGAGATTTGTGATGCTGTCCTCCAGTATCAGAATTACTCAGAAACTGAATAAAAAACAATTCTGCTGATTGCCAACAGGTCATGTAGCACTTACTGAACCTGGTATGTTTTATGTTCTCTAGAGTCAAAAGTAACTGACTATGAGGATTAATAGAAGATAATGAAACCTGGCCTCATTGGTCATAATTATTGATGAACAGATATGAATAGGACAAAAAAGGTCACTTATGGAGATTTCTTAGAGGATTGCTTTCCTAAAAGTTCATAATCAGTAGATGCATTTAATAGTAGTTTAGCTGAATCATGTTAAAATCTATATCATACACCACAGAGTTTATTTGAACTGGACAGTGTAGGTTTGATGTTACTACACGACAACAAGGGCTTCTATCTTAGCTGCACATCTTATCTATCTGGTGACACTGATCTTCATTCATTCTAATTTCAAACTGAAAAGCTTATAAAACACTCAAAATAGGTATTTAGTTTCATTTCATGATTACAACTTTGTGTAATAGCAAAATGAGGAATATGAATGAGACTGCCTCCTGTACTGATGGCACAGCTCCCTGTATTAGAGCCCACAGAGGAGCTGCAACCTTGAACAACCTTGTTGCTGGACGCTGGCTCTCCATTGATGAAGGTAAACAAGGCGATGCCGACAGAATCCAAATGTCCCACTGCGATCTGCAAGCATCTCACACTGATAACACTGTTTACATAATTAATCATGTTGCAAAATTAATCTCCCACAGGGGAACACTGGATACATTATCTTTCAACTTAATGCCAGATATCTGAGCGCTCTACAATTGGACAAAATGTCTCTGGAGCTCTTATTACCAGCCACAACTGGTATTGTTTTCACTTTGTGAATCTGTGAATGTGTTGATGTGTCAATAAGAGGCAAACCATGTTCCTGGAGTCCCTTACTGTAGTGGGAACTACCACAGGGAAAGTTTTGAGTACTTTGGTGTCTGTCTGTCTGTCTTGCTGTCTTTCTGTGGATCAGTTTTGTCATGAAGATATCATCAACTCTGTAATATACAGTCATGAAACTTTATAGCCTTGTAGATGAGATCAAACTGAGGGCCACTGCAGCCCTCTAGATAGATGTTTTGCACTGTTAAAGCCAGGGGAATCTCTGTTTATTAAATGTAATATTTTGGACAAATAGTTTGGACAATAAATAAGCTGGGATTTATGTTAGATAAGAAAAAGAAATAAGAAGCCGTAACTTGTTTACACATTGGCAGCACTGCAGTTCACAAGACTGCTTTTTATGCAATTAAAAAAATCTCTAAAATTAAATTGAAAATACAGATATCATCATATTCAAAGACAATCAGATCATTTGTACTTCCAGTGGTAGCACATAACATCTAGTATGCAGTGGTTGTTTAGCAGATGATCAAAACATTTGACCTATTAACTTTTTCTATTTATCAATTAACTGCATATCATTGAGGATGAAAGCCATGCAAATCAAGCAAAGAAAAAAAAAATGAATTACTTAAATTAAAACTTAAGTTAGATGGAAGATTTTACACATTTTCTCAAAATGAGATAAAACAGAAAAAAAAACTGATTAACGAGAACTATTGGGACAGGGGTTACAATATACCTAATACTATAGATAATATTTAATGATATATGAATAATCATCAACAAACAATTATTAAATGTTTAAGAAACATGTAAAAATCATTGACAGACAGTTTTAAACAGTTTATAAGTGTGCTTTAAACTCATAAAAACATGCAGAATTCCATTCTTACTCTTAAAGTAGTACTCGATTTCTTGAAGGTCTTTAAGCCAAATCTCATGCCGTTCATCCAACTGTCATGCAGATATTGGAATGTTTAGAAATACATCATCTATAGATATGGTGAGTGCCTCATTAATACGTAGGACAATGAATTAGAACTGATACATATATATACATATAGTTATTTTATTAAAATGGGATCCAGCCTAATGTTAATAAATGGACGTGATTATTAAACAATTAACATACTATTCATGACAGTTTTTTCACAGCCTATAAGTGTGTTAAAACTCATTAAGACATTCCCTCTTACTCAGTAAAAGAAGTACCATTAGTAGTTTCTAATTTCTTCTATGGCATTCAGCCACATCTCATGGCTTTCATCAAATTTTAATGCAGATAGAACAGATTTTATAGTTCATCATTTGTGAACAGATATTGGCACCACGATAGCGTCACAACATTGCAAACAATGCAAGATACAGTTACGAAATTATCCAGTTGTATGGTTGATATTAAAATGCACGCTGAGTTCAACGATGGGTCTGATCCGATCCCCCCACACACACACACACACATTTTTAGCCCCTGGCCTAAAAACAGATGGGTGACCAATTGAAAAATAAACCAACATAAAGTGAATCAGGAGGGGCTAGGCCAGCACAAGTCTTCATAACAACTTCAGTATGCCCTGGAATTGAATTTATAAGACTCTGGGACTCTACTGAAGGGGTTTTGGAGCACCTTTATTCCAAAACAAATTCTCTCATCTGGGGTTTTGATGATGATGGTGGAGAGTGCTGTGTAACACATCAGTTCAGTACCTCCCATATGTGTTCAAATTGATAGAGATCTGCTGACTGTGAAAGCCATAGCATATGATTCAAATCATTTTCATACTCAAACCATTAAGGGACCCCTTGTGACCTATGGATGGGAGAACTGTCATCCATTTTTCAGATTATTTCTTTAATTTGTCACCCATCTGTACATTTTAAGTAACGGATCCCCGTATCCCAGTATCAATCCTCCTCATTCACTTCAAGAAATTAGGTAAACTACAGTAGTACTGAGTGCTTATGGGTCAGAATGTCAACATGTTGACTGGCATTGTGGCTGGTATGATACCATCATAAGATGATCTCTAGTTCTCTCTGCCTCTAAGACATTTCTTTGTTTCAATCCTGATCTCAGGCTCCAGTGAGTCAGGCAATCATTAATCTTCATTTCAACACAGTCCCTTCTGATTTACCTCCCCTCACACTCAGAAATAAAGCCAGCAACACAGCTGTAAACTTCATGACAAAAAATAGAAAAAAAAGACCTTTGGCAAAGAATTTGTAAAGGCATGAGAGATGAGAGGTGGGAGCTCCAAAGGGGCCTTGCAGTCTTTGAATTAGAAATGGATGAGACAAATATTCACAACACTTAAGATGCTCATATTGCATGGAGGCTATTTTCCCTGTGGATTCATGGATAATTATATACCCACTGGAGATGTAAAAAGCTTATATGAGAGGGTATGTAATGAAGGGAGATATAAAAGAAGTGATCAAAAGGAATACTTAAAATGGGACCTACAGGAATCAAAAGATTTACTGCATAAAAACGACTGCAGCTACAGAAGCATCCCTGATTGTAGTGTTCTCCGTAAAACTCTTTCTCTTACCTTAGTGCATCAGTTTACGTAATCGGTTTTATGAGCTTGCCAGTTGGGCAAGCACATTTCCAATGTTACCTCAGGGGCAACAGTCATATAATATAATCCACTGAAATAGCCCTGCATAAAATATTTCCTTTGTCAAGATTTTGATGTTCTTTGTTTGTGTCAGAGATGCAGTGATTCAGCTCTGTAGTAGTCTATTAGGCTGTAGGTTGTGTTGGGTTGTTTTACAGTTTAATTTGTGGACATGTCTCATGTAACTTAGAAGATGTGATGTGGACTGCATGTAGACCAGCAGGGTCAGTATTCATATGTAATTAACAAAGGCGCTCACTTTAAGGAAAAAGAAACAACAAAAAAAACAAACTTGAAATAAATGATGAATTGCATGTAATTTGTTAAATACCTCAAATGCAAGCCCCTTAGCCTCGTGAACTAGGTCAGAGAATTGACATTAATGTGTGACGACTGTGATGACAAGCTAACAGGCAACTTCAGATTTCATGTCATGATAATGTTTCTTTAAGGCATTTACATTGTACAAAATCAGTAAAAAAATCCTGCATTTTATTCATAATTCATTTTGCATTTTTTAGAAGAGAAAATGAGAACCTGAACCAAAAGGACAGTAGGTTATGCAATGTCTACCGATGGATAATGAGACATGTGTGCTGCGCAAACAGACTGTGATTATTGAACTTCCAACATATAATTTTAGACTGAATATTTTAGTTCTTTTCTACATTATTTTCTTCCATGTTAAAATGGTAAATCAAATCACATACAGTGTACAAAAAATGAAAGCTCTATGAAGGTCCATTAGTCAAGCCCCCAAGTTTCTATGTAAGTGCATTTTTTGTGCATCACTAGAGCACTCATTTCAACAAGAATCTCAGCTCGAGTAGCAGAATTACTTAGGTCATTATTCAACTCTGAAAAAAAAGAGATGGCCTACAGTAGGATATGAGTTAGCACTAATCCATTTTATGTAATGAGAGATAGGTCAGTTCCTGCATGTTGGGTAATGCTGCAGGCAGAGGGATTCCCACATTAGTAAAAGTTCAAACAGGTAAAGATATTTTAAAAAGCTGGATCAAGACTAACTGTGTAGCAGAGTCTAAAATCTGGCAGCGTGGTAGAGTCGAAGCCTGGGAATTAAAGCAGAGGTGATTGGTGATGATTTGCAGCTTGCAGCTCGACACCTGCGCACCTGTTACCACTCCTGCAATCGAAACATATAAGGGCAGAAAGGTAGAAGAGAGAGAGAGAGAAGCTTCTGGCTAGGAGGGAGATCGGGCAGAAGCAGAGATTCTTATATAATTTTTCAATTTTTTTAAATCCAGTTAGACCATTTTTAAATTGTTATTATTTGCTAAAGTGTCTTTATTCAGGCTATCAGTGTATGAGGGAATTTATGAACACCAATTCCTAATTTATATTAAATTCAAAGACTTAATCTTACTGTGCTAGTGCTTACATTGAAATGACATTAAATTTGTTGAAGGATACATGATTGCTTCTTTGAGACTTAAAAGAAGCAGGCTAGTTGTTAGCACCTCATTTCAATATAATGCATGTTTAAAGCATGATATGCTCTCAGCCAATAAGATGGATTGGAGCCTCTGTGACCACTGCTTTTAAATCAAAATGAAAACAGCTCCTTATTCTTCTTTTCGTGCAATAAATATGAAATGTGCCTCTCAGTTTCTAATGGCTAGTAAGAGCTCATTTGAAATCATTTGATTAGCCTCTAGGTTATTACTTGACTGTGAATTATAGTGTGTTAATCATTAAATAATCACATATCCGTTTATTAACACCTAGCTGGGTCCCATAATGATACAATGATTATGTATTCATTATATGAGTCAGTTCTATTGCATTGTCCTATGTATAATTGAAGCCCTCTCCATATCTATAGATGATGTATTTCTTAACATTCCAAAATCTGCATGACAATTGGATGAACACCATGAGACGTGGCTTAAAGGACTACTACTACTTTTTTCTGAGTTCAATAAATGTAGCTCTTCATTTTTCATTTTTTTTTAGTTTTGAACACATTAATGGTTTAAAAACTTTCCGTCAATGATTTGTCGATGTAAATGTTGGTTGATGTTTGGTATATTGTCACACATGTCCCAGTATTTCTAGTTAGTCATAGTTTTTTTTTTTTTTCTTTTTCATTTTATCTTGTGAAAATTTGTCAATTCTTCCATCTAACTTAACTTGTTTTTCTTTTTTATCATCTTCTAAACAACTCTTGCATAATAGATGTTATATGCTACTTTGTGATGTACAAATCATCTCGTTGTATTTAAATTTGATGGAGCCTGTATTAAAACCAGTCAATACATTTACACACAGCAACAGTTTTTTTTATTTTAACTTTTTTTTTTAATTTTACATAAATTTTGGCTAAGCTTTTGATTTATTTTTCAAACTGAGATATTACATTTACTGAATAGAGAACCTCCCGGCTTTAACAGTGCGAAACATCTATCAAGATGGTCTGTAACAAACTGCGAGGAAGAGTTTGTTTTTTGCAAATGAAACATAAAACTAGAGATCATATTGTGATGGGATCAAACCAGCCGCAATGACGGTCAGAATATTGATGTTCTGACCTATGAGTACATAATAGTCAATGCTGCATTACGTGTGTACTTAGTACTCATAAGTCGCTCACTGAATGCAGCCTACATTTTGATCTAAACTACAAATCTGTAATGTTTTATGACTGTGTCTTGCAGAGTTCTGACAAAATCTGCTCACAGCTGTTAAAAAATACATGAATGAGCCTCTGGTCTACTCCTCTGGCACCAAAGCTTCAAGCTAGTATTAGCAGCTGATGATGTCATTATGGCTGACTCATAGGCTTGCATGGTCTTGATTCTTGCATAAGTTGAGACAGTGAGAGAGACATAGATGCAGCAGATGAGCTGGTTGGAGCGTAACGGAGCAGGGAAACTGAAGGGTGAGAGGAGCGAAGTGGTATGCTCTACAATCTCACTGTAGCTTTAGGTAAAATATCTGAATACTTTTTCACCATTGTTTATTTGTGCACGTGTGTTTGTGATGAAATAGTTGTAGTAACAGTAGAGGCAGGTGATGGGCAGTTTGAGTGGGGAGCTGGGTGTTGGGGCCCTGTGAGATTTAACAACAAGGAAACCAAAAATGCCCCTTTGAGTGATAATTATATACTCTGTTCAACAGTTTTAATTTTTCCTATTGACTCATATTAGCCTATATCAGTATGACGTGAATATAAAATATCCTCAGGAAACCTACTTGCTAAAGCTTGGAGAATTAAAACACAGAAAACATTAATAAATCTATTAAGTTCACAGACCTGAAGAGGTAAAACTAATATGTCAAACCAGACACACAGAATTAGATGAGATGAGTTTATTGTCTCTGCAATTTAAGCAACAAAGGAAACTTTTCACTAGTGTTGGATTATTTCTAAATATATTTACTCAAGAAATGTACTGAAGTAAAAGTATTAAGATACTTGTTCTATACTTGAGTATTGTCATTGTATGCTACTTTATATTTCTATTTCATTACATGCAGAGATAATATTGCCCTTTTTACAGCACTACATATATTTCAAAGGTTTAGCTAGTAGTTATTAATGTTTTGCACATGGTGGGTCCAGGTTTCTTCACGGATTGAGCATTTTGATTCAATAATTTCACAGAACGTATACAGCAGCTAGACCTGCTTTATAATCTGAAAAGACATGGAAATCTCAGTTCCTATAATACGGAACCTTTTAAAAGCAATTTAAATATAGCACTAGGTACATTTTTTATGGAATTACTACCAAACTATATATAAAAAATAGCTCCAACTCAAGTAGTTATAGCAATAAAAACTGTTTACACATTCAAATGGAAGTCATAATGATCAAATAACAAAGTATGTAATAATGTACCACTTGTGGAGAGCATCTGACAATGATTACATTTACAGTATACTCTATGTATATATATGGACATGAGTTGTTGCCACAGTCTAAATATAAAAAAACTGAATGATGGATAATCTAGTACTTATTGCAAAGCTACTGTAAGGAATGATATATTATGACTGTTTTCCACTTATTTAACTTATATTTGTATATAAATGCAGAGAAATGCATGTGTTATGCTGTGCACATGTGTTTCTGTTTTCCATTCATGTACCATTCAGGACTGTCTGTTGTATCGACGTATCGAGCTGTATGTCTCGACCTGGGCCGGGCAACCAAATTGAGCCATCATTGGTTTAATGTATCTCTGTGCCTCTCAAATGAGGCTGATCCTGCTTAGATATCAATAATTTACGTGAATGGCACAATGATTTTGGGAACAAGTGGTGTACTGATAAATACAGCTCAAGAGTTATGGTAAATGTCCGTGTAACAGCAGTCATCTCGGTTAGTGTTTCATTTAAAAAACAGGAAATCCACCTGTTTGCAGAATACATCTGGATATACTGCCACTGCTGGGTTAATGAAGCTGCACTTAAATGTATGTATTAATAATGGATCAAGTGACTTTGCGTAATGTGGAAAGTGTTGCTTGTAATGAAAAAATCTCCACTTCTTCTCAGCTTGGAGACTCTATAGCCTCTTTCAGCTCATTGTTTATGTATTAACACACAAAGTTGGAGATTAGTTAGTGGAAACAGTGTGACATTTAGAAGCTAAAGAGCCATATATCTCTGTCAGGGGTGGATAGAGACCAAAAACAGAGCTAAAAAAGATTGAAAATTGAACTAATGGACTTCACCTTATCCACTGTCTAGACTGGAGGGAATTAAGATGAGTTTGCAGGCATGCCATGGTCTCACTGTGGTTGCATGTTATTAATTGTTTTGGAAATCTTTAGATATCAAGGATTTTGATAATTTTTTCTCCCTTTTTCAGGAACGTATGAATGTGTTCTTGGCATGTTTGGGCTTGATTTATTTGTTAGATCATAAATATATAAATGTAGCACAGCATTTTGTCCTCAAATATAGATTATTTTAATTATTTTAACTATTTTTTAATTACTTAGTTTGCAGATTATGTCTAATGTGTTATCTGTCATGGCTGGTAGTAGCAGCACAGGCTGTTAGGACCCAAGCACATATACTCAGGCAAGGTAGGTGACGGGAAGAAACTTCAGTAGCAAAAATGAAGAGGACTACATTTACAGAAAGATGGATGGATAATCAGCTAGGCAGAATGGTAGACAGGCAGGCAGGCAAGCAGGTTTATACATGTTAATACATGCAAGTAGCTGGGTTCATCAGTATGCAAGCACATGGAGACATAAACAGATGATCAGGGAATAGAACAGGTGTGTACGTGGGCACAGAAGCCTAGGTGAGTAAAAAGACAAGTGAGCAGGTGGATCTGGCAGTCAGATGACTGGGATAAGGAGGAAAGTCCGAGGACCTCTGTTAGGCAGAAGTATTTCACATTTTTTGACTATTAAGTAACTTCACTAACTTTTGCCACTATTATGGTTTGTTTCAAAATGAGGATGTTACATGTTATTTACATGCAAATCCACTACTAAACAAACACTAATTATCATTTGGACGCAGGTTGAATTTGCTCCAAATTAAAATCCCCTGTGAGAATTAAAAGGTGACCTTTGTGTTATGGGGGGCACACCACCCTGCCACTGCTTATGTTAACATCGGCACGCAGTCTACACAGCACTCACACAGCTTGAACACCATTAGCAGAAAAATATGAAAGCAGTGGAAGTCTAAGTAAAGTCTGCATATTGGTAGCCACTAAAAGATTTAATTATCCAGAAATGATGTATTTGCATTCAGTTAATAAATGTCTTTTTTGATTCATTTTTGTACATAGTTTTCATATGTTTTCTCTAAAATAGTTAAGTATGCACAGTGCACTTATATGAAAACAGTGCTTTTATTATCTATATATGTTATTACCTGTCAGCATGTTGTGTGAAACTGGGATTAGTTGCCCTGTGTGGCTCATCTCAAGTGTCAAGAAGGAAACTATTTTATAGTTATCCAGTTGAAATGTGTCTCTCTTGATTTACAAATCCTGGGACTATAATACTGATATTTATATGTTAGTTTAGGAATATCAGGAATATAATCCAGGAATATTTTTTTGTGTCCTTATAATAGATCTTTCCTACCTATCAAATGAACTGAATAGTCTTTATCTACATGGAAAATTGTTAATCTATAATACTTTGATGCAATTTTGATGTATGTGTGTAGATGACATTTAAAGTTTCTGTCCCTTTCCTGTTGGGATTTGTCCTTAGCTGAGCACTCCTCATGTTATATGACATGGATTTGTTTGGGAAGATGGAACTAATTGCTCTTATTTCCCCTTGATGGATTAATGAAACAGTAAAAATAAATAAATGAATAAGTAGATAAAAGCCTTCTTCAGAGCTTTCAATTGCATCAAGCAGTCTTCCTCCCAAGAAGAGAACTATGGAAATTGTGTCCTTAAAAAGCATCTAATTTTCTATGCGAAATGCCTTGTGTGTATATTATAGTTTTCTCTCATTTTCTAAAGGTGGTTGTAGTGTCAGATTCATTTGAGTGGTGCTCTACATATGACAGCATATCAAAAAAAATAAATTACCTAAAGTATTAACATACCTAAATAAAGTCGATTAACAGATTCTTCATGTCAGTTTGTCTTTCAGTATGTCATGTCGTGTCTTAAGACTCTAGTATGTAGTACTAGTCAGTTAAATACAATAGTGTAGCAGGGTAGAGAAGCCCTGTTAGAGCACTACTGTTAGAGCACTACTGTGCTCTACTGTCAGGGCACAGCTCAATAATTTAGGTTGTTAAGGGTGTATTTTTGTAGCCCAGCAATGAAAGTATAAGGATTATTATTGATGTATTTAAATGGCATTCGTCCACAGCTGAAAGTCGAGGGCTATCAAAGACAAAAACTCTCCAACTGGATCCTTTCTTTCACTTATGGCCACTTGTTAACAGCCTCCCTCAGCTGTACAATCAACTTCCCAAGAAATCTCAGTGTGAACTGCCACAGATTCTATAGACAATCAGCGACATTTTAATTTGTCCTCTCAATATCTTATTTGCCAAGGAGGGAGCCTGGAGGGGGCTCAGCTGAAAATTGTCCATAGCATTATTGAACGTGCCAACGATCATTTAAGGGCTTAGTATTGATGCAGACAGGGCAGAGGGGTGACAGAAGTAAAAATCTGGCTGGAGGAAGATGAAGGAGGTAGGGAGACGAGTGATGAAAGGTCTGAAGTCAAGATGTGCTGTGGGGAAGGATAAGAGAGTCTTACAAAGATGCAAGATGAGACACCATTAGACAAAGAACCAAATGGTAAACAAGAAGAGATGGCTTGGTAAAATAGAGGTTCAGACTAGATTGGAAAGAAGAGGTGATGCTACCTGTAACACTCCAGTTTTTGGCGTTTCCACATACAGAAAGGGATTCACATTTTAACAATATCTTTTAATTAATTTACTGTACAGCATCACATAGCTTTTCTATTCATTCTAGTAAGGTGAAGGACTATTTGCATGACGGGGAGTTTATCATTCAGCAAAATTCATTTAAAAGCTGTTGAGTGAATTGGGTTGGGGTGGAGGGAATATAGGGGCATTTAGCCATTAGTTTAATTTGATTCCTTTTTGGCTGAAAGCCATAAGGAAGCACTAGTTAGATGAAATGAGAAGTTACTTCATGCAAATTACTCTATTTATGTCAAAAAATTATCTGTATTCAGATTTGACCATTGTGCATAAATGATTCAATAAATACACAATAAACTGTATTTGAACCCTAGTTTACAAAAAAAAGTCAACTTCAGGACTTATAGTTATAAGGTTTTTCTATGATTATAAATAAAAATGAAATAATTAATGAGTGTCTACATACGCACATCCATACATATGTACATCTGCACACGTATATAGTACATATACATAATACATATACATACACAAATATACACATGCACACGCAAAGACACACATACATACATTAGAAATACATACACATATACATGGTATACCAGGAGGAGCATTAGGAATTGTACTCTGAGAGAAACTGGCGGTCAGTTGAATTTTTTTTGGGATTGGATTGATGTGGTCGGAGTTTTTTGTTCTGGTTAAACCTCAGCTGTTGTAATTTAAATAAATTGTAGTCTGTTAATTTTTATGGCTGGAAGAAACATAAAACTGCAATATTCCAGTCTGCTAATTACAAATGCATGCATAAGTTTTTTTTCTGAATCAGAATTTGAGTCAGGATCATCCTCATTCTTGCTTTCTGAAATGTTTTGTAATTTTTATTTGGTAATTGTTTTGGGTAATTGGTAAAAAGCAACCTGCTGTCCAACTGTTAGTAACTGTAAAGCGAAAAAAAGATTAATTATAAAAACATTTTTTTTTTGTGTTTCCATAGTAACTACACTGATAAGATTAATGCAATGTAAATTCAATTTTTTTTTCCACCAGAGAAACATAGTTTGAGAATTTTATTTCTTTTATCCCTTAGTTATATCAACTTCATCTCATGCTGCACACTGCCCCAAAAATCTCCAGCAGCAAGGTACACCCAAATCCATGTGGCCTGAAAAGCAAGATCTAGGTAAAAAAAGTCCTGAAAAGATTGCTGTATTGCTTTTGGCTGCTTGTTAAACTCTTTGCTTTGAGGACATGGTAATAATGGAAGGTAAATCAACGTTGTTATCAACTCTTTCATGTGGACTTTGCTCGCAGCATAGTAAGAGAACTCATGCTTTTGCATATAATGGAAGGAGGCATAGATGAATATAAAGTTGGCCTCAGGTGGCCATGTTGCACAATAACACATAAAACTGAGGTTGTGCATTCACCCAGCAGAGACCCACTTATTTTGAAGTGTCTATGACAAAGAATTATTAAGCTATTGGCAAAAATCAATTGTTTCACAACAAAAAGCACAAGATAAATTTTCATACTAACTTGCACTAACAACAAAATTACTTGGATCTTGTGCGCACAAGATCAAATAAAAAAACAATTATCTTTACAGACTTCAAGGGCTTTGTAAAGGGCTCTGTTGGCCATTTTTATGCACTTTTATGACATCCTCTAAGTTTAGCCCTTCATTTTCAATCTACTGTCAAGTTTTGCAAAGTTGTCAAAGAATCATGCTTTAATATCAGATAATTAAGTAAAAATAATACCAGTGGAAAATCAGTCAAGCTTTATCCTGCACTGCAAGACAAATCAGCTGAAAATTGACTAAAAGTTATTAATGATGAATTTCACTAATAAGTTCCTCTTTTTCGTGAAAAATTTTGACAAACTGTATGTTTCTATCGGACTGAGTTATGATCCTGAAAAGAAGGTATGCAAGTTTGATGTTAGTTGGGTTAAAAGTCTAATTAGCAGTAAAAGTAAATATTACTGCACTAATTCAGATGCTCTGCTCATCATATTGAATAATGTGTTTATATCCAAATAATGCTTCTATGTTCAGTCTTCTCCTTACCATATATCATGTAAAACCAGAATACATCAGGCAATTTAGATTTATTTAGAATATCTAATATTTAACAACTACACCCTGAGATGCGTTGAAAAATCATACTTGCTTTGCTCATTTCATATCAAGTTTATTGGATTTACTAATTCAATGACAGGGGGAAAGGTCAGGCCCTAAACCCTTAGTTTAAGCCATACACTATAGCTCAAAGCCATTACGATGGACAGGTTGCTGACTCAATGCCTGCCTAAATCACCAAGATAAAGCCTGGGCTGTCTGTTTCGTTTTATAGGACAAATACATCAATTCAAGCAGGTAGAGGCCACTCAAACTACTGTCAGATGAGCCAAAGCAGCCAAAACACCGACTACAGTTTAACAGGGGGGGATACCTGATCATGAGCAGGCACATCAGCCTGAGATTTAATACCCAACTCTTTTCAGGTCCCCAAACTTTATCTGAAATAATTGATCACACAGATCAACCAGCTAAGCAGACAAAGCAGGTTATGGTTCTATCTTTCATGCAACCTATTTTGTCACATAAAGTGGCACAAAAAAATAAATGTATGTATGTATATATATATATATATATATATATATATATAACACACAAAATTAATCTATCTATACCTGAAACACAAATCTGGGACTTGTACAAAAGGCTTTGAAGACTAATGGGCTTCCCCACTTCTCACGCTTCTGGACCCCACTGTATAAAAGACCCTTTCCCCTTGCAGTACGTCAATGTATAACCTTAATTTGTATAAAACTCAAAAAAAAAAAAAAAAAAAAAATACCAGACAAAATATTAACTCATTTTGGGCCAGCACTAGTGTATAACATAAAGCAATCATAGTAATTAGACTTACATTTTTCATCAACAACACTCTGTTGTTGGACAACAGAATGCATTTGAATGTAAAGGTGTCTCCCAAGGACACTGAAACTATTACATGACTGGTCTAGTTAACAGTTACTCTCTCTTCCCAGTTACTGTTCTTTCCTGCTGTAGCAATCTCACACCTGTATGAAGATATTACACTTTAGTACAAACAAGTTGCATTCAGACTTCTATGCATCCCCCTCTCTCAAGGAGGACGACACTAGTTTGAAATAGTCATCAACAAAGTAAATCAATATCTAATTACAAGCTGCACGGTGCTTCAGCAGCAGATGGGGAGAGGTCTTCCCTTTCTCCTTAAACCAAGGGCTCAATAACACCTTGTAGATTATTTCTTCACCTGTCATTTGCATGCTGGCCCAGTAATGGCACCTCACTTTGAAAATGTATTACCATTTTGGCCTTAAAGTCAGCATTTCTCAAAGGACAGAGATTTGTCTTGCTGTGGTCCATGATTCAGCCTTAGCTGCATTAAATTTACACCACAAAAGGCAATAATATAGCAATAATGAAGGTATGTTTGTCTTGCAGAAATGTAAGTGCATTCTCTGGCTCCAATTGTTTAAAAGAGAAAATGAAATGAATCACATGACCCATCCACACTCACACTCACAGTAAAGAATCTATATGTATTATTAATATTAATATTATTACTATTGATAGTGCAGTCCCTCGTACTAGAGCTAAAACTGAGGAGGAGTGTCATTAACATAATTCAAGGAATCTACATTTTATTTAGTGATTTACCATTTTCAATCAGCTTTTAATATATGTGAAAATGTGATTGGCATAGAAGGCTCTTCCCATAAATGCTGCCTGAGTTGATCAGATCAGGAGCAATGAAATTGCAGTTAGATGGGCCCAAACAGACGGTAATCAGCATGGGTGATAGCTGTTAGTCCAATGGGGATCACTATCTCATTTGCTATTCTATTTAAACACCTGGGAAGGTAGTGACACCAGATCTAACAGAGTTCACTAAATACTTCTTAGCAAATAAATCAGCTGTGCAGATTCTCTTAAAACCAAATCATTCTGAAAACATGGCTACTCAGGTAAAGGGCACATGGACCACTCTCCTCCAAACACCACTAAAACCTATCCACATAAATTTCAATAGAGTTTGCAGTATTAATAAAACCATACTGCTAAGCTTAGAGCTTTACAAGTAGTTTCCTTAAAAATGCGGTTTGTCTTGGGATTGGAATAAAGTAAAGTAATGGCAATGTGCCCTTTAGCAAATAAAATATCTTGTGTGCAGTGCTGTAATTTTTCCAGAAGGTGGTGCAAAAAGAAAGTTTAAGCAGTGTCAAAAATGTACATGGTTCATCCTCCAGGAGACCTTCAGGTTAATCTGCCAACTAGATTTCAATATTATGCATATGGCTATTTGTACCTGATGCTGGTAATAAATGAAAGAACGGGGGGTACCCAAAAATATGAATTCATCAGAAACGACATATTCACATATTATGAATCAGTTTGTTTTCAATGCACCTTTGTCATGTAAATTCAACGTGATCACAAACATCATCAGGTATCAATCTCCAGAGATCTTGGATATCAAACCAACTTTTAAGATCTTGCTCTGAACAAAAATGTTCAGACTAG
Organism: Istiophorus platypterus; assembly: GCA_016859345.1. Lineage (NCBI taxonomy): Eukaryota > Metazoa > Chordata > Actinopteri > Istiophoriformes > Istiophoridae > Istiophorus > Istiophorus platypterus. The sequence continues at coordinate 540,809 of CM029131.1, forward strand.
CAATTACACCCTTAGCCTCTGCTGGATGTGGACCTTGTCCCAGCTCACCTGGGTCCCCACTGGAGGGCTGGCACCCCACCATGTATCTTAGTAGGAATTTTTGTCTCCCAGTTTCTGAGGACCATTTGGTTGATCCCAGCAGTAGCATATATGCTGTGAGTCTAAGAGCCCAAGGCTGAAACTACAAAGGACTGTTGATTATGCTTGACTATCTGTAAATATCACTGTATGCCTTTGCAGGGAGCTGTGGTTTAATTCTGGAAATGAAGCCTATGAAGCTAATTACATCATACCACTAGGAGGTATTGTAATGCCAATATATGTTTCAGTGTAGACTGTATATTTTAAATAGAGATAAAGAATTAGAGAAAGAGAAGTCACCTAAGTGGTTACTATTGGACATACATGATAGTGTATTATGCTACAATGTCATCTGATAAAACGTTTTTTTTACTCTACACATTTCACAAAACAACAGTTTATTTAAACTTAGATCATGTTTGTACAGCTTAGTTTTATTAATTATAATATTCTACCAGCCAAAGTAATTGCTGAGAACATGGCAACAGTGCTAAAATTAGTCCAATGGGGAAAAAAACACAAGCAATCAGATAATCAACCTTGTTATATAAAGCAGCCAGTTTAGCAGGATGTGAAACAACTTTATTTAGAGGTAAAACAAACAGAGAACACCTGAGATTCTGGTAGTGATACTTCATTGCACAATCAGTGCAAATCAATATTAGTTTAGTGGATGATCTTTAGATATGATGTAAGTTATCACGTTATTGAATGTAATTAATACCTCCTTGAAAGAAACAACTGAGACGCAAATGTAACATATGTATAACTCTTCACAATGAAAATGACATTCTAGCCTCATATTTGCTTTGCACCTGACCAAGCAACAACCGAAGGTCATTGTAAACCTCTGTTGTGCAGCACCAGGTGTAGGGGACAGAGACATTTTTGACATTTCTGATAAGTCTCAATTTTCAATAGAGAAGGTATATAAAGTTCACACAGCCTTTGGTGAGGATTAAGCTGGGTACAGTCATGTTTGGACGGTTCCATCTATCAAGAACTAAAAGTGAAGCAGATATTCACAGGGTCATCCCTCTCCTTGTCACACCATAAGAGGGGAGTATGTACATAAATCTTCACCCTGTTTGCCACTGAGAATTAGCTTGACACTTTGCAATGATCCTGCAGCAAAAGAAGCTCCTCTTGATATTTATAAATCAATGATTATGCATGCTACATGATCTGATTATGCATATCAACAGTGGGTCTCCACATTTTAGCACAGCCCAGGAGGGGAAAAATGTTTATCATCTTCAAATACAGTATAAGATGTATAGAATTATATACTCCATGGTCTAAGACTTCTTGTGAATAGACAATAGATAGAACAACGTGTCAAGTTATGAACTTACCTTCTGCTCCTAATAATCTACACCACTGTGGCACTTTTGTATTAGTTTATCTTGGATGATTAATCTATTTGAAAAAGTCATTTAGAATGCAGATTGTGTTTAGCAAAGCACAAATACTGTATTAAATGTTATTTGTTCTTTAAATGGAGGAAAACATGGCAATTACATGGCAATCCACTACACCACATCCATGGAACCTCCAGTGGCAGAGAAGTGACAGGTTAACCCAATTTCAAATTACTTCAACAGTCTTCACAATGTCACTGTCAGAGACTGATCATCAATTATGGTGTCCAATGAAATGCTTTACCCTCTGATCCAGAGTTTCACAAACTTTCTGGGAGAGGGTGCCTATCTTTAGATCTTACTTTTTCCCAGCTTTTCAAAGGGGCTATATTATACTTATTTTTCAGAATATACTGTATATTTTTACTTCAGGGCCCTGGTTGAAATTGTTTACATACTTTAACTTCACTTACTTTACTTTTCTTATACTTTCCATTGCAGTACCTGATTTCATCCTCCCTCTAAGACAGTCTGTTTTAGCTCCTGTCCCAGTCTAGAACTATCATGAGACAGCAACTTGCATCAAACAATGTTTGACTATATTCTGCCCCGTATCAACATAACTAATTGTGGATTTGTTGAACTTACAAAGAAACTTGGTTATGTAGTTGAAAAACTGTTCAGTAACCAAAGCATCTGCAGCCTCTTTGAGTCTTAACTTGGACTGCTTTTTCTAAGACAGTTATTGCCATATGTATGCTTTACATTTTTTTTCAAGATTCAAGTTATTTGTTTGATACCCTTTCAAAAAATTAGACAATAATGTATAATCTATATTGTGATCTATGAACACTGCAATCAATTTTGATTGTCAAACAGAGAAATGTCTTGTTTTGCTTGAAGAATTACTACTTAGATTTACTACTTGTAATAAAGGATAACTTGCAGACCTTCAGCCCAAAACTTAAATAAACCAAGGTTTTTTGACCCCATTTGCAAGATATGAACGTTTTCATATTTTTTCAAGTCATTCATATCTAGAAACACAACGGATTTGACTTTGTATTTGGTAGCTGTTCATGGACGGGAACTTTCAACTTACTTTCTAAAGAGGTGTTGATCCAACTGAAGTAGGCCATCATTAGGTTGAAAAAACAAATCAAACCTGTCAGTCAGATGGCAGAAACTTTTGGAGTGGCCAAATCAACAATTAGATACATCCTTAAAAAGAAGGAATGAACCGGTGAGCTTAGCAACACCAAAAGGCTTTGAAAACCACAGAAGACATCTAAAGTGAATGACTGCAGAATTCTTTCTTTGATATAGAAAACCTCCACAAAACATCTACCAAGGGTCAAAAATACTAACCATATCATTATCAAAGTAATGACAAATAGACTGTATTTATTAAACACTTTTCTAATCTTATCAACCACTTAAAGCTCTTTATGCTACTGCCACATTCACCCATTCATACAGCATTTTTCTACACATTTAGCACTTCTACACACACACACACACACACACACACTCATACACACACCAATTACATAGAGGGGCTATTTTGGGTTCAGTATCTTGCCCAAGGAAACTTTGACATGCAGATTGGAGGAACCTGGGATTGACCTGCCGACCTTTCAGTTGGTGGACAAGCCGCTCATCTACCTGAGCCACAGCCGCTCATAATCTACAATCAAGAGATGCTTTCATGATTGTAAATACAGAGAGTTTACCACAAGGCAAAAACCACTGGTCACACTCAAGATCAGAATGGCCAGATTAGATTTTGCCAGAAAACATCTAGAAAAGCATACCCAATTCTGGAACCAGATTCTTTGGACATTAGAAACCAAGATTAACCCATACCAGAACGATGGGAAGAGTATGGAAAAGGAAAGGAACGGCTAATTATCCACACCCACAACATCATCTGTCAAATATGGTAGATACAGTGTAATAGCATGGGCATGTATGGCTGCCAGTGGAACTGGGTCACTGGTGTTTATTGATGATGTGACTGTTGATCGAAGCACGGGAATAATTTTGAAGTGTATAGGGTTATACTTCTTGCTCAGATTATACCAAATGCTGCAAAACTGATAGGACAGTGCTTCACAGTACAGATGGATAAGGATCCAAAACATACAGTGAAAGCAACGCAAGTGCTTCTACAGGGTAAGAAATGGAATATTCTGCACTGATCAAGTGTCAAGCTAACAGTTATATCACAATGGCAGTCTTGTTGTTTTCATGGGAAAGTAACTTAGTATTATCTAGACTGTGGTACAGTCAGATAGTCAGTCAGAGCTTTTTTGTATGCTCTCTGAATTCACATGCTTTTGAATGTGTTTTGTATCCTGGGTAAAGTGGGATGCTGCTGCTACAGAAGCCATCCAAACTCCATTTGCAGAGGGGTCAGTCACAATCCGCAGAGAAAAAACAAAAAAACAAAACAAACAAAAAAAAAGTTCAATCTTTCCCACTAAATTAGCTTGGCAGATATCAAACAGAGTCCTTCACTCCTGCTGAATGATAATTGCAGCTGAGTGCCAGGACCAATACTCGAGGGGTCATGTGTCGCAAAGAGGCTGGATACTGTGAAAAAATTACCACTGCCTCTCTTTCCCTCTCTTCACTCTGCTTTTCTCCTTTAGCTTTGCTTTTTAAACATGCTGCCTGGAAGTCAGCTCAATAACAACCACAAATCCTACAGTTAAGGAGATAATGACTCATAGGTGTGGTATGAAGATGATAAATGGCCTCATATTTATCAGGGATCTCAGAGTAGGAAATAAGTCCTAACCACTCCCAGCCTCCCAATGTCCTACATATTTAGTTATACTTTACTTTTACTGAGTTAATTACACATCTGGTTTTAATGTGACCTCTTCTATGAACTCACAGTGATGGCGGAGTAAACCCAGTGCCTGGAATATACTATTCAAAAAGGTAAGCACTACCTATATTGACTTAAACAGGCCATTAATTGTTATATAAAATTATCTGTTAACATCAAGTAGTGTTTGATATGACTGATATGTCTTTGAAGCTGGTGGATGATAGTTCATGCTAATTTATCTTAACATGCTACCTATCTAGCAAGCACTTACTAGTAGTTATTTGAGGAGCACATTTTTCTCTCAGATCAAATGTACAGGTAAACTACGTATTGTTTCTGTCAATGTAATTTAGATGCCCAAGGTTGAATAGTTTTGCTACCCAGAGATAAACATTAGTGACGTGTTTATAAAGCACAGTTACCACAATTAATTAATTACCTAAATTGATACTGACCACCTAACAGTGGATTAACTATTAAAATTAGGGACAGTGAATAAAAATGGCTCTAAGGCCTAAACAGTTAATGCAATATTTCATGTTAAAACCTCTGAGTTAAAGCTAAAAGTCTAAACTTCAATCACATCTCGATGGCTTCATATCATATACATTGCTGTGGTGTACAGAGGCAGAAATGCGAAAATGGTGTCACTGTCAAATTACTTGTGGGCCTAACTGTAGAAGCCTTAACAATGGAGCACAAGGTGGTAAAGTTATTTTAAGGTATTTTTTTTCCATAGTTTATGGAATGTTTGGAATGTCATAATGTATTCATAGTTATATTGGCTTTATCAGCATTACTCTATTGTAATATATATAAATATAGCATGGCATCTCAGAACCATATACAAGACAAGTCAAGGCAGCCCCAGTGCCTCAAGCACGAGCCAAACTGCCAAAGATCGCACAACCTTTTTAACTGGGTTAAAAAAAAAAAAGTATATATGTATATTTTATTTATTTCAGTTTTATTTGTCAAGGTGTTCATATGTTCTTGATAAATCATTTGAGAACTGATCACAGTTTCTATCCTAAAACCAAATTAAAGTTGGTTTGTGTGCAAGATCATTATAGGAATCCATTTTAAATATATTGGAGTTTAAAAAAAAAAGTTAATTAGCGTTCAATTGAAGGACTTTGGTCAAAGTTATGATGCAGCAAAGGAAGTGCCATTTCAAGCCAATATTCAATCTCTATGATAATACAGAATTTGGTGGAACAGGTGTCACACAGCACCTAGAGGATTGATGTTTGGAGGACAGTGGATCGGGTCTTTACAAAGAAAATGTAAATAAATAAACAGTTTTAATTATTGCAAATCTCCAAGGAATTGGTATGGCAGATTGTGTTGTTTCAACAATTGTTAGTAATTTGAAAGAACTTGCTACTGGACATCACTCCAAAATCAAGCATGAAATACTGTCTTCTGTGAATAAAGATGACCTTGTAAGATCCGCATTAGAAGTTCTTGAAAATTTTGAAAACCCCTTCTTTAGTTATAATAATGAAACTAAAAGAATATAATATTTCAACAATAATTTGGGGTTGTGGAGTTCAAATTCAATGTGGAGCAAAACAAACAAATGTACTTATGATAAGGTCCCAGTGAAAGACAAATTTTGATTACATTCAAATTTTTAAAAAATAAATTTATGCACTGCTAATCTGTCACCAAAAATTAATTTTGTTCTCATTTGGTTGCAATGTGTTGCACATTCTGATGATGTGAAAAAAACATATGGCTTTGATCCTATTTTACAGCCTCTGATTAATGAAATCAAAACACTGGAGAGTCTTGGCCTTGATTTTTCTTTCTACAATGAAAAATACCATGGCACTATCAGTCAGATAACTAGGGGAAACTTAGGGATGCACTCAATTTTCAATTCCTGGACTGTTTAGAGTCAGGATGACCCCAAGATAATCTTAGAATTGGATGATTCTGTGTTTGGTTTAAGCAGAAATCAGGTGTAAACAACCTATGGCTCTTTAGTGTGCCAAATTTTTTCTTTGGACATAATGCACAACATTGTTGATGGGGTAGCTATGTATGAGATAAAGCTACTGTTGGAGTATCTCTCACATAATGTTTTGTCAAAACCAGCTTCTCTATAGAAAAAAATTCATCCTAAAAATATTGGACAGTAGTAGCAATAATATAGGACTCAATTACATTCACTCTTTGTCATGTAAGAAACCTTCCTTTGGTTTTTAGTGACATTGTGCAAGGACACCAAAACTGGATTTTTCTGCTTTTACTGTAGATAATTAACATGACATTTTCTCCATCTTTCACACTAGGTATGACTGTACAATTACAGCATTTAATAATGAAACATCATAAATCATATTTACCAAAACCCTGGTTGGGTCAACTGGGCAAGTGTGTATGATACCCAAGATAACATCCCTGAGGATGCGCTCTTGCAAAAGCATCAGAAGATGTTTCTGTCAGAAATAAAAATGTGGACAATGAGGACAATAATATGTTTGCCCGGGTACTGCATGCTGCTGTTACGAAAGAAATCTTCTCTACCAACTGGGTTAAAATCAGTGGGAAATAGAGCAGGAATGATCTTTTGCAGTGAAACTGAACATGATTTACCTGTGTTCAGCAGAATAAACAGAGTTACTGACTTCCTAGTGAACAAGCTTGTGGTTGACCATTTCAGTGAGCATTTTCCTGACCACCAAGTTTCTGAAAGTGATGAGAAAAGATGTTATCAAAGCAGACATTGTTTTAATTCATAAGCCACTTGCCTTCCAAAGTGCTTATGGTGGTGATGAGAGCCAATACATTGTACCTTTAAAGTTTCTTCTGAATTAAGAAGAACATAAAATGATGGTTTGTTTTAATGATGTACTATACTATTTCACCATTAGTCATCACATTAGACTTATGTAATACAGATAATGCAGAGATTTACAGTGTTTATTTCTATAGCCTTGTGAGGAGTTAGAGAGTAATGTGGAAAAGCTTTAAATAACTCTGCTTTCAAAGACATTTGTATTCAACTTACATCTTTACAATAAACCATGACACTCAAGCCTTTTAATTGAGTTATGCTTTTTCATTGTCACATTAATATCTTTTCTGTTCCGTTAATCAAGATGTCCAGGTCTCCGTTGGATCTGCAGTAAATTTGAGAAGTATGAGACAGAATACTGAGTCAGGAAAATGCAGGATTGTGCATTTTCACTGGAGTGTCAGCTAATGATAAATATTTTGACAATACCATAGAAGTTTTTTTTTGCGATATTATTCCTCTACACTGCACAGTTGATATGTTTACTCACAGTTTAAAGAAATAAACCCATTTCTTCTTCAGCGAGGAAGGAGATAAGAAAGTTAAGAAAATCCGGGCAGAGTTAAGCAAAATGCAGAAGAGTAGGATGACCAGACATTCCTGTTTGCTGGGAAAGTCTTTCTAAACAATAAAATACAAAAATGAGGCCAACAAGGGGGAACTGTTAACCAAAGTATTATAACTATCAGTGCACTATGTTGAGCAGTGCACGAGTGGAATTTGGTTATCAGCAATAATTATCAAATTATCAAAGATAATTATTAATTATTATTAAAATTAATTATTATTAAAATTAATGAATCTTATTAATCAAAATTAATAATAAACGGGGCACCACCGGGAAACCCTGAACCTATAACCAAATAGTGGATGTAGTCTTAAAGGGGTGTTCACTTAGAAATGCCAATATTTGGGAATTATTGGTATTTCTAGAGTGAACATAGAAGGGTCAGAACTGACTGCATCAACCAGCTTTGTATCACCATATGCAAGCAAAAACACCAGGGCAACTTCTCTGTAAGATATGACAGGATTTATTAACATCAGTAACATCAATCTCCAATCAATATCACTTCTGCCTAACAGATCTTGTCTTATGCTACAACTACTGGCTACCAACTACAGATCACAAACAAGTATTGGCATGTGTCTGTGTGTGTGTACGGGCTTGGATAGTGTGGGGAGGCGAACCAAGATGGCGGACGTGACTCGTTACGGTCATGTCACGTGAGGGTCAGCCGGAAAGAAGTCTGTCGAGTGTAATGGCAGCTCGTTGGTAACACATGACTTCACATAAGGAGAACAGCTGAGCGGGAAGATTAAACTTCACTAAGCTCAGGTGTTCGTTTAAGAAAGTGTGTTTTTGTGTTAGTAAGGAAAGAAAGAGGTAGCAACGTTCTAGTGATCGTGATCGAGGGGCAGTATTTATCTGTGTTACGCAGAAATTCACTCGGCTCAGGTGATGAGCGGCGTGAGCCTGGACCTTTAACTAACAACAGAAAGTACTGGTCTCGGTCACGAGTGCAGAGCAAGACAGAATTGATCTGCTGCAGATGGATCGAATCACAGTTCACTCAAGTCTGGTGACATAAGTGAACAAATAGAAGAGCCAGCACAAACAATATTTTCACCGTATTGTAACAGCAACAGTTTAACACACACTAATTACTAACATCTATCAAGAGCTATAAGCCTCTTACTCTTTTGCAGGTGATCTGTTATGTTTAATTCGTCCTCGGTGTCCCTTGTGTAGGCGAGGAGGCGTTGGTTAGCGGCTACCAGTGGCTAACGTGTCTTCTCGGTGAGATGGCTAGTCTTCGGCGAGGCGGCGTAATTCTGGCTCACAGCGGGGAATTAGTGCGTTGACTTTAAAAGAAGCATGGTCTGCGTTCCTTCTTCTTGAAATGGGTAGGACTCGTTAGCTACCAGGTTTCGCATCCGCGGGCATCCAAGCGAGAGGGTAAATCTGTGGTCTCAAACCGGGCTGTACTGTGCTTTCTCAACACACATGGGAAGAGCGGAGATCAGCTCGACCATCGAGGGAAATCCATAGGCCTGATAGTCAATCGTGTACACAGGAACTCCTAACTATGACTAGAGCGTTTGCCACATGGGACTCGGTCTAGTCTTAGGAGCAGCTATTGTTGCTACTTCTATCAGCAAGGAGTTCACTGTTTGTAGCGAAAGTCCAAGCCAGAAGCGTGAGTTTCAGGAGTTTTTGTGTTAATTTAATTTTAGGTGATATCATGGTTTCGGACTGACTGTGGCGGATTCATATTAGGCTGCTGTATGATTTTTCTGACACAGTTTAAAAAATTACTTAGTTACTTCCCCAATTTTATCAGTCACCCTTCACTATATTTTATTACAGTTACAATGGTCAGAATGCATGAAACCTGAACCATTCCACTTTTTGTTTCATAGATAAAAACATTGAATATTTTAATGGTACAGTGATCACCAAAATGGAAATGTCCCCAATTTTTATTTCAGAAATCTGGTCATCTTTGTGAAGTCTGTAATGCACAGGAACTCATACCAAGACAGCAACCCAGGTTCAGAAAGGCTTTCATCAACAATTTAGTCATGTAAACCAGGAAATCGGGTTCCTGAAGAGAGCAGTATGTATGTAACCCAAGTCCTGTTGGACATTTTAGATGGGTCCATTTTGTCATTTGGGTAATGAACAAGAGGGCCCATATGGAAGCCTCACCTCAGGAGACTCCTGAGGGGCCACTACGGTATGTAAAACAAGGCTGTGTGAGAGACGATTGTAGCTAAGCAAGCATTAACAATCAAAATACGTTTCACCATAAGTTCCATATCCAGATGTCTTATAAATGGGTATTCTTGCTGGATCAGCAGATGAAATGATTTCTAAATTGATCCTTTTAATATAAACCTTTAAATGTGCTTAAGTTGTCTATCACTCTCACAGCTGATGTTATTTTCAACCAGAAAACCTCACCATTGTTTAGTTTTGAGTAACGTCTTTCATTCTCAGTGTTGAGCTTGTCCTTGCTCAGAGTTCAAATAAAGAGTTCATAAATAACTGTCACATGTGACTCAGGGAGGGGTATTCTTAGTCTCTGTCAAACTTTCACAGGCATTCGTTTGTGGGATCCTTAGTTTACGGAAGTAGTATGAGGGTAAAAGAGCTAAAGGATGGAGTCATATTTTTAAACAATGACCAGTAATGAGTCGTCATCAAGACAGCCAGTTTTAAAATTAAAAAAAAAAAAATCCTCTAGAGATTTTTATAAATTACCTCAGACACTTAAATGATCCAACAAACCTGAGCAAAAAAGCCTCTCAGAACATCACAGGAATGGCCAACTTTTTCGTCTTTGTAATCTTGATTTGTATGCCACTCGCACACTCACCTTTTAGATTTCCCTTTCGCCTGTATCTAGCCAACTTTAAGTTGAGCTGACAGAATGAAAAGGGACTCTCATTTCAACTATATAATAGGAAGAGACCCTTTCTAAATGGCAAAATGAATCAGCGATCGACCAGCAGCACATTAGTGCTCACATATCCAGTCCTGTAACAAAGCCTGAAACCAAATGTCCATACCTGTTACAGATGCAATTTATACACATCAGCTCAATTCACTAAGCCAATCAATAAAGAGCTCAGGATCACCTTGTGACATGTAAATGAGGTTCCTTTTCTGCTGCAACACAAGCAGGGCTAAATGAGCCTTATGATTTTCTGCTCACATGATTCTGACAGTTCATATAGAAACCTCCTGGTCTGTGAAGCTGGAAATTCATTATGCTTCCACTGAGACCAGTGCACTATTGATCTAACAGATATAGACTGCCTCTATTTATCTGGTGTCAGTAATATACTGTCAATCCTGTATTTTCTGTTTGAGCAATAATCAATTCAAATATAAAACCTATATGTCTTACTGTGTGTTTAAAGGAACCAACTGACCATTTGGAAAAAAATGCACAGTAACTTTTCCTGAGTTAACTGAGAGGATCAATACCACTTTCTTGTCTGCCTGTTATCAGTGAGCACCTAGTTTATTAAGCATAAAGCCTGGAAACAAGGAAAACAGCTAGCGTGGCTCAGACAGATTTCAAAGTCTGCCTAAGCTCTCTGATTAACATGTTAGCTCTCATTTTTTAATCTGTACAGAAAGCTAAGTTTAAAAATGACAGTTCATCATTTTACAGGAGGTATATGCAGGACAATTACTTGGCTGTGACCACTTCCTGGAATCATTGGTGGCATGGAAACTGGTATCTTTGGTTTGAGCTTGGCTGGCTGCCCCCTCCCCCCTTTAGTCACCTGGCTACTGGCTGTAGACCTATATAATTATAGTTTCTAAAGTGTCAATTTTCTCATCTTACTCTCCATCAGAAAGCAAATCATGTCAAACTCTCAAACTCTCTTTAGCACTAATGTTGTGTTCCAGGGCACCAAGGGCTCTCTGTAACCACTTAAAAACATACTTAACACCTCTTTATCACCGTTATAATTCATGACCTTTCCTTAATTTATGAAAATTGATTCTAAACATGATTTTGAACTACTGATAATTTTCACAAGTCAGTTAGCAAAACATTACTGTGTCATTTACCTTACTATTTGGGTTTTAAATTGTTCCAAAAGTATAACCTGATTAACTAAAATAGATTTTCATATACTCTCTAATTGTGACATTACTTTTTATAGAGCCCTACTAAATCCGAAAATTAGTCTTTTTAAAGTTATATTGGAGTGGCTGTACCTACAGTTGATTCATATGAATCTATAGTAATAGGGAGTTTATTGACTCTAAACTGTCTGGTATATACATTGTGTTATAAAATACCGAAGTCTTTGATGACTTTTTGGCAAACAGACAATGTATCTTTGTTCATTCATATCCCATAAGAACATATAAAATATGAAATATTTCTTTATTTTGTGTACTGACAATGCCTCATGTTCATTTATATTTTTCTTATTTTCATCAGTGTAAGCCTGTGTTTTTGGCAGAGTGGGAGATTACCACTCTACATTAGGTATTAATAAAGTCAGGAGAAAGGGAAAAAAAATATTCAAAGGAAAACCCATTTTACAGTTATAGTTAATATCTTTACAGAAATCATAATGGGGTGTGTGGGAGTCCACTGTCAACATAACACAGTGGTTCTGTAACTGTGGCCTAGTATGGAAAAATTCAAATGTAATGACATATTATTCACAAAAAATAAAGCCCACTATAGACAGTAGTATTCAATTGTCCTCAGACAATAAAAATACATGCTTTCTACTAAATGGGCCCTTCTGTGTAATAATTTCAGTGCAACACAAGAGCATGCAGCACTTTCCATAATACTAGAATCTCTATACCTCATAATCATCTCAAACTGGAAACAGATATGTAATATATGCATTGCGGAATAGATAACTTTTCAGTTGCTTTTAAGCAGGTTGTCTGAACCCATCTGACATAACAGCAGCATAATGACAACTTTCTCTCACTCACTCACTGTAATACAGCTGGTGGATCATCTTAGCCCAACATTATAGCAGTCATGAGTCCAGTGCCTGCTATGCATTTATTATCCTTGTTTAAATTGTAAATTTAAAGTCATTAATGCCCTGAAGTGTATCACTTGAATTTATTCATAATGCAGACCAGAATTCATTAGCAACTAGTGTCACAATACATATACTGGATACATTACACTTGTGTTCCTGATTCAAAATGGATAGTCCAGCTTTAAGAGAGGGATCTGACATGTAGTCGTGGAAGATCAGATGCCTGACTTGATGTTTTTTAATCGTATTTAATTGTAGTACTGTTTGTGTTTTGTGTTTCTTTGTATGTGTTTTCCAGCTGAGCTCTGTATATTTCTACAAAGAACTATCAAGGGAGAATCTTAGCAAAATAAAAAACATAAATAATAGTTGTAATAAAGATACATTTTCATTAGACAAACTACCTGTTTCTGAATGTAATCATTGCAATTTACACAATTGTTGAATCTATTTAGGCAGATCTGACTTCACAAAACCAGAATTTGCAGAATTTGATTGCTATCTGCTGGAATCCAATGATAAGGATTTCTATTTTGTTTGAATTTAGTTGAAGAAAATGTTTCAACACCCAATTTTTAACGTCATAAAAGTGGACCTTGAGTGTGCTCAACAGTCGAAGATCTGTGTTTCTGACAGACAGGTACAACTGTATCATATGTAATCATATGTATCATATGTAACACTACAATGGAAAGATTCCCCATGCCACTGAATAATGTGCTAAAGGGGAAGCATGTATAAAGAAAATAAAAAATTGGTCCAAAAACATAATCCTGACACAGACCACACTTAACAGACGAAAATGAAGTGAGTTTGTTGTTCACAGAGATACAGAACCTCTTATTTGACAGGTAAGTTCAAACTCATCCTAAAGTTGTACCTGATATCCATAACTGATAACCACTAGATAAGAAACTGTTAAAAACAGCAAGCAAACCAGGCACAGAAATAATATCAGGATCAGGGGTTCTTATCATTTTCCATTGGAATTGCATGTGTATCATGATGCAAAATTTTAAATCAGAGGGTTTGTTTTATTTTGTAAGATTTTTGTCACATAAACAGTTAAGCATTTCATATTCCAGGTACAGTGCATTCAGAGAATATTCAGACCCCTTCACTTTTTTATGTTGCAGCTGTGTGCTAAAGTCTTTTAAATTCCCTTTTCCCTCATCAATCTACACTCAATACTCCATAATGACAAAGCAAAATCAAATTTCTAGAAATGTTTGCACACTGGGGAAAACTGAAATATCTCATTAACAAAAATATTCAGACCTCTTGCTTTGAAACCTGAAATTTAGCTCAGGTGTCTTCAAATTCTCTTGGTAATCTGTAATATTTTTTTACGCCTGGATTGGATTCTACCTGTTCTAAATTCAGTTAATGCACAAGATGTGGTGAGGCACACACTTCATAAGGTCTCACAACTGACAATGTATATCAGAGTAAAACTTAGCCATTTCTTGAGATAGAGATCTGAGGAAGACTACAAAAAATCTGCTGCGTTGAAGGTTACCAGGAGCACAGTGGCCCACCATAATTCATAGAATGAAAAAAGTGGAAGATTGGAATAACCTGGACTCGTCCAAGAGCTGTGCCCTCGGACAAACTGAGCTATCAGGGGAGACTGTCGTAGTAGTGGTGACCAGGAATCTGATTGTCACTCTGGCTCAGCTCCAGAGATCCTGTGTGGAGATGAGAGAAACATCCAGAAATATAACCTTCATTGCAGCACTCCACCGATCTGGCATTATGGCATTGTTTGGAAGTTTCTCCTCAGTGAATGACACACAAAAGCCTAATTGAGAGTGCGCAAAGAGAAGCATGAAGCACTCTCTGAATGTGGGAAAAAAGATTCTGTGGTCTGATGAAACCAAGACTGAACTGTCTAAAACTAACCACAGCTTATCACCTGCCCAATACCATCCAAACAGTGAAGCATGATGTTGGAAGCATCCTCCTGGGGTGTGCTTTTAAGTAGCAGGGACAGGGAGACTGGTTGAGGGAAAGCTGAATTGAGCAAAGAACAAAGATGTCTTTACCGAAAACATGGTCAAGAGCACTTAGAACCTTAGACTCAGTCAAAGGTTGTGCTTCCAACAGTATAATACATTTATACACATGGCCTTGACAATGCAGGAGTAGCTTAGGAACAGTTCTGTTAGTTTTCTTGAGTAGTCCAACACGAGGAATGACTTGACACGATTTGAATATCTCTGGAGAGACTTTGAAATGAGTGTCCACTGATGATCCCCACCCAACCTGACAGAGCTTGAGAGGATCTGCAGAGAAGGATGGCAGAGATTCCTAAATCCATTCAGATCTTTTTGTGTCATGCCCAATAAGACTCAAGGCTGCCAAAGGTACTTCAATTAACTTCAGAGTACAGGGTCTGAAAATTTATGTCAGTGAGACATTTGAGTTTTTCATTTTAATAAATTTGAAAACATTTCTAAAGTTCTGTTGTTGCTATGTCATTTTTGGGGATATGGTGTATATTAATGATGGAAAGAATGAATTTAGACCATTTAGCACAAGATTGCACCATAACAAAATGTGACAAAAGTGAAGGCCTGAAAACTTTTTTTTTTAGAAAATAAAGTTTTTCATACCTATGCTTGCCTGTAATATGTGTATGATTTTAATACTAGGGCTATGGAAGGTAAATAATGACTGCACCATATAGTAAAGTTGTGTGTTTCTCTGTGTGAATGCAGGTGTTTAACAGCAGCTCAAGAGTACCCTGAATGTGTCCCACCCACTCCACCTCCAAAGAAATAATCCCCAAAATAAACAGCCACCTCTCAAACACAAACACAGGCATATACAATAGATGCTTCACCGTGTCTAATTAAAAGGGGGAGTGGATTAGGGCACCTGCGACAGAGAGTAAAAAACTGAACAAATAACCTGTCAAATACTGTGTCCGTTCAGATTACCTCCAGCCAGAGAAACACATCTGCTCCTGATACAATTGATTTGGTTTCTAATTAAGTTTGAAGGTGAGGATCTGCATGACTGCATCCAGATAAATCTCTCAACACCTGGCCAATATCAAGTGACACACAACCTGAGGAAAACCTAAACAAGGCGAGGAAACACTTAATCCTTTCAGTTGGAAGCAGAGGTGTGGGATTTTCAGCCACGTCTGCCTCTGTTTCACTGAGTTGTTTGGAAAAGACTACCTAATCATCAATAATACATGGAGGTAATGCTTCCTTTTGAGAACGAATGGGAAAACTAGGCCGCAGAAGTCTCATGTTCCATTCTCTCTCTCTTTAAAGACACTTGAATATCTTTGATTGAAAAAAAACAAACCACTGCAGTCTCTGCTACAGAATATATTTTACAATGAAATTAAGTGCCTTCTGATTCTCCTCTAATTCCCTATTTGCCTTTAATCTATAGTACCCTGCTATTTCCCCCAAGGCCTCCTCCCTCTTTTCCACACCTATAAAATATTGATCTTTAAATATTTATCCCGCAAACAACCACAGGACCTGACCTGTATTCCCAGTATATGTGAAATATTCACCTTTTTGCTGAATAATTGATGGCAGCGTCCATGTTCAAGCACCTTTGTGAACCATTTACTGGGAGCCTCAGCCAAGCCCTTTGAGCATGTTCTATTGGAGGGATCAAGTTCCGGACCTTTGGCCATTTCTTGACAGCTACAAAGCAGAGCAAGCGTTTTAAATAGGCCCTTGGCTGAGAGGCTGGGGGAGGGGGCAGATGGTGGTTGAAGGAGTTTGAATGTCACAGATAGAGGTGTAAAGAGGTTTGCATGATGACCTCTAAGATGCTGATGTGGTTGCTTTTTGGTGGGAAAGAAAGTGTAGTAATGGGATCTGTGATGAGGCTGTGGGTCGGGTGGGTATGAGGGGTATGTGCTTACTTGCAACCTCTATGCTCCCCTCCTTAGTGGAAGTCACATTGATCCACTGGCTACTCCAGCAGCTAGTCAAGACATAATAATCCATCCCCAGCTGTGAGGGCGCAGTCGAGGTCGCAGTAGCAGCAAATCCTAGTAAAGCTGGAGGACCCACAGGATACCTGCTGTCTGTTCACCACCCCGTGTGTGAGACTAAAACAACATGGTAATGTGTGATTTATTCTCATTTGCTTCAGGAGTGGAAAAGAATATTCAAAGAGTCAACTCAAGAAGAGATGTGGATTAAACTTCTGAAATAGCAAAACAATATTACTATGAAATATTGTAGCTGTCATAGAATTGATGTTTAAGAAATTTTTATTCAAACTGAACCCAACATAAATTTTAACTGAACAAAGTATCTAACCAGCATTCTAATATTTCTTCAACAAAGGAAGAAGTTGGTCTTTGTATTTAAGGTGCTATACAACAGTCTTTTCCCCCAGTGGTAATTTGTGTTGCACATGTAAGTAGGCTCTCAGTTTCAGGATCAAACCTCTAGTTCTTAAAGGTTTCAGGGTCCATAACCTTTAAGAAATTTAATCAAAATAGAACCACCTTTCAATGGTAAACTAGCAGTCCAAGTTTCGGATATTTGGATATTTAATATTTTCCACAATTTAGAAAAGTAAATACATCAAAACTGTGAAAAAACACAAATGGAATTTTGCAGTGACCAAAAATGTGCTACACAAATAAAAACTACCCTAGATTTTAGATTCTTTAAACTAGTTCCCTTCTGCCTTGATGGAAAAAAAGGCATTGGATCAAACTTCATACGTAGCACTTTACTATTTACAGCATATTTGAGAAACTAATTTCCAGCATTGAGCAAAAGACATTAGCCAAAATGGCTTTGAGGGATTTATAAACTGTACATTCAGTGTGTTGAAATTTTTGACTGGTAGTGTCACCTTGTATTGTACAATATCTGCACCTACATTATACATGTTTTATAGTGGGTATACTTTCCTGATGGTCAAAAGCAAAAGCATTCCAAGTGGTCCATTTCAATGATGGTTTCCACACCAGGAAGTCCAATTGATTACATCTAAGTGATCTTTCAACAAATTTTTTGTGAGGTTTCCTCTTAGTCTCCAGATAGTTAACTTGTAAACACCCAAGCCTCTTCAGGTTCTTTGTATGTGCACCTGTAACAAGGTCAAAAATAATGACATTAATGAACTACAATGTATCTTATTCCAAAATGCATCAATTACAGATAATGTTACTGACACAATTTTTCAAAATGCTTAAAGAATCACTTTATGATTTTGTACACCAGTCCTTCTCTTTTTTTCCTTGATAACTGAAGTGTGGAGCATGGGAGAAAAAGGGGTATTTATTGCATCCTGTGATCACAGACAGTGTGGATAATAATGCAAAGAAATAATCATGCAACATACAGTGCGATAGGTAAATAATGATATATTTCAAGAGTGGGAAAGAGGGAGATTTTGTGCATCAATCATGTGGAATGGAAACGTAGACAGCTGCATTGAATGAGCTCAGTATCATGGTTCTCCATCATGTCATTATATCATATGACCTGTATTTGTCCTACTGGAGTTCAGAGTATGGCATCCTTAAATAAAGAATACAATTAAATGTTCTCTGCGGAGCGACATTATGGATCCTTAAATGAAACACTATCAATATGCAATTATTTTTAAGATTATCCGTACTCTTTTAAGATGAATTAATATTTGAATTATGAATGAATGAATGAATGAATGAAGCTCCAAGTACTTCCTTCCTGCACTATGTCCACTTGTTGCATCGAAGACCTTGGATAAATCTGTAAATTGTCGACCAAATAAATGTTTAAATGCCACAATTTAAGAGCGAGGGTTTTAGCCATTTTCTTAAGTTGTCATTGGTGTTTCACCACATGATAACCATGATTTCCCATTTGCAGATGTGACAATAAAGGACTCATGATCTTACACACATACATACAGGCCAATGAAAGCCCCAAACAACATGTATGCACACAAAGAGCCCAAGTTCTTTAGAGATAGTTTCTGGGAACCACCATAGACCTAAAAATCCACAAGACGTTTCTACTATATTGGACTCCTCACAGCCCAAAAGTTATACAATACACAGACTCAACAAATTCTACCTAAACCTATGTCTCATAAACATTACAGATGTTAATGTATTGAAATAAAAAAAGTTATCAAACTGCTCTGATTTCATCTAATAAAAATGTACATAAATTAATTGTAGATAAAGGGGTTGGGGGAGAATTTTAGGCATCAAGGCAACTAAGACAAGATTAAACAATTGTAATTCACTTGTAATCCTTTATGTAATTCCCTCCCCCATGCACTCTCCAAGCGCAACAGGACAGTTGCATTTCTAGGCAAACTTGACAAGAAGTCTATAATCTACAATAATTATAACTTGAATTCAGATGAGTACATTTGTGTGCATCATCCAAAAAATACTCACATGCTCTTTCTTTGCCTCCCATCTTTGCTTTGACCCTTGAAAAGTGAAGATGTTCACTCTTCTTTCCTCATTTTTCCTCTCACACAGTACTATAAATCATAATCTCTATCATAATCTACATCCCAAACCGTCTTTTTTGTCTTTTAAGCATCCCTTTCCATAGTGGGGTATCTAAAAGCCAAGAACCAATGAAAAGATAAAATAATAAAGGATCTTGAGCAAATGATAGGAGAAAGAAGAAACAAGTGAGTGACTTGGGAGCAACTTGTATTTGCAAAATTTAATCATAATGAAATGTGTGATCTGATTTATCTCTTCATAACAAACTAAACAATGTCTCATCTATCTTTAATTTAATTAAAGCTCAACCAAAACTATTTACTTTGGAAGACATGAAGGAGGATGATGGCAACATAGATGAATATGGCACTCCCCCATCTTCTTAATATGTCAGTGATGATCACTCAGAATGTGATGTTGTTATCTGAAGCTGGAAGCCATATCACACACGGTGAAATTACAGGTAAGAATGGCATTACTTGAATCTAACCCCCCTAAACACCCAAGTATCATAATTATTATCCTATAATAAAAGGAATCATTAGCAAAAGCATTGAGAAAGTTTAAAATAAGATGTGAACAAAAGATGAGGCAGAGCTACATGTTTTAGGTTGAGTTTCTTAATATACTCGGATTACGACAATATATCAAAATTGAATATGTCAAAATACAACAATATTGGGGTCAGAAAAATTAATGTTGATATTAGCTCCATCCTACTTTGCCATTGTAATCACAAGCTCACCATCCAAACTATATTATTTTCACTTTGCAATGACATTTTAAATTTTTTTGTTTAATTTCTAACTGCCAATGGTATGGCTAAAGAGATTTGTCATTAAGAAATAAACATAATTCTGAACAGTAAGTCTTTGTTTTCACTGACTGAATTTTTACTTATTACATCATATCATAGTTGTAATAAATTCCAAACAAAATATCATTAAATCAAACAAATACATATAGTTGAAAATCTGTGTGACCCTTTACACTGAAAATCTCTCTGCTGCTAAAAACTGTGAAGAAATTTTAGGATGTATGTTTGTTCTTAACCTTGAAGAAACTTGAAAAATTCTTTAAAAGATAGATTAGAAAACCTCTGAAGAATTTCATTAGTACAGGAGGTATTTCAACTTTTGCCTACTTGGTTATACCACTGAATGGGAAAAGAACCTGTGCATCTCAATAGACTCTAGTTCTTTTCAAGGAATCCATTACTTAAGGGTAGTTTGTTAATTTCAGTAGCTGTGGGCTATAATGGAATTACTGAGTGTGAGAGGAGGCAACAATGGCTCTCTTACAAAATTTAGAATTTTGAGGCAGATCCTAAATGGAATGTCAATTAGGATCTTCCTTTTGATGGTGTAAAAAGTCCTTACTGCTTTCTCTTTTTGCTCATTCACAGGTATTCCAAAATGCCAAGTGGAATTGATATGCAATCTTAAATATGTATAATGTTATGTTTGCTCATTTTCTGTACTCTTGAGTGTGAATTTATTTTGAGATCAATATTTTGGGCTTTTCCATATTTAGTGCCTATGTTTGACAGAACCTTTAAGGATGTCCGGGCATTGCTGCAAGCATTATTTTCATACTAATCAAACCATTCAGTAACCCCTCGTGCCCTAATAATTGGGGGCATTGTGTTCCTGTTTCTCCATTCATTTTTATTCCATCCGTATGTGGAAACAGGTTGGGCTCATACTGCAGCCTTGTTTTACCCATATGCCCGTATGTGCTATTTGAAGTAACTGGTTCTTCTGTGTTCAGTTTTAATTTCACATCTATTATTCAGATACATTATTTAAATTAAATCATAATTTTTATCCCTATGCCATTCTCATAATCTATAATAGAGCCAAATACAGCCAAGGGCCTTTTTGAAATCTACAAACCATGAATATTTTTATTTTTATTTTGGTACACAGGTGTATTAATGAGAGTGTTGAAGATATAGATACAATCAGATATATGATGGTTAGGCATCAACCCAATATGACTTTTATGCAGGACATTGTGGTCATTGAGGAATATAACTATTCAGGAGTTGACAATACTCCTATTACAGAAACTGGGGTATTTTACTGGCATCAAATGCTCTTAGCTGGTTTAAGTCCCACTTATCAGATCGATTTCAATTAGTGCACATTAACCCTGAATCCTCCATCTACTCAAAAGTTAGTCATTGTTCCACAAGGTTCTGTGCCTGGACCAGTTCTATTCACCATATATATGCTTCCCTTAGGCAATATTATCAGGAATCACTCCATAAACTTCCATTGTTATGCAGATGACACCAAATTGTACATGTCATTTAAGCCCGATGAAACCAGTCAGCTAAATTTCAAGCATTTCTCAAGGATATAAAGATCTGGATGACCAGGAACGTCCTACTATTGAAATCATATAAAACTCAAGTTATTGTGCTTGGCCCGCAACACTTCAGAAACACATTATCTTATGACATATTCACTCTAGATGGCATTGCTCTGTCCTCTAGGATCACCACGAGGAATCTTGGAGTTTTCTCTGATCAGGATATATCCTTTGACTCCCACATAAAACAAACTTCAAGAACTGCCTTTTTCACCTACATAGTGAAATTAAGCATATCCTTTCTCAAAATGAAGCAGAAAAACTAGTACATCCTTTCGTTACTTCTAGGCTTGACAATTGCAACTCCCTATTATCAGGCTGTCCCATTAAAAACATTAATTAGTCTTTAGCTGATTCAGAAAGCTGCTATGAGAGTATTGACAAGAACCAGGAAAAGAAATCATATCTCTCCTGTGTTAGCTTCTCTGCATTGGTTCCCTGTGAAATCCAGAATACAATTTAAAATCCTCCTCCTCACCTACAAAGCCTTTAATGGCCAGTCACCATCCTATTTTAAAGAGCTCATAGTACCTTATTATCCAAGTAGAACACTTCGTTACCAGAATGCAGGCCTACTTGTGGTTCCTAAAGTCTGCACAAGCAGAATGGTAGGCAGAGCTTTCAGTTATCAGGCTCCTCTGCTGTAGAACCATCTTCCAATTTGGATCTGGGAGACAGACACCCTCTCCACATTTAAGAGTCGGCGTAATTTCTTCCTTCTTGATATAGCTTATGGTTAGAACTGGCTCAGCATTAGCTCAAGCAATCCCTTCACTTTGCTGCTATAGGCCTAGACTACCTGGGGACTTGCCATGATGCACCGAGCTTCCCTTTCCACCACCTACTCCTCCTCTCTCCCTGTGTGCATTAACACCTCAAGAATGCTCGTTTCTAACTGTCCTTCCTCTCTCCTGCAGTTTTTGTGCTTTCTCATCTCTCTCCTCTTCCTCCTGTCGCTTTCTGCAGGTTTTTTTTTCTGATGCCTCTGAGTCTTCATCCATGGTTGCAGATCATCTACTGCCCCATGAGCCTGATCAACACCCACTGCTTTTATTATTATGATTACTACTCTTACCATTTCATTTAGTGCCATTCTCTCTCTCACTCATTCTCTCTCCCTCCCTCTTTCATTCTCAACCCAACCGGTCGAGGCAGACCAACACCCACCATGAGCCAGGATCTGTTCGTTTCTACCTGGTAAAAGGGAGTTTTTCATTGCCGCTGTCGCCAAGTGCTTGCTAATGGGGGAAATGTTGGGTCTCTGTAAATAATAACTATAAAGGATCTGGTCTAGACCTGCTCTATATAAAGATGCCCTGAGATCACATCCATTATGATATGGTGCTATATAGATATATTTGCATTTAATTGACATTGAACCTTTCTTTGATAATTGTGTTCACCCTTTCAACTTGACCTGGACTCTGTGGGGGGGCATGAAATTACCATTTGCCCCTAAGACAGCTGACAGACCCTGAGTGATTTTTGACACAAAAGCTTGACTTCGGTCACTATCTATTCCTTGTGGTACACTGACCCTTGGGATCACATCATATAGCAGAGATTTCATAGCAGTTCTAGCCTCTTTTGTTTAATCAAAATTTCCTCCACCCACTCCAAGAATTGATCAGTTATTACTAAGAAATATATGTACCCTTGATAACTTGTTATATATTCCAAGTCTATTTGAAAATTTAAGAAGGGCCCTGTTGGGCATTCCATATCATCATGTTTCATTGTGCTTTCCGTCATTCTGGTCTTTTGTTAAGTTAAACAACCATTCACAAGTGTTTCTGAGATTTGCGTTATGCCTGGGGAAAACCACTGCAAGTGGCTAACATAATTAATTTCCTGTCTTCGACATTTGCTGGTTTAAGTGCAACATGTACCAGCACATGTGGGAGAGCTCGACAGGAAACTGGTCAACCATCAGGTTGGAGCCACAAGTCATATTCTGCATCAACTGCACAACATTTTCTCAACCAAAGGTTTTGCTCCCTGTTGCCAGCTTAATTTGCATTTTCACCACATCATTAGCAGAAGGTACTATAATTGGATAGGTGGGTTGTGTGGAGACCCACTGGTGTACCATGGGGGAAGGGAAGGATGAAGCTTGTTTTGCTGCAGCATCAGCTGTAGCAGTAAAACAGGGTCAGTATTATTAGTGTGAGCAGCGATCATTTACCAAAGCATGATGCTTTTGCAATCTGTGTGTCTGTGAGTGTTCTGGCCTTGGGGATGTAGAATTAGGTTAGGTGAGGACTGGATAGAATTATAGCCTCATAACCTGAGCAATGTGCAGTTGTCATGTTTTGGGTAGCGGATGTTTTCAGAATTTATCATACTGCATGTAGAACATGTACAGCACAGACACTGGACAGTGTATTGGGGACAGATTAGCCATAATGGCAACAGTAGCCTCCAATCTTAGGCAACTTTGCATACCAAGGATGACAGGGGTTACTAGTAGAATAGTAGTAGTTGTAATGAGACTCATGTTTCTGTACCAGAATTGCTGTGGTGAATTACTCTCTTGTACATGTAGATGGAACAGCTGATGACCGTCTGGCAGATCCCAAGCCAGAGCCGTCATTAGAGCATGATTTAAAACTTGAAAAGCCTTGTACAAGACATCAGTGCACTACCTCACCCTCTCTAGTGACAAAAGGTGCTGTCCATCCTTCAGAACATGACCCAAATATGAAACTTCAAGCCTGCACAATTGCAATTTAGCCAGTGACGCTCTGTTGCCACACTTTGCAAGTCTTTTTAGGAGCAAAATAGAGTCAGTACGACAAGCTTCTTCTGATGGAGAAGCTATTAGGATAAGATCTGCAAATTGCTCAAGAGTGGAGCCCCCTGGAAGATGGAGATTTTTCAGGTCAACACAACCCTGCAGCAAGTGCTGCCATGTAAGCTGCTTGCCTTTAACAGTGAATGCAAACAGATACTGGCTCACTGGATGCAATGGTATGGAGAAAAACTTGAGCATAATTAAATGACTATGTAGTGTGTAGAGATTGGTGGAAGTGAGGCTAAAATTGAATTGGTGTCTGGCACAATAAAAGGTGTAGGACCTACTGTAATAGTAATGACTTTCTAAATCTTTTGGAATGCGCAAAAATGGGTGTGTTGCATGGGCTGGTGGTTTGTACCAGCACACCTTGATCCAACGTTAATCCTTGATTAATGAGGCAAATTGTACTGTCTGATCATTAGTAGCTTAGCATTAGGCCTGAGTTTGACTTTATGAGGCAAACCTACACAATTTTTATATTTGGCCCATGAAGAAGATGAAAATTCGGAAAGCTCTGATGGAGGCCCCTTGCTTTGTGGAAGAGGTGGCTGATGCTAAATGTGTGATAACTCAGTGTGCTCAGAGATATCATGCACAGTTCCTCACCTAATTCTGCTATTATTTGTGTTTGAGAAGCTGATATAGTTACTCCCAGTGCCTGGCACTTGGCCACCACACTTCCAAGTTGCTGTGGTTCAAAGCTAGTCACTGCTACAGTAATGTAAGGAAATTAATCTTTAACATTAAACAATTGCATTGTGTGTCAGATTGGTTTAATGGCATAGCACACCACTGTGGACCAACGAACAAACATTGCTCACACTCCAACCCTTCTTGTGTATTCAAGACCCTTAGCAAATTGCTTGTACTGCTCTGAAGGGTTAAATGCTGCTGTACAATGACAATTCAGAAGAGTCCTCTTTGCAGCATTCAGTGTTGCGCATGGTGGTGACACGGGGTATTTTCTGAATGTTGGACACTGAAACTGGAAGACATGTTAAAATCTGGCAATAATAAAAACAGCTAGCAGTGGACTGCAAAAACTGTAATGCGTGATTGGCTTCATTATTAGGGAGGGCTAAAAACAAACCATCTAGGGTACAATGAGTAGCAGCATGCAGTTTACAAAGTAAACCTCTTCACATGGAGTTGATTGTACTCTTATCAGATATCAGAAAAGAATTCCACAAATTTGATCTTTAAAAGTTATTTTAGTTTCATGTGAAAGTGGCTCTGCATTAGGAACACCTGAAACGCATACAGTGATGATAGAGTTAGAAGTCAGTGTACATATATGCTCTGCCTCAGTGCTATGGTCTGTGATTAGCTCCTCCACTATTTTTGAGTCAGAGGCCTAACTGCTCTCCTCGGGTGTACTTGGGTCTGTCTCTGTCTGTTCAGCTATGTCAGCCAATGGTTTCTCCATTATTTTTTTTTTCCCTTTTTTCTGTTTGATTCTCTCCCTCATTTCAACTGTCTGCCTGTCACTACTTTCTGCATCCTGTCTGTCCTTATCCTGTTTATCCTGCTCTCTGTCCTTCTAGAGCTACAGCTGTATGTGGACAAAAATCATCATCTGTCTTTGCCTGCAGTGAACTGGTCTACTCAGACAAATAGGGAGCTGAAAACGGATTTGTAGTCAACATTTGTGAATATATTGAAAATACTTTTTCTACCCTTTTGTTGTTCTATCAGTGGTAACCCCTGTTTCTGTTAAAATGCCCAACAGAGTTTAGCACAGCCAGACATGATACTTTTGACACAGTTCTCCTTCATTTTATATAGCTCTAGTGTGCAACACTTTTTCCAGCCTGGGCATATGACATGCAGCTAAACACTTAACATTATTCTCAATCACAGCTTTCAACTTATCAGAGCTCTACTCACCACCCTTTTCATTCACTCTGACTCCACATTGCTCATGAGCCCCTGTTAACCACACCTGCATACACTCCACACCAGAAGTAGGATTAATATTCATCTCAGCTGGCTTCTCTTTTTCAAATGTGCTGTCATATAGTCAAACATCATCTGTCCATTCAAACATAAAAGAAGACAATGGAAAAACAAATGTCAATTCTTTCTGCCCACTAACAATTCCAGACGGCATTTATGGTAAAAACATTGCTGTATACTGTGATATGGTGTCTTTTGTTGGTGTGTTTGTGTGCTTGCTTCAGTATGTTGTTTATCAATGACAGTGTGACATTGCCTGATGCCTTTTTTTTCTACTGTAAAATAGTTAGTCTCTTGCTTGACTTTTGGTGAATTGATTAATTTTGTTGTAGATACACACTTCGCCACTCTTTGGACGGTTTGTTATCTGTTTCCACATATGCATTAAGTTTTTACATACAGATTTATTTCAATAAACATTTTCAGTGGCATCAAAAGTCTCCACACTGTCTCCTTGGTGCTTTAGTGTTTGTTTGACATCATATGGATGAAAACTCAGAATGTATTTTGCCTTGTGTACACATTTTTTTAGAACAAGCAATTGGTGCCTAAATTCTGGGATCAGTAATCCAAACAGAGTTAATTTCTCCCAAAGAACATGGAGCAGGTAATCACCTTTATTGATTTAAATGAAATATGTCTCTTCGCACTACTCCAAAAATGTCTCCTGTATAGTTTAAACATCAACTGGGTGTTTCTGTGTTGTGTGCAGCCTGAAGCCATCCCAGAAGACAACACAGCCACTTCTGGCATTGCAGAACTCACAATTTCTTTTTCTCTTCACAACCATACACTTACCTCCGCAACCAACTCTCATCAGCTTAATTTAATGTGTTATTAGGTTTTATCAGATGTTTCCACAACTGAAATTTCTTTGAATGTAGTTATGTCTATGTAATGATATAAACTCTCCAAATTTCTCACTTTTTGTTTTTACTAAATTCAAATCAATGTTACAGTTTATCCAGAGGTTTAAGCTAAGACACTAAACCTCCTGACCCATCAGATTGGGTCTTCAGTGCTCACCAGTCTGTCTTCTTCAAATCTTGTTTGTAGATGTCATCCAGAGATGCTTAAGCTGAAAAGATTTATTGAAGCTTGACAAATGCATTTTGATGTGCATGATGCCATCTCCATTCTGAAGTTCAGTCCCCTTTGGTTAGTTTTTAAACACCTTGGTATGTTGAATGTAGCCTTTAGTATAAAGTCAATGCCTTGTGGCTTAGCGCCATCATTGTCTGTCTATGTCCATGGATTCCAGGGAGGCAGAAGCAGCCATCTCCTTTGACCCCGGTGCTACAACAACACTGCATCATTTTTACCAGAATTGCTCTGTTTTTCCCAAATAATCTGAGGCAGCTCCCCACATCTCAAGGAGAGAGGAGAGCATGCTTTTAAAAAGAATTTAGTGTTGTCTCATCCAAGATCTTAAGGCCCATGCTTGACCCATGTTGTATACACTACATTATTGGTTTAAGAAGATAGTTCTGGTTATTGTCTTACGGCATAGACAGGAACTTGATTGACCCACACAATGTAGATATCTAAGCCAAAATTTAGAAGGCGCAACAATGTTGCTCTTAATTTTTTTCTAATCAAAACTCAAGTACACATCTACTGTAAAGAGTTAGACACCACCTAGAGAATGACTGAGCAATCAGAAACTTACCATTTACAAATCTGTCAAACACATCCTTGTTAGAACACCTTGACAAAAGCAACCACTTTGAAAGTTTCCAAGTTTCTACCTAAAATTACACCTGACTCTCTACTTAACACATCCTTCAATCATGGATTGAAAAAGGAATAAAAATAGCATTCACAATAGATCTAGTCCAGTTAATCAAATTAGTAAGGCATTGTGAAAAAGCATTTCCCTCAATGTTTTTTTTCCAAACAAATTTCAATACTATACTGGCGAACAGCCTGCTGACTTTTGAACCCAAACCAGAGGAAAGTATTCTTACCATATCAGCATGCAGCTCTCAAGACACAGACTTCACATTGTTTCACAAAATATGCTGAAATGGTATAGGTATTCTCTAATACTTGTTCTCACTCTAAGCCCATGTTAACTCAACTTATAGGTCAGGTCATCTGGAACTGCAGACCAAGAAACGACTTACTCACTACCCTTTCTCATATTCAAAAATCCCCCTTACTCAAACTATCAGGAGTCATATCACCATTCAAGACATTTACTATGACAAAGAATGCTGCATTCACAAGTCAGAAATGAAGAAGAATACCAAACAAAGTCATTTGTGAGTTTGGGGGTTTCATTCATCTTTCATTCATTATTCCACCATTCATTTATGATTTCCTCTCAAACACTTTCCATACGAGCATCACTGACATGTGCTTTATGTTGTCGTGGTGATGCCTGCTCTAACTTCTTCTACTTCTGCTTCAAACCTATGCTATACCTACAGTGTAGCCCTTTACCCTATGCCGTAGCCTGATGCTTACCTCCCGAAAAATATAACTTCAAGTTGCAACAACACAGACTGCAAGAACTGTGAATGGTCAGCGTGGTAGCATAGCATTTCCAGCTACTCCTTTGACACTGTTGCACTGACCATCTCCTCCAATGTCTTCTTTTGTGTCTGCGTTGCTGTAATTTCAGGAAAACTGATGGTAGTTCAACATCTCTCAGCTCCAACTCTATCAAGATCCATACATTTTCAGCTGACCTTGTTCTGAAGTGTACCAACAGACTCCTGGAGAACAGTGTCGTTTCTCAGACATCGATGATGTGCAGATGATGAAGGAAACTTCACAGATGATGAAGGAAACTTTGCTGACACTGGCTTGATTGCATAAAATAGGTTTATTACAAAGAAGACCAGCGTCGATTGGGCACCATGGTTTGCCTGGGAGACGACTCGGAGCCAGAATGAATCTCTCTCCGAATTACAGCTCAAAACTAACTTATATAGGTTTGTGTATAGGTCAATGTTCATGAGAACTTATCATAACATATGGTTTCCATCAATAACGGGGCCCCACTTCTCAGGACAAAGGGTCACCAGATTCCTCACTTTCCAGGAATAGGGATCTCTCCTACATAATCTTTCCAGAACTATGGGAAAAGTAACATATGTCCCATATCAGATACTATATATTTCCCCCCTTCGAGACTACACAGAGTCTCGAAAAAGAGCAAAGTGACACAGTCATGTTTTCAATTCGTCACATTAGAGTCACATAATGACACACACAGAATGCTCATGACATTCCCTCCTGTCCATGCTCACTACAGCATAACCTTAGCAATATAGTAAATTTATAGAGTGTGAGAGCGAAAAACCTGTCAGGTAGTTATCTTTCCTATAATATCCATTAAACAATCTAGACAGGAATACTCTCCCACGGTCCCTCCGGACCAGGCAACCACATACTCCAAGCTTATTGAAAATGAGGGTTCTGAAAATTTTCATAGAGACAAAATCTAAGCAAATACATATGGGAACCTCAGAAATAAAATTAAAAATTGTCCAAAGTCAGGCTGGTCGACCCATCGCACCTTCCAGTGGACCTTCCCCTGCCTAACACCACTGTTGCTAAGCACAGAGAAAAAAAAGAAAACACCTGAGGTCCCAGTATAATTACATCATGGCAGAAAACATCACTCTCAAAGCAATCGAAATAAAGAAACCCCATACCTTTCGCTATTCATAACCCCCATGTTATAAACACTCAAGTATCACTCATGCAGTTATAGATAACCCAAAAATTAAACCAAAGCATTATATCTTGCTAGGATTATCAGTAACATAAATGTCTTACTTTCATTTCCCATGCACTTAGTGTATAATAAAGAAGTACAAAGTATCTATCAATATCACAGATTACAATATAATAAATCAAAATCCAATACTGTAAAAATATGTAGGAAAACTTATGAATATATCAAACTGTTGCTCCTTAGCAGCATCTGCTTCTAGTGTAGGGTACTCTCGATGATATTCTGAATCAGGATATCTTATTATTACAGGGTCCTTGTTCAGGGTCCTCCATCCATTTTCCCTGTCCACGTTTGAGTGTTTGAGTCCATTTAGGTTGGAGGGATCCCTGGACAATCAACCCCCCTCAAATTGATCTCCCAAATATTGTCCTGGGAAGAAAAGAAATCACCAACCAGTATCTTGGAAAAAAAACCAAATGCAGTATAATATATTGTAATAAATTCACTTTGCTATCATACTTTCACATTATTCTAATTTATGATTCACATTTTCCATTTCCCCGTTTTGACCATACTGATTCCCAACATCAAAAGTAAATGTTGATACTGTAATGAAGTCAGATATTCAGAATATCTGGATATTTCTCATATGGAAGTTTCAGCTTTGCCATGTAACAATATTCAGACCACCTATAAGGTAGAAAAATGTGTGCTTTATTACCACAAATCTACCAAATATCTTTGAAATTTCCTATGGTCACATTTCTCAGTAGAGTTTGGTGCTTTACACTTAAAGATCTACTCTGTTGGCAACGTGGTGCATGAAAGGTCACTGTATACGTCTTATTTAACAGCCTGCCGATCATGTCTTCTAAATTGCATCATGTAGCTATCACATTCTGATAAGCCCATAAACATACCAGCCCCATCAGGGGTATCATTTGAACAAAAAAAGGCTCTGGCCTTCACAGGTGTCACATCCATAGCATCAGGGACTGCTGTTGTAATGTTTTCATGCTGATCAAGTAAATTCATGAATGGCAATTCCCTCAACCAAAAACAGCTACGTCGAGGTCTAAATAGATGTACTGACACAGCCATCCAAGTGTCTCTTGTCGCTTGTTGATTATACAATAGCCATGATAATGCATGACTCTAACATTCAGGAGTCAACAGTTCTGGTACTGTCTCTAAAATTGAAGGTCATGTGCCTGGAGTTGGAACTCTCACCACACACAGACAATTCATAGGACTAATCAATCTTACAGAGTGAGTTAACTGCTGGAACCACAAATTCCTACTTGCCAATGGGTCTGTGATTTGCAACACCGAGAAGTCAAACCCATATGCCTTCCACTTAGTTTCTGACTTCTGTAAGGCATGGAAATGTTCAGTCATGTCTTCCGGTATCCATTCAAAGTCATAAAAGTCACTGTCCATGTCCGACATAGTCATCTGGACCATCGCGGATGAATCTGTACCATTCTTTTCAGCAATCGTTTCTCGAGTTTCAGAATTCTCGCTGCTATTATTCAAACTATCCTCCAATCCTAACATGGGCTCCTCCTTGAACGTTGGAGATGTCGTAACAGGTGTCGGTGTTATATTTACAGACTTTGTAGGCACTGAAGACATCATCATCATTTTATTTGTAGAGGATCCCATCCTCACAACCTCACTTGTAAAATTTCTGGGAGTAATAAAAGTAGAAGTTGTCACCATCATTGTTGTAACATTTATCCCTACTAAAGTCATAGCTAGGGTTGTAGCTGGAGTTGATATGTTAATACTACTGGTTATTCCTGAAGCTAGAGTGGTGGGTGTCATCTGTCCAATATTTACCCTTGGAGTGGTTGTTATGACAAGTCACTCTCGAACCCCTTAGCAACCGTAGATACTTGAATAGGAACCATGTCTCCAACCACAAGCATCATCTTATGAGTTCTATATCCTTCTATCCAATAATTGCGAAATGGTACAAATTTAAACTCTGGATCCAAATAAGTGCATGTATATTCCCCTTGATCTTCCCATGAAACAATACGTAAGATAAGTGAACAATCACCTACAATTCTAAGCCACTTCATGTCATTACATAAAACATACTTTCTTTGATCATGAGACACACTATCAACTTCAGGTCCTGTTATCACTATGCCTTTCCCACGACCATCTTTACAAATGAGGGGGTTATTACCACCACTATTCCATCTTCCACATTGACATGAGAGGTGAACCGAACTTCAAACTTAGCCCTAATCACAGTCTTCAAAGGAGTTTGAGTTGTAGGAATCATCAGAGGCGCAGCTGTAGTTAAATATGATGCATCTGTACCCTCAGTAACCTTCAGACCTGAAGGAGTGGATGTCTGTTTCATTTTCTCAGTTCTTGAGCGATGAGTTGATGTCATGGTTGTCAGTTCTCCTGCTTCTTTAACACCTTGGGGCTCTGAGATCTTACTTTCATTTATCACCACAGAGTCACAATGCTGGTTCTGTAGACTGACCCTGACCGCACACTATGCTCTTTTTCACTTTCAAATTGTGGATCATAACCTTCCAGCTGGGATAGATAAATGCTACAGTCTCCTTCAATCTTCAACCTCCTATGATCATTGAGCAGTACATACTTTCCTAGTGATGATGTTCTTGATAAATCAAGAACCCTGCCGTGGGTATCTTCCCACTGGACTCGAAATTTCCCTTCCCCACTATTTTCTCCCATACACTGACATGGGAGCCGAACTGACTTTCCCAAGGTGACTTCAACCCTGGTCCTCGTAAAGTTTTGGTCTGACCCTTTTCTGAACCGGCCTTGGACTCCTTGGACTAACTGGATCTGTGGATCCTCCTGGAGAAGCATTGCAGCCCAGGAATCTTTGATGACTCACACTCCAGGGAAATGGGCTGTTTTTTCTGGGACATGTTGTATATCAATGTCACAAAATCTTCTTTCCTCTCCATTGACAGAAATGTCACTCCTGGCATCATCAGGGGCATGCACAAGATCATCATGAATGTCGACAACATGGTCAGTCCCTCCTTCTGGATCTTGACCTTGGAGGTCCTCATGTACCTCTGCTTCTTCTGCAGTTTCTTTCAGTTCTCTTGAGCCTTCAACTTCTCAGCTTTACAAGCGTGGCGTCTCTTTCCTTGGCGCTTTAACACAATGCAATAAGTGATACCATGTCGGAGACCCTTTAACCTGGACTGCAGTTCCAGAACTGCGAACAACTTCAAATGGTCCTTGGCGGCGTTTGTTCAAAACAACTTCTCGACCACCTTGTCTCCAAGTTGCACTGTTTTCCTCTTTTGCTCATCAAGCCTCTCTTGCACCGCCTCCTGTTTTTGTCTGTCAGAAACATACATGGATACTCTCTTATGTAAAGCAGCGATATATTTAATGTTTGCTCGCATTTCACCTTCCAAAAGGGCCAGACTCAATTGAAAATGTGAGGACTATGTTTAAATCCTTGTGGTAATATCCTGTATTCATAGTACTGTCCTTTGTATGTAAACCCAAATAAACCTCATCTTTCTATGCTAAGTGGAACACTGAAAAATGTCCCACACAAATCCACCACTGTAAATTTAATTTACATTACCAATCAAAATAAAAAAAAAAAGAAAAGAAAAGAAAAAACAGTCTTTGAAATAGAGCCAGTTTAGGTCTAATAAATAACCAAAAATGGTACAAGGGTAAGCAATATACTTTCCAAGGTTAAAAATAATAATAATAATAATAATAATAAAAAAAAAAAAAAGGTAACTTACAGGTTTCCTGCAGCAATGTAATTAAAAGAAACTTTGGAAGTTATTGCAATTAACTCCAATGGATCCCCAAAGTATTGTTGATAACTTACAAACTGTCCGTACAAAGGCAGTGTCGGAACAATTTTTCTTACTGCATCCTTGTGATGCATTATTTGGACAATACAGTACTATAGAAAGCACTGTACACTGTACTGTGCACTGTACATTTCCACCAGAATGGTATGAAAAAAAACAAGAAATAAAGACACTGCATTAAGGAGAAATGTTCAGATTCAGTGTTTTTCAGTGGCAGTGACAGGGAGACTAGGGTTGAGGGAAAGCTGAATAGAGCTTAGTACAATGATATCCTTAATGAAAACCTGGTCCAGATGTCAGGCCCTCAGACTGGGCTGAAGGACAATATAGGGGTTTCTCAGGGACAACTCTGTGAATGTCCCACAGTGACCAACCAGAGCAATGAAATGAGCCCAATTGACCATCTCTTTAGTTACCTCAAAATGTCCACCAATGGTCCCCATCTAACTTGACAGAGCTCGAAATGATGATCCCAAAATCTAGGTGTGTGAAGCATCTTGTGTCATACCCAAGAAGACTCAAGGCTCTAATCGCTGCCAAAGGTGCTTCAATTAAGTACAGAGTAAAGGGTCTCATTATTTATATCAATGTGATATTTCTGTTTTTCCTTTTTAATGAATAACAAAAAATTCTTAAAATCTGTTGCCATTATGTCATTATAGTGAGTGTGGATTTATGAGGAAAAACTGAACTCAAATTATTTAAGCATAAGGCTACAAAATAACAAAATGTGAAAAGGAAAGGTATAAGGGTACTGGGGCTGCCAGAGTCGATGGCCCTTAAACACACCGGGCTGACATTATCAATATCTCTGGTTCTGCTGCATTAATTTTTATTCTTAGGAATGTAATGCTAAACAGTATTGTATGATATCTAAATATTTTATTTAATTCTTGCATTCATACACAATAATGGTAATTACTGGTAAGTATGGTATGTTTTTTTATTGCGGTAAAGCCTCGGTGTTGTCCAGTTAAAGGTGTATCTATGACCAATTTATTTATACTTATATGTTATTTTAACAAAATGTCTTCACAACCTACTTCAGACTGCAAATTAACAAAAAAAAAAAAATACATATATTTGTGTATATTGACTGTTGAGCTTAGAGTATTCCAGGTATTTCTCCAGAGCTACCATGCAGTCAAGCCTTCCTTTTTGGCCTTCCTTTTGAACAGCCATTTTAAACAAAATGCATGAAAAAATGAAAACAAAGAAACAAAGGCATTTGGGCTCAGAAGTTAAATTGGGTCATGAGACCTGTCAGTGCGAGGCAAATTATAAAGCACCAAATGACTGCAGTTATTTGTTTCTGTAGTTTAATCACATCAACTCTATGGCAAGGTATGGTAAGGCATGTATCTGGTGAGCAAAACTTTCCACCTACACAAGAAATATGTAATGATCACCTCTAACTTACTAGGCTCCCTGAGAATGAACACTTCCCATTCTTAGCACTCTTTTGCTTATCTGTTTACATTACCCCCAGGCCAAAAATGCCATACATCCTCTGATAACATTGATGCTTTGAAAGGGATGCTGCTTTGAAAGGCCATGGGATTTTACTGATCCCATGGCCTTTCCTGTAGTATTCACCCTAAGAGCAACATGCGCCATCATCCACCTCAGAGTAAACATTACTGTGGTACTCCCCTTGTGGTTAGATTCTATTAATACACAAATGCCCAAGAATAAGGGCATGCTGTATTTTATCTTGTCAGCAGCTGCTAACAAGTTCATTACTGAAGGTTTTAATAAAAATCTAAGGCACCACTACAGGGTGTCAAAGGCTAATACTACTAGAACAGACTTGTATGCATTTAAGGCATGGAGAGTGGAGTGTGGCACACCTTAAAACTCATGGAAATGGTTGGAGTTTAAGACTGCAAAAACGTTGTTTTCTCCCACTTACAAGACTGACAGTGTTGGATAAATGGGCCAGTTAACCACCCATCTGCAGTGACTGACAGCTTAAAGTGAACAGAAGCAAGTCAGCATATCTGATAATAGGCAATTGCCGAAGGATAGTGGAGCCTGTGTGTGTGTGAGTGAAGGAAGGATGGAAAAGAGGGTGGAGTGAAGGTGTCGGGGAGCCCGCCCTTCACCCCTTCGTCTTTATGTCTTGTCACTTCCTGGCGAGGACTCCTCATTTGATCTTTTTCATCATCTCTCTTGACCTTTCTATTGGATGGCCTCCCTCAGTATATGGCTTTATTCCCCAAGACCACTGCCAACTGTGCAAAAACTCCCTCCTCCATATTCCATACCCCAAACCCTCCCACTGCACTCACCCCAAGTGTCAGATGTGGTAACTTTCAGACCGAGGCAGCTCTCTCAGGGTCACCTACTTAATATTTTAAATGACTCTTGTTGACATGAAATCCTGTCCTTGATTTTGTCAACATGACATCTGCATCACACTTACTATGACAGCCATTTGACATGCTGTTCATTTTGGCCTCTCGTTCAGGCGAAATGGAAATGATCAGACAAAAATAATTCTGCTGTCAAAAATTTTTGCATTTGCAAAGTTGCACTTGATTATCATTCAGCTCATGTCATTCACAGTTTGATGTTGGGCAGTTCATGGAGAGGTAGGGGTATGCCAACACTTGTCAGTTAAGCTCCTTAATTGGACTATTCCTGGCATGGACATCCTGTACCTTTTCCTTTCCCCTTTTTTTGAATTTATTACAGAATATTGTAGATTATGCAATATTATACAAAATCAGGAATTTGAGTAAATGCCTCCTCATGATGAAAACTCTTGGGTTCCTCTCTATAACATTATAAGGTCTTGACATTACATACTTTGCAAAGTACATTGACAAAATGTACTTTTTTGATTTGGCATAATTCAAACAAAACTGAATTGAAATGAAATTGATAGCACAAGAATATACATTCTACCATAATAGGGAACTTGTGTCACAACATAGACAGGGATTCATAGCCAAAGTCCTGTGAATGGTTGTTCAAGTCCTTAGGAATATCATTTTTTTGTAAGGGACTACAAAAGGATTTCTCAATAGGCACTAATAATTTGTACAGTGTTAATAGCTTCACAGAGACACCTTATTGTCATATTTAATTAAAGTACTTGATTAGTACTGTCTTAGAAACAAGAATTATCCAGTGTTTTATTGTGAAATCAAAGAAGAGAAGACCAGGGCCCACTTTTACCTTAAAATCTAAGTGTATCAAAAGCCCAGTATATTTGTAATAGGTTGCTGACATTAAGTTTAGGTTAAAATCTTCTTAAGCAAGATAAATGTCTGGTGCATCATCTCCTCTCTTTTGACATTTGATATTCTTTCCATGTCTAAGTCCTGATTTAGCTCGCAGTAGTACAGAGGCTTCTTTAGGTTTGGTGCTATACCCTAGGGAATATACTCAGACACCCTTTCTACTGAGAATTCTCTCAGGTCTCATGACCATAGGGTAAGTCTTGCATATAGCTTTCGGTGGATACTTGTTTACTAACACTTCACAATACTTTAACTTCTTCTACCCATTTCTTCCCTCTCTTGCCTCATCCCCTGTACTATCCTCAGCCTCTAATCTTCATCCCAGGTTTTCATCTAATCATCTCCTTAGGCTTTCAGTGGCCCCCTTGCCTTCACAGCATGCTATCATCTGTGTCTCCTCACTGGCCTTAGTTGGCCTTTAGCCTTCACAGCAGGTTAATGTCTGTCTCTTTGCCCTGGCCTTTGAGGCCTTTAGCCTTCATTGCACGATAGCATCTATGTCTCGCCTAAAACTTTCCCTTCTTCTAACCTTTGTCTCAAACTATCATCTCTTTCTACTGGCCTTCATCGGCCTCTAGCCTTCATTGCAAACCTAAATCTATCTTGTTCTGCTGGATTTCAACAGCCCTCTAGCTTTTGTTGCACACGAACTTCTATCTCTCTCGTCTGGTTTCTTGGCCTCTAACCTTCATCGCAGGCTAACATCTGGCTCTCTCCATTGGCCTTCGGCTTTCATAGACTCTCCTCAGGCCTCCACCGGCCTGTAGCCTTCATCACATGATAGCATCTATGTCTCTCCTTTAGTCCCCCAGGCCTCTAAACCTTCATCGCACACTAACATCTCTCTTCTTAGGCCTTTGATGGCCTTCTAGCTTTTGTCTCACGCTAACATTTGTCTCTCTCCTCTGACCTCCTACACACTCTAGCCTTCATTGCATGGCAACATCTCTTTCGCTTGGCATTTGACAGCCTCTAGCCTTCTATCCCACTCTGCCCTGTTTGCATCATACATCCTAATAGGTTATTACCACATAGATGAAATGGTTTCATATGACTCACAATGATTACTGTTTGATGTTTTTTGTGCATTGTTTCATGATATGCTATTTCTATCTTCTCTGAAGCTGAATGACAAAATTAAAAATATAAATTTAAATCAAATTTTTATTTGAATGGGTAAGTAAAAGGGTTTTGGGCAGATTTTGATGACTTTGAGCTTTTTTTGATATTTGGGCAGATTCTCTAAAGAAATGTATGTTTGGTATGCTATGACTGACAAAACTAAAGTTGAATTAATTTCATCAATTAGGCTGGAATTTGGTTGTTCTCATTGTTTACACCAACAGAACAGAAAACCAGAGCTTAAGGGGAAACACCACTGATGTACCACATAGGTTTGTGTTTCCAGCTGCTGCAGAGTACTACTGCATATGCGTACACGGTTCTTTGGTCACCACTGGGTGTGTCTGAAGACTGCAAGTTTAAAAAAGAAAAAATCTTGGAATGTAGGGTAATAAAAAGACTGTGCTTACCTCTGTAGCCGACTCCTAGGCTTCAGGCTACATTAGCTGCTACTAGCATAACACACACATACACACACTCTTACTTAATTGTTAGTTTTCTAGTATCATTGTGGCCAATGAAAGGCCAGGTTTTGATGAGGAAAAAGAATGTTTGGAATAAAAAAGATGAAGACTGGTTGATCAGGGGTCATCCTACAGCAAGATAATCACTGAAAACGTTAGAAGAAAAGAACTAGGTGGTGGCTTCAAATGATAGGTATAGAATTTCTTTATATTGCATTTATCCATGCTGCCATCCAAGAGCAAAAATCAAACTGTTTTGCTGTCATGCTCTCTAGTGGTATTAGTTTGATATTGACTATGTTCTTTAGCAATCTTTGACACCTGCTTAACAACAATGTTTTCATCCTAGAGACTAAAAGTCTTCATCTTTGCAGAAATCTCTTTTTCTCAATGTTGCATCTTTACAGATTGTCTTGTCTTTCAAATGGATGGGCCAGACATGGCCATTCAACGGGCTTTCAGGGGTCTGGAACTGTCGTTCATAGAGCAAATTCTCTTTTTGCATTCTTCATATGGGATGGAAAGAAAGCAATGTTGGTTATGTCATTAATCAAAGGTCCGAAGGCGTAAAAATCAGAAAGCTCTCCTGATAAGGAAGTGAGTTTCCTCCTCCTCGTTATGGTCAAGACTGACTGTACAACTCCAGTGACTGAGCATTGTATGTTTCTGAATGCCTCTTTAGAATAATAACATCACAGATCATCTGCCACTTTTCAAACTGAAGCATTGCAACGTTGTCAGGGCAACGAACCAAGTGAGAATTTGCATACAAACCACTGCGCATAGCTGTACATGTTGACAGAGACAATGAGACAAAGAGACATGGACTTGACATAATGCCACACACACACACACACACACACACACACACACACACACACACACACACAAATACAAAGACTCGTTCTTCTCAAATATTGTTTATTGTTGAGCAGATTATATTAGCCACCTGTTGCTGCCTAGAATATTGACAGTGCCTCCCAATGAAACAGCTTCTCATTTAAACCATGCAGTGCTGTCACCTGGCCCAGTGAAGAGAAATTAGAATTAAGGAGAGTATTTCAAAAGAACAATCAAATTCTGTTGCTGTTTTTGCACAGCCCCCTCTTTAAAAGGCTACTCCCTGTCACTTTGAGCTGCTTTATTCCATTTTCACATGAATCAAAAGTAACTGATCAAACAACAGGTGCCACAGAACATTAATTGTGGATGGTGCATTGACAGTGGGATCAGGCTTTGATAGTCACCATCCTGGCAAGTGATAAACAAAACATTCACAGGCATATATGACGACATCGTCCAGATCACACCTATTCATGTGCTCTAGCCCCAGTCCCTGTAATTATCTCTCTATGTATTAAATATTAATATTCTACATATGTGGCAGAGGCTATTAGACACATAGTTCTTTGAGGTAAGATGACAGGTGGAGTAATTATTCCAACTGTGCTTCACGCAGCTCTTCTTGTTGGTACTGAGGGACAGCTGTATAACGACTGACTGCAGGCTTATTATTCCTGCTGGGCGAATGCACAGCCCCCTCTGCTAGCACCCCAGTGGGACTAATTTACCACTGCGTCATTTACAAGCTCGGCTACCCCCAGATACCACAGGAGCCAGCTCTGACCATCTTATGGTGCAAGCCTCTGTGTATTCCTCCGCTGATCCAATCGGATGAATGATTGATTGGTGAATTCCCTGATTATGACCTGTGTGTTTGCCTGCTGTGTTTCAGGCCTAGTGTCTCTGCGATGGTTGGCAGCTCATTTGTTAACATTAAAGCCTTCATCAGGGTAAAGTTATCTTGCATTTTAAGCAGACAGCAATTGCCAGGTGGTATCAGCTGTGGCTGGAATACTGTGGATGGTGCTGATTTATGTCCCCAAATTCAGTGTTGGTGGGCTGCTTTTGGTATCTTAGGAAGTTGTAAAATCTCTCACCTGCTGCACAACATGAGTTTATAAAGATGTAGGAACCAGTTTGTTCTGCAGATGAATTGTGTCCTCTTTTGACCATAGTGTGTGAGCAGTGCTGACTGAAGAAAGAATGGTGGGATTTTGATCTGAGTGTATATTTTGAAACATAATTGTTGTTTTCATAAATCCAAGGACAACTGTGAATATTTACAGACACAAAAAAACATATCCAACTTACGTTATATGCTTTCTATTTTGTAACCATCTTTCTGTTTAAGTCAGTATGCATTTATGGATGCTCTGATTTACACTTATTAATTTAAGTGTCTTTTCTTCTCTCAAAGCTAATTTAGATTCAAAGCCTTAAGAAAATGCAGAATTATTGCACTTCTTATACCCCAATACAAGACATTTTTGATCTCAGATGAAGTGTAGTGATGACAAGATAATTTCAGTTGGAGGGATCTGAAACAAAAATACATGACAAGTCACTTTTTGTGTTCTGTTTTAAGCAGGTTTTGAGTGTTCTCACTGGTAGATGACAAATGAAATACATTCAATGAAGTCAGCATGCATACTAAAAAACACTTGATTCTTTAGTATGCTATTAATGGAGTCTATTGTCCAACAAGTTAATGCATAAAAATAATTTAGGAGCAGCTAGAAAAACAAATTATAGATGTTGGAGAACAGTTTAAGATACATTTCTAAAGAAAAAAGAAGAAACAACATCAATCAATGGACCAACAAACCAAAAGTTTCTGTAGTTTTAACTTATATGTGTCGACATAAGGCTTGTCTGGTTAGCACAAAAAAGTATAGTCAATCTATTTGATGTATACTCTCTGTAAGTAGATAAAGTATGTAGCATATAGAGTATGGGTTTTATAACACCTCAATTTTTACAGCAGTTATTTAAATTTACATAATTCAATGCCTAAGAATAGAACAAATAAAGAATAAAATAAATAAAGAAATACAATTTTAAAAACAAGGAAGCATGGAATCTTCTTGTTGAACCACATTTAATCAAAATTTTTGACTCATTCAGCAGCTGAACACACTCATCACACACTTTCTTCATTGGGTATAAAAAATTGTTCAGAAAGTTCCTCCCAACACTGTTGCAACAGTTCCCATGGACATGTTGCACTTGCAGGCTGCTTTGCTTTCACTTTCTGTCCAGTTCATCCCAAATGGTTCCATGGGGTTTAAATCTGGAAACTGTGCTGATCTGGCTGTACTGTCTGCTATAAGTGAGTTTACTGAAATAACAACTCTTAGATGAACATATTTCTTTAATTAGTGTGAAAAACATTGTGTTAAATTAATATCCATAATTTAAGCCCTGAATGTAAGGCTATGGCAGACTGGTTATCTAAACTGGGGTCTTTTGCTCTGTATCCTGTGCCATAAGCTGTACAGAGCTGGCAGAAGGTAAATCGAGTATTCAGCTATTTTTATTATTATTACACATTTATTACAAACACTATTTTTCTACACAAAGCAGTGTCGTTCAATGATTAAGCACAATGGCCTCATTGCAAGAACAGTCTGGGTTCCTACCCACCAGCTTGCTAGGTTCTGTTGAGTGGAGTTTCCATGTTTTCCTTGTGATGCATGGATATTCTCCATATGCTCTGATTTCAACTCACACTGCAATGGCCTGCAGGTCTGATAAACTGAAGACTCTAAATTGCCTAAAGATGTGATGTGAGTGCAAATGGTTTGCTGTCTGTTTTTCCCCTGATTAGCGCTGTGATAAACTGGAGACTTGTCTCAGCCAATGTATGCTGGGATAAATACCAGGACAAATTTTGAATTTCAAACTGATTTTTAGGCCTATTTCAGACTCCTTGTAGAGTTCTTGTTTAAAAAATTACTACTACCTCTATCTTTTATGCTAACTGTACCCTAGTTGCAATAATTGCAACAAAGATAACTGAAATATTTTTAAAACATTGCTTTTAAATGTTGTCAGTAATCATAACCCAGGATTTTAATGATTGTCCAAAATAAATGTTCTGCCTGGGGTTATTATATATCAATTACTGTACTTTTTATAACTCACTATTACATTTTTTGTTATTTTATAAATCTTCTTCATTACACTTCGATAGCAAATCTTATCTTTTTCAACTAGAGTTAATATTTACTTTAAACATTAAGACTTTACAAGGGCATGTGATAAGTTAATAATATATAGTGTGCTGTCATGAAATAAACTGCCCATTAATAAATACAGTAATTACAAATATCTAAAAAAAAAATCTACCTTGAGCCACTACATTAAAATACTGTTTACAAATAAATGCACCTGTAGTAATATTCGGATAACAGGTTATATAATAGCACAACTGATTGGGTCACACTGCTGCTATTTATGCAATTTATGAATTTTTACTTATGTAAGGTTTTGAATGTTAATGGTTCTGATACTTCCACCGCTGTTATGCATATACATATATCCCATACTCTATACAAAGCATAACTCAGCATTACTATACTGAATTCAGATTTTATTGAGAATGCATCCATAAGCACACGTCCGTATAGTAGACATACTCACATTCAAACGCTTCTACTGTACTGTAATACACCAGTCTACTGTACCTATTGCTGCTACAAATCGAGATTTTTTTCATACACATACTTACTAAGTAAATAGTTTCCTATTTCAAGTAGAGTATACACAGGAAGGGAATGCAGTATGTATTTGCTCTGTTCTGGGGCTACATTTCTTTTTCACCCATCTCTCCCCACCCCCCACTTCTAAACAAGTGTTAAGTTGATGTGGTGCAGAAGATGCCATTTGTATTGATTTTAGCTGTGTCCTTCTAACCTGTTACCTCCAATGTCAGTGTTTCCATGTGTCAAGGTCTCTCTGTGTTTTTCTGCCTCTTTATGTTTGCCCCCATGGGCATTTTGCAGTGCAGTGCTGAGCAAGTTTGCCCTGTAAACAGAGCATCAAGGTCATTGTTAACTATGAGAAATGTTTACTAATAAAGCTCCTGCAACTGGAGCAGTGGCTGTGATGCAGAGAGTATTCTGAAACGATCTCACCTGTAAAGCTAAGCAGCTGAGTTTATACATTTAAGAAAAGTTTCAATATTATTTCCTT
This sequence comes from Istiophorus platypterus, assembly GCA_016859345.1. NCBI lineage: Eukaryota > Metazoa > Chordata > Actinopteri > Istiophoriformes > Istiophoridae > Istiophorus > Istiophorus platypterus. The sequence goes on from CM029131.1 coordinate 584,427, forward strand.
TATGTGAATAAAATCAATCATACAATGGTGTAGTTCGGTTAATTTGTTCCAGACCTTGTTGCCTTTGAGTTATTGTCTGTTTTGTGCTCACACTGACTTTTTTTGCAAACAATCTAAGATGTGTACATTGGAAGTTATACGGACTGAGAGGAAACTTGGACTGTTTTGGAGAACCTGTTTCATCATCAGAGTCCATGTGGAGAAATAAAATTCCATGGCTTATGGCAGATCATTCATTACTCTAATGCTTCTAATGTATATATTTATGTTCCCTGATGTCAAAAAGCCCATAAAGAAATAACTTGTTATGAGGATTGCTAGTATTGTTAGTCTACAAATAAAATTTATGTTATGAATATTGATAAAAGATGAGAATAATGATATGTGTAATTATATCATCTATGGAGGGGGTGGAACCCATTAACCCATGACTGCTGACCACCTACTGCCCCATGAGCCTGATCAACACCCACCCACCTGCTTTAATAATTATGATTACAACTATATAGTCATATTAGTAATATTTTTAACACCATTAGTATAATTATTAACTTTTTTATTAGTCCCATTATTATTACACATCTTTACATGTGCTATGCTCTCTCTCCTCCCTATTTTCGTAATCCAGCTGGTCATGTGTAAGCCATCCACCACAAACTGTTCAACATTTGTACCTGTTAAAGGGAGTTTTTTGTTGCTGCTATCACCAAGTGCTTGCTCATGGGGGAAGTGTTGGGTCTCTGTAAATATTGAAAAATAATAGTTATTAAAAAATAATAACTACAAAAAGTAATAACTATTTGTAAAGAATAACTATATAAAGCAAAGTCTAGCCCTGCTCTATGTAAAGGTGCCATGAGATAACCTTTGTTATAATATGGCACTATGTAAATAAAATAAAATTGAATTGAATTGAATTGTTTGCTCTCAATAACAAAATTTATACAAGGAATTGTTTACTACTGTAATATTCCTTTCCCATTACTAGCTACAAAGCATGCCTCCTGTGGGAAGCAGGTTAAAGTGGAGCAAAAGATGATTAAAGGAAAATGTGGATATTGTGGCTTTCTGGGTTGAGCTAACTTCACACTGTCCACCTCTGTTGAAGAGTTTCAGGAAATATCGGGGGCGAGCTACATGAACCCCCTTTAGCTTTCCATAAACATGATTTTTTCGTCAATAATTTTGAATGCTTTTCTCTGTGTATGACCCTGCAAAGTTATAGGAGGCTCACGCTGGTTTCCCCGATATATGCTGTCTTGAGTCATGGTTTCCCAAATTTCTAGAACAGAGGTGGTAAGTGCAAAGTTAGTACAACCCATAGAGCCACAGTAGTCACATTTATGGGCAATAATACCATGTTGAAATGTCCTTTAGCTGGATAATGCAACACAGCTAACAAGTTATGACAGTTTCTTCGGTTTTGGGCATCCCAGCTCTTCTTCAAAGGTCAGCACTTTTGAGACGGTATGCTATAGAGTAACAAAAGCGAAGCTGGTTCTGGAAGTAATTCTTCCCCACTATGAATACCAATTATGGATTTTTATTTTAGTGATCTCCACCGTGTTTCTCAAAACAGGAGTTCCCTTAATAAAGAAACCTATAGTTTTAATGACAACCAGTTTTAACTATTTCAACCTTGCCTCTTCTGTCATTTTTGCATGGTCGATGGCTTTGAATACTACACAACCCATGAACCTCTACCACTGTTGCCATGAAGAATAAGCCATTCAGAGACTTGATATATCATACATGGAATGAAATTAAAACGTAACTGAGTTACACCTCCTGATTTTTTAAAATTTTATCACATATAATTTAGATTTTTTTTTTCACCAACTTAGTAACCCTTCTTATTAGTTCTGTCTCCAATGCTCTTTGCTTTCATTTCCCAATCCTTTCATGACACAAAGAAAGAAATCATAATCCATAACTTGAGGCTTCTGTCTCATCCGCTTGCTCTCAGCTGTCTTTCTCAGATGCTACATCTCTCCCTCTACCAGAATGACCTATTTTAGCTGTATGACTTACATTATCTATATAAATGAAAACTGGCAAACCAAGTAATGTACAAAAAGCTTGGATGTTTCTTGACAAAATGCAAGTTGTACTTAACTTCTCCCTTTACATTTTTATGTACACAATCTTGTACTTTTGACTTTTATCAGAAAAACTGATATTTTTTGAAGTTAATCTGTTGATTAACCAGTTGAGTGCATGTCCATCCAAATCTTGGAGGCCTCCCACTAATCATCTATACAATAGTTAGAGACCCCAGGGTAAGTGTATCTCCAACCTTGTCATGCATTTTAACAAAGTTGCCAAGTTCATGAATGGGAGACAGATGGGAAAACCATTTCTATGGTGATGTAGTGTGCCACTGTTTGCTCGACTTCTTCTTCCCCTTTGCTGGTTTGGTATAGTCCTTAAAAAGGATTCATAATTCATTTTTAGGGAGCTATGTCATAGCTGGGCATGTGTAGGCTCGAAGATATGCTGTAGGCTATGGCGTATCTGATGTGCATGTCTTCAAAGTGTAACTATACAGCTGCTGCAAGAGTCAAGATTGGTTGCTTGTGTGTTCTCCTACATGTTTTTGATGCTGGTGGAGTTTTTTTTGAGAGTGAAAATAACCTTTACGAAGTTTAAGAAAGACTCTTAATAGTCTTCTCCTTTTCAAACATGTTTGTCAGTGTCAAGTTCCCCATTGAATTCTCTCACCACTGTCCCATAAAAAATACACACAGTTATGGCATGTATGGTTTCACAGTTTCAAGATTCCCTAAAACTACCATTTTCTTTGATTTGACCCACACTGATGGATCTAAAATCGATTTCAATAGATACAGGTCAAATTTGACCCAGAACAGCCTCATCGTGCAAAAATTTGTAGCACCTGTACAAAATTATAAAACTTTAAAATATTCTCAGTTTGTGTAATTTGGGTCACTAGGAAAAGTAATTCAATTTCATGCTGCTGTTTTTACTGCCATCAAATGTCAAAACTGTTCAAATTTGACACAAAACGTATGTAAGGGTTAATAATAACGGTAATACCCTCCTATCTTATTCCTTTTTTATTGTAATACCTTACCTAATGTGTTTTTGTCATTTATGATCTTTTCCCACTTTTTTGCCTCTTATCTTGAACCACATTGAGTCTATGCCTGTATTATGAAAATTTGCTAAATAATAAACTGGATTTAGGCGGCAGGGTGGGTAGCGCTTTCTTTGTGGAGATTGCATGTTCTCCCTTTGCCTGCGTGGGTTTCATCTAGGTACTTTGGCTTCCTCCAACAGTCAAAAGATATGCAGTTTAACTGGCTAGTCTAAGTTAACCTTGGGTGTGAATGTGAGCTTGAATGACGGTCTGTCTCTCTATGTCAGCCCAATAAGACTGGAGATCTGTCCAGGCCTCTCGTCCAATGTTAGCCCGTATTGGCACCAGCCCTCTCGTGATCCTCAAGGATAAGTGGTATACATAATGGATGAATGACTTGACTCGTACCTGTATGTAGAGAGCATAACATATTGATAGTCTATAGTTTATAACAATATTTTACAAGTTCAATTCAGCTAAGTTGGGGTTTTTGACTGAATATGCAATTGTGATGAACCTGGCCACCATGGCTCTAAACATCCTCCAGGGGAATTCATCTATACAGATTAGGTTCTTGCCACCAACTGAAAAGGCTGAAGACAAGCTGCAAAGTTTGCAGACCTCTCCTTGAGTCCTCCCACAGCATGAGAGTGATGTGTTGGAGGTGTAATGACACACCCTGAGCATACATGGTTTTGAGTCAGAATTTAAGATACAGAATTATATTTGCTGCTTTGACAATGACCACAATCAAGGTTATATTGATCACAACATCACAACATGCAGAGCCCTGTAACAGTGTTCGTTGTTGGTAATTCAATAAATTCATTAGAGATTTAGAGCTTAGTGTGTGGTTATTCTCTTTTTAAATTACATTAAAGTAGTAGGAGTACGTAGATAAATGTTGTTACAGAAATTTTTTTTTTGAGGAACTCATTGACTAGCTATTTGTAGCCAATGAAAATGGAATGCAAGATGAAAGCAAGACAAAATATGGCTTTCATTATATCAGAATTTAACTTGTTTAGGGAGGGAGCTGTGGGAGAACATTGACTCTTCATTTTCTCATGACTATGGCAAAATCAAATCTACCCTTCCCCTGGCTGTTTGTTTCTTTTGAGCTGCTCTTCTGATAAATCACAGTGCCCAGGAGATGACAAATGTAAATGGAATGCATGTGATTATTTTTATTTTTCCTGTGTATGAGTTAGCTGTGTTGCTCTGACGGGCCAGGCGTTGATTGTGATACACACTATACAGTTGTGTAGGAATTAGTACATGACTGGAGCTGTCAATTACTCTGCTTTTGACCCTCACTGAGCTCCAATACTGTGTTTATGTGAATGATTCAATGTATGAGGGATACTGAGGGCTTTCACTGAAAATCCTAAGGGTGCCTGCAAATTGAGCAGAAAGAGACAATCAATAAACTCCAAGTATACAGAGAATGCTGGTGCTGTGTTACCAGGTCTTAATATGTACCAGATCTGAACAGAGCGGAATCCAGGACCTCTAAGATTGGGACTGGCACCCATTTGATTGAACTGGCACCACCTTTGTTATTATAAAAATCTGTAAATAAATTTTGTGTAATATTTAATGTTATCTATCCTGCATTCTATTGTTTCCCATTGAAATTTGCCTATTTTGGATGCATTTTAAAAACGGAGGCATTTTTAATCTCATATATCGAAAATACACTATATTTGCTAATTTCAGTCATCAGTTCATTTTAGTTGTGTAGTCAAATTTGTGTTCAGCTACAAAAGCTTATGATCAATTAAAAGGAGTCAGCCATAGTTTGGTGATGTTTCAATTTTTGTTTTTATTCTGTTCGTGATTCTGGTGCAGACAATCTGCTCATTCAGTGTAAACAGGTGTGCATGATTATCCCCTTTAAGGGCAGAACACACAGAACTCAGACACCAGCAGGCACATCCACTAAGCTTTAAATCTACATACACTTATAATCTATTTTGGTTCACAATGGCACAGATGGGTGCAAAAACTGCATCTGTTCAGTGTTATAAAATAATAACTTCTAAATTACATTTATTTATAATAAATATACAGTATGATAGATATTAGATGTGATTAGTTACTCCATGAGTTACACCTCTTCCAGGTCACAAGACATTTAATTCAACTTTACCATCTGCACTTCCTGCCCATTTCCTCACTTGTTATTGTTCTCCCAATGAGGGATTTGCTGCTTCTCATAGACAATGAAAAGGAGCAGCCCGAGCTTTCGCTCTCTTCCAGATATCTTTGCCTCCACTCAAAGGAATGAGGGAAGGAGCGCTGTCAGGTTGAGAAAGGAAGGGTAAAACGGTTTGCAATAAATAACATTCCAATAAAGATTGTTAACTCATGTGTATACATGTGCGGCCACAGATAAAATGCAATGTCAGCAGTAAGAGAGGGATCTTGCATTGATGCTTTGTTTGTTAGTCCGTATTCGTTTAAAGCATTATCTCACCCAATAGTTATCTGAGTATCTGTTGAGGCTGAGAAGGTAAAATTCAATGATCAATAGTATAAAAACATGTGGATGGAAGCTTGCGATAAGGCTACAGTTTTTTAGCTGCCAATTTAATTTCCCTTTCTTCTTCAAAATTATTTCACTAACATTTTAGTTATTATACCATTTTGGGCTAATATATTTGCTTTTAATGCAGCTTGCTTTAACATGCTCTTTAAGATTTTCAGTGCTAACCGACATTTATTGCTCCCCATACAGTAGCAACAGAACATGGTCATATGACTGGCAGAGGCACAGCTTCAGGATACAGAAACTACTCTGACTTGACAACAGCACATTGACATAACATGCATTGATTTATTCTGAGCAGCTAGCCATCATGATATTCTGAAACTGGAGTCAACACTTAAATATTATTTAGCTATTCACTGCGTGTTTCTGTGGCATTAAAGTTGCTGCTAGACTTCGAAATTGGATTATCATGGAACTTGCTTGACTATAACTAGAGCCTAGTGTAATAGAGGCCAAAACCATGTCGAATTATAGGATCAGGTACTTAGTGAATTTCACAGCAAACAGAAAAACAAAATACCACCAGCAGGGTTATTTGTGTGGTGAGGTTTTCTCTGTCAAATTCTTCAAAACTGTGAGAAAAATGAGAGAAACATAAAACCTTAGTGTGCTTTAGCGATATTAACAAAGCTTAAAAATATGTAGGCAGGCTTTTGAATAAGCTTCCCCGTTACTTTACTATCACCTTTTTCTCAAACACCAATGCTGTTCAACTTCTATCAGAGCAACTAAGATCTTTGAGGAAGGTAGAGCTGGATGATATTGAGGTTTAGGTTGATAATAGATACAACTCCAAACATTTTTTTTTTTTTTACATTTAAATGACATAATTGACTCAATGTGTTCAGTATATTTGAAAGTGGCCATTTTCATATCAACAGCCTCATTTTTTCTACATAATTTTTTTACTGTTAACAGACTATAAAGGCCTGTGAGAAGATTATGAGACGCTAAAGTCTGCTTTGAAAGCCATGGAGAAAGTTTTACCCCCTCCACGCCTTAAAGATAGGAGAGGAGCTCCATAGCGCTTTGGGCTACCAACATAGGAATTGCAACTCTTGCCTTTTGTCTTTGCTGAAGAGTTGAGTCCCATGCACATGCATTATAGACTTTTATTTAGCAGTAATAAATAACTTTCATTATCTTTTGTGATAACAACTTGCAGTTGCAAATCAGGGTTAATTCATCACATCTTCTAGCCTTGTTTTGGAGGTTAATTCAGTACTACGTTTTACAAAGATATGTTTTTGTACTGTATTTAGCTTACCATATTTATAATTCGGGTTGACAAAATAAAAGAAACATGTGTCCCTATAATACGATTAAACGGCTCCACAAACTCCAGCCTCTAAAATGAACATAGAGTTGAATCATCACCTGTCTGAAACAGTTTCAACATAGCCTCAACATTATAGCCATTTTGAAGGAGAACTGAATGTATGTGTTCTAACATTGTTTTTTCAAATTTTTGTAGGCTATAACTTGCTTGTTTCTTTTGATATATGACATCAACCTCTCCACGGACTGCAATGAAAACTAGGCCTCTGCCTAAATCTGACATTTGCAGCATATTGATGTTAATTAGTGTGTGTTGTCCCTGATGACAAAATGAATAAAGTAAAAGTAAAGAAAGTTTTCTGTTTGCTCCCACATAAATCAGAACAGTAAAAACTCTCAGATTTAAAAGTAAAAAAAAAACTCATAAATGAATACTGAAATTGAAACTGAAATTGATTAAGAAATACAAACTAAATTTTTGGATGGTTATATGTACTGAATTGTGGCTATGATGTGAGAGGCCCAGCCTACAGTGTGAAAGACACTGTCAGTACTCAAGTTACATCCAGCTAAGACACGATGTCTCTCAAACAGTAGCATCAGACAGTGGAGTCTACTTGAATGAACCATTCAGTTCAGCTTCAAAAGTGTATTATAACTGTCTCAATCAACCACCCATGTGTAGAGTGAAGACGACGGTTGTTATTTTTGTTGGTGTAATAAACAGAACTTTGGTGCTATATTGGGCTGTCTGTGATGACCAGTATATCAAACATTAACTAACTAGTACTACCTTCTAACAAAATGACTTTCATTAGGGATTTATAAATTATGACACTTTAAAGACCAATTATATGCCATTGATAAAAACACTTTTAGGTTGGAAAAATGGAAAAAGCTGGTTAGATCACTCACTTGAACTAAATGTCATTTGGTGGAGGTAATGGATTAAAGAACTTTATAATGTTTAATGAAATTTATAACTGAAGACTAAATGGCTTATTAGACAGTGAAAAATCCATGGGGAAATGAATGGATTACAACATTTATAATGTACCATTACTAGAGCTGGATAAAAAAAACAAAAAAAACAAAAACAATTTTCCAATTAATCAAGATTTTATTTGAATGATCCACTATAGATTCTTAAAATTCCAAGATCGCTCTTTGCATTTGTGCGTATTCTCAGTGAAAATGTACATCTGCGCAACATGTTACGTGTAAACAATAGTTACTTGAGGGGTTCAGTTAGGGCTGTATGAAGTGTAAAATGTCTGTTATGTAGAAATTGAGTCACAACAGCTCCGCAAATGGTGGCATGATTAGTTACACTAAATGTAGACCTGATGTTGTTTATGGGACTGTTGTGACCATCATGGTTAGCTGACTCTAGATATCTAATAGAGCATCTAGTATCTACAAGAGAAGCCTACTGAAAAAAGACTGCACAATGATCTGGACTTGATTTGTGTTCATTAACAGGATTATTATATCTGAATATGGGATGTGCAGCTGCAGAAGTCAAGTAAACAGTGTATGGATTCTACTATAGTCAGTCTGTCCCTGCAATGGAGTGAACATTTGCTAACACCTACCTGCAAGTATCAGCTTGATGTCCTGTCAGCAAAAACAGTGCAAAAGAATCAATGAGCAGACTTTCAGTTTCTGCCATATTGATCATTTAAGTGGATGTGCTGTACTTCAACTATACCAACAGTTTAAACAGAGGGGGGCCGGGGAACCAGAGCAATACCAATACTTTATCATTTGATATACTTGTGGTGTTAGTGACCACCTGTTTGAATAACAGACCAGGGAAGAGATGATAATGCAGAGTAGTTGTAATTTGATTTGCTATATGGAATTGTATTTGTTTAGCTGTATATATATATATATATATATATATATGAATTCTCTCCCCCTTTAATAAACACTATAGAGGGCAATAACAGCATCTGGTTGGGTAAAACACAACAGGTACATTTAAGCCCCAGTGTTACACGCGAGGCAATTTAGGCCACAGGCACAGCATGAGGGTTTACTGCATATACAACAAATGTTACTCATGTTTGAGTAACATTTGTTGGTAAACACCACAGTCAGTGGCTGTTTTGGAAAATTACTCAGCCTTTTCAAAAAGTAAATTGATATGACCCCTTTTTTATATCTTCAGTAGAAACCAAAGGACTTCAAGCTCAGAGCCACAGACAGAATTGGGAGGTCAAATTGGGAGAAAAAATGATAAAAAAGCCTTGGTTTGTTCTCTATTTTTTTTTTTGTTGTAAATAAGATAAAAGTAGAATGACACAACGCCTATCCTTTAAATGTGAAGTATAATTAAGGACGTGAATTGATGAAATAAATCAATACACATTTCTCAGATAATCATGATGGAAAAGATGTCATTTTTCACCCAGTCACTTTCAGTGAGTTTGTGAATTATCTCATATTAGTTAGTTGTCTTAACACCATCTATAAAAATATTTAAAACAGTTTATCACAAAGCCGTCTGATTTTTGAGTCATAATTATAAGTCAGAATAGTCACGATAAGTCAAAATACAATATCTTGCCTAAAGATATTGTGTCTTTTTTTAGGATAGGATAGGATATTGACACGGATTCTTGTTTAATGTAGAGCTAAAACAAATATCAAAAACTGTAAGACTCATTTACTGCAGCTGAGATTAAACACCCAAAGTATGATCAAAGTAGCCGAAATTGGTTCAGGTTCGGCCCCTTGGTTTCAGTCAAGGGAAATCTTTTGCATAGAGTCCTGTCCTCACCCATATCTTACACCTTTGTGTGCCAGGTAGCTTAGTTCCAGACTCTTTCATTATTGTCAATGGAGATTCATCTAGATTAGGTGTTGTGCTCATTTATCTCTGTTTCCAAATTAAGAAAAAAATAAAAAAAATAGTAAGATTTGTAGCTACCTGGCTACAGATGTTGAGGAGACATATGCACATGTTGTTTGCACACAACACAACACACAAAATGTCATTTCATTGATAGTGATAGTCATGGCAAACATTAAACCTGGAATGCTTGACTAAGTTCAACAGCTGGTCTCTAACGGTGTCTTTTAAAGCTTATTATCTGAAAACAGCAGCCTGCTGCTGCCTGCTATAAAAGCAGTGATAGTGAACCAGAACAGTGAGGTTCTGGTCCAGAAAGATAAATGAACTCTGTATAAGCTTCGTAAAGTCAAGAGGAGCTACAAATTCAGCTATTATTGTTTATTTTTCACTATTCATTTGGGTTATTATTGTAATTATGTAGTAATAGTATTCATTGTGGTCATTTTGTTCAACCAACATTATATGTATGTATGTATTTTTTAGGAAAGGAGATATCACACCTGTGCTCTGATTATTCAACTGTATTCTGACAATGCAAATACTACAGGTGTTGTCTAGCCAAATGTCCTATATGAAGCATCAGGTTCCATATGGGGATGTCACTGTTAGATCCGTACTAATGTTTCTCTGATTAATATTTTTTTTACATTGTTGTTGTGTCTAACATGCAAATGTGTGCAGGACTTAAAATATGTATTGTTTATGTATTATCTCAATAACGTGTTATTAGAAAAAATAAGTTGCTTGTCTACATGCAGTAAACATTTAGTCTATCCTTTTTAGTTATTTTGTTATATCTCCTCACAAGGGAGAGATGAGACAAGAGGAAATGGGGATGCTAAATGAGCAAATAAATGAGCAAATAGTATAAACCAGATATTAATTCTTGTTTGACATAGAGCTAAAAAAAATTCAAAAATCTTAAGACTTATTTACTGCAGTTTAGATTAAACTTTCAAAGTATGATCAAAATAGAGTGACACAGTTAAATGCTTCACAGAAAAACTGGAGAAAAAAAATCCCTCACCTAAATTTGATTTGAATACAGCTCTTTCTTAAAGTACACAAAAAAATCCCAAACAGAAACTGTATCCAATAAATTACTTTGATATTAGCCACTGTTGTTGATGCTGTTAAAGTGATATCTTTCTTCCATTTTGATGTGGCCTCAATATGAGGACCTTCTGTTAATACAGAGCACCGTTTAAAGACAACCTATTAAGATATGTTTGAATCTGTATTTACATATGCTGGTCATTCACAAAATGATCATATCACACAAAAATTAGTCCTCAGCTGAAGAAGACATCCATGCACTTATCCCGACAAGCTGGTATCTGCATGTGATTAATTTTGATCCAGCTTGCCTTAACTAAAGTGTTTGTCTTCACCGGAATTCAAAAGGAATCCACACTGAAAACTGAATGACGGGTGCCAATAGAAGTAAGACTTTATGTATGGAGCAATGTATTTTTAGTGCCATTCATCTGTTTGTGGACAAGAGATACTGCGTGGACAACATCCTAAGTTCTCAAATTGGTTATAATTATGATGGCAGAAAACCACCTCCAGTTCAGCTTCCCCTGATGAGAGGTGAGACTAACGCCAACTTAGTAGAGTTTTATTGTCTGTTCTTTATACTCATTGGTTCAATTTCTTGCCTTTGACTTCTTTTCTACTGTTGTTAGATCATTGTTAGCAGTAATATTTTTACAAACAGAATTTTAGAAATACTTATCTGTAATTAAGTGATGGATCAACTCAAGTACAGTCAGTAAAAGGATCTTCAGTAGGAAACAGCTGGAGCTGGCCAGCCAGATATGCACAAGGGAGCAAAATGTGACTCCTGTAATAGATGTGTACTGATGTTACCATTTCAGAAGTATGTTTTAGACTTACAAACTATTTAGTGTGTACTAAAGATTTGACATTAAGATTTCAAAGCAGTTGGGTTAAGTAACTGATATTGCAAGTCTTTGTATTGTTTTTCATTTGATGGAGACTTCCAAAAAGTCAGTGAACCACAGCTCAAGTATATCAGTTTTATTAAAGCTTCTGTAATTGAAAAATTGTGTTTAATGTGCCTTTGTAATTTGTGGTCATAGTTTTCTGTTATAGTGATTTTAAATATACCTTCTGTGATTAAATGGTACCGAGTGCATTTTCCATTTACTACAAGGACAGCAACATTTATAAACATTTACATTATTTATATTGTAGGTTAAACCTAACATAGAAATAGTATTGTAATTAATTAAAAATTCTAGCAAAACCTCACTCAGTGTTCTATGATTGCAATACCGCACATGTTCCTATTTTTGAAATTCATACCAGGTATGCACCATTATAACCATCAACAAACTTATGGCAACACTGGAAATATGTCTAACAGAATGTGTTAAATGGACAAATTGAATAATGCAGTGCACAATTTACAATCAACTGTACCTACAGCTGTGGATCAAGTTAAAGGTGAACTTAGTGTCACAAGACAGGTTTGTATAATAAAAGACGTAGTTAAAAATCCAATGCAACAGATTTTTTTAGCAAAAAGTACGCATTATGGTAGAAATGGTAGACTTAGGACACCACTTTAAAAAAAATGCTTCATGTTTAGCTTACAGCACTTGCGGTCTGTACACCCTATGAGTAAAGTCAGTGGCCTGGGTAAGGGAATAAAAGCTACCTTTACAATTACAGTGAGAGCACTGCAACAATCTGTAGGTTGGTTGTAACACAAAGTTGCAGCAGCCAAACAAGTAATGGAGGGAAGATGCAAAAAGTCCATGAGGAATTATTCATTATGAGTCCTTATGCGTGAGGCTCACAACTTGGGTGTAGAAGCTTTTCTGAGGTCAGTTCATGTTAATAATTTCTTGGTTTGATTAGATCACAATGAAAGGGATAATCAAGGAACCTGGTAGAGTTTATGCATGTACATTAGTCCCAGTAACAACTTCTATCTAGATTAGTGATGCTCTTGGAACAGCAGATATTATATTAGATATTAGATATTAACTATAATTATTGACAACTATGAAATATTTGAACAATGAACTTTAATGTTAAAAAAATATTTATAATTTTTTACAGGTACATCCACCATGGGAACACTGGGGTGGTGAGGGAATTACAGTTAAACTGTAAGAAGGTTATCCATTATGGTTGATTAATTGTAAGCCACAGGAAACTTTGTTATAGAGAATAAATGGTAATTAGTAACACTGACAACGTGCTTTAACCAGAAATACTCACTAAATTAGGTAATGTAACCTTGGTTTTGAAAACCCATTTTTAAAACAAAATGTTTCATATGTTTTACCCTAAGTGGTTTCGCACAGTTGAACAATAACTTACATTGGGTAACTTTAGCGAAAACAACTTCAAAAGGTAAGTCCTCTTATATGTAATATTTGCCAAATGTGGACATGTATGCAATTAGCCTCTAAGATTACTTGATACTTAACTATAAAGTTTACCTTGAATTATGAAATGACTTTGCACAACGCAGTCATGAGGTTGCTGGTATAGCTAGGTGTGCAGAACAACACTGTTTTTTTTATCTGTAAAACTACGACATCATATACTGAAGATACTTGGAACTGGAGTTAGGACTGGTCAACACTAAAGTGACAATAAAAAGATTTAGAGTTTTTCAGCTAAAGCATTAACACCTAAGTATGTTTTCCACAATAATTTTTTACAGGTTCAGTCTTTCTAGTCAGCATGTAACATAAACATTCTGACACTGACATTTAATGACAGATTGTGATAGTGTTGTCATTAAAGAATTGTAGACTGGAATTTAGTATTGAAACTACCCTTTTTATCTTACATTTAATTCACAGATTGTGACCTTAAACTTGTGATTTATGTTACAAGCTGGCCAAAACACAATTCCTACCTTCCTCAGAGAATCCTTTGCGTTCCTGCTACAGCACCATTGACAGGACTACATATGTTTCTCCTGTAAAGAGACAGGGAGAGATGAGAGACATCTGTAATCCAGCAGTATTAAAACAAGCTGCAGGGGAGGAAGGCCATGATTAAATTTGTTAGTCTGAGACAGACCTTTAACATTTTGTGAGTAACCCAATTTTGGCTTTGTCTGCCAGTGCCAGTGAAAACACTGCTCCCTGCACTGCTGCCATCCAGCCAGCCACCATAAATCTTCAATGCTGTTTCATCTGGCATCCAAGTGGTAGGGTTTAATATCATTCGGCACTGACCTCCACGTCCTACATGCTACAATTCATATAAGAGAGAGACCCCCACCCTCCTTTTCCCACACAGACTCACATCATATTTCACTTAGACCAATGAATTAAATTTAACAGGGACTATGATTTTGATTATAAGTATGGATACATGCAGTAGCATGCAGTCATAACATGCAAGGAAAGCAGTGATTGAAGAGTTAAAGTTAAAAATACAAATCAATTAGAATGATATTGAAGTGGAAGTGATATCTCTCTTAAATCTCACAACAGCATTCTGTCCCATAAAGGGTCTGATATTGCCTGTTTGTTTTCATCTTGGGATTTACTGCCTACTTGTGGCAGCAGTAGGCAGTTGCAGCCATTGCATCTTTCCCTTTTGTCATTTTCATGGGTTTGGTCACGCCTTGTTGATAAGGCCTGGAGCTTGTCAAAACAGTGGGAGGAGCAGCATTTTTTGGACGTTTTCATATGTGCATGTCAATAATCAAGTTTCAATGAGTTATTAGCTATAGCGAGCTACAGACAAGTGTGTTTGTCAAGCTGCCCTTGACTCAGCTTCCACTGTTTTGAGAAAAGTTATAATATTGCACAAATTACTTCACATATGTGTATATGCATGTAGAAACTGCACTCGTATTAGAAAATGAACTCAACAGTTTTTCATCATGAGCATTAAGAGGTAGCAGTAGCAAGTATGAGCAAATTAGCAAACCACACAATTATCAAATAAGATCAATAGAAGTCCTACTAAACACCTTGGTCGATGTGTGATCACCAGGGGTTAGCTTGTATTGTGGAGAGGCTTTTGATAACTCCCTTTGCAATGAAAGCTTTCACTGACATACTCAATTTCTATATTTATAGTTTAAAAGGAAATCAAAGCCTTTTAATTCTGTTGTGCTTTTACATTTTCATATTTTTAGAGAACATATTGAGACAGGAAAATGCAGGATTCTGTATCGTCTCTAGAGTGTTTATTTCTGAGTTAGTGGCAATCAAGATCACCACAGATATGTTTTTTTTTTGTTTGTTTGTTTTTTTTTAGATATTTTTCCTCCAAATTGTGCATTTGATATGTTTACCATAGTTCAAAGAAATAATCCTGATACTTCTTCAGCCAGGAAGGAGAGCAAAAAGTTGAAAGTGTCTGTGCAGTGCAGCAAGGTACAGGAGAGATATTTTCAGCACAGGAAAGACGCAGTGAAAAATCATTAGACATGGTGGGCCCAAAATCAAGAGAAATATGTTACTATTACTGTCATGAATAGGTAGGTTTTTAGTGCCGTCTGTTTTCTAGCTGTGTAGTCACTGCATGTCACTGGATACATGAATGGCAGCCTGATTTTTTGGAAACACTCCACACCATGAACTATCTGGAATAAAATTTTGAAATTACTCAGAAATAAAAGCCCTGTATAGTAATGCAGCACTTGAATAAACAACATTCATATCATATCTTGTTGAACAATGAAGTGTTTCAGAAATAAGTTCTGTGCATTCATACAAAGATGTATAGGAAACAAAAAAATGCAGTGATCAACAAAAGAATTAAGTCAGTTCTTGCTTCTTAGTAGAGAGAAGGGAAGCAGTGAAGCACTCAAACCTTTGCTTTGTTGCCTTCTTTGTGCTTTGAGCTTTCTGTATGCACAGGTGCAATGTATACATTTGGCAAAACTACTTCTAAAATTGTAATTATATGCTATTTAAAATATAAGTGGCAGACAGTCTGCTTTCTTAACATTAAACTTTTGTTCTATATTTACTAGAGGTGTCCCAAGCTGATCCTAAGGATAGGTATCAGTGCTGATAAGATAATAATGGTCTGATACTGGCTAAAAAAGATACAATCAAATTCAGATCCTTACTTTACTCTGCGCTAATGTGTGTTGTTCACCTCGGTCTGCTGATCTCCTTAATGACAACTGGGCTTTACACTGTGAGTAAATTTTACTGCATAGGAAAGTGAAAATTAGACTGTGTGAATGTGGATAAAAAAATGATTGCAGTGGTGATTGCATTGGTTGTGACACTTAGGTCTGGAAAATTTGCAGAGATCTCACAGTAAAAAAAATCCCTCAGTAAGTGTACAAAAAATTCAGGAATCAGTTATTCATAGTGATAATAATAATTCATATCAGCTGTCACTAATAACATTAATTACATAAATAACTCAATGGCATGTCACTATAAAATTTGGCTGTTATCAAATTAGTGTGCTTTCTGTAAGCTGGCATCTGTACTCAGCCAAAGATTATTAATAAGATGAAAGAACCATTACTGAATAATAAAGCCACATAATGGCAAGTGGAGTGTTTATGTAGCTCCAGCAACTCCAACAGAGTGACACATCCTCCCTCTAGCAGTTTGCCTCACATAAAATTTCAGGAGGCATATTCTATTGTTGTTATTTCAACACTATCATACACATTCTATCAACATATATGTATTTTAATTTTTAGGTACAGAGATACCTTATATACCCAATAAGGAGACAGATTGGGATGGGACCAAAAAAATGATTAGAACATCCCCAATATTTGCTCTTTTTAGATTTTGGTGGAGGCTGTTATATTACACTCTAGAAAAAAACAACTTATCTTTAAGAGGTACTCAATTTATTTAGTATTATATTTCTATAAAGTTGCGAGACAAAACTGCTGCTACAGAGTTTGAGAAATCTTGATTTTCAAAGTGCAGTATTTACCAAGCTCCAAAATCTCTGGATCCTACATCTCCCTTTATATAACCAGTAACAACATCAGGCAGAACCTCCCTATCTGGTAAACTTTAAACCCCAAACATCTATATGGGGGGTTACTTTTACATATGAAAAAGCTTTCCAGAATCACAGAAGACATACAATTGTTTTAAAAGCCTGAAGGTTGACAAAGAACCATAGAGGGTAGATTTAGCTTCAAGTTAATTCAGTTGAATTTCTCATCTATTAAATGAGAAACAAAAGTTGAGCATTAAATCTTGTACTTTAAAAGAAAAAAGAAGAGAATAAATCTTAAATAAAATTTAAAAGTAAAAGAAATGTACAGAAGTTTATTTACATCAATAACTCTTTATTTCCTATAAGTAGGCTGTTGGTGCCTCGTTTTAGACATCTTGGACCTGGATCTTCATCCTACAGAAGACTTTGCCTCACCACATGTCTCTTTTCCTTCCGTGTGAATAATGTCCCCGTCTCTGCTCCCTCTGTATAATGGTATCCCATTCTCTTCTTTTCCTGTGTGGATGATACCCCTTTCACTTTTTACTTTCTGTTAGTCATGTTCTTGCCTCTTCCTCTGTCTTAATAGTGTCTTTGAATTTTGCCTCCTGTGTATACTCTTTCCAGGTCTTTGTGATGAACAGGGGGTTGTGCACTTCAGGTCCTACCTGTTTTGGCAGCACAATTCCCCTTTTTTCTATTTTTCAATTTTTAACTTATAACGTGTTCCTCACTAAGCCTGTTTTTTTTTCTTATTTGCAAAGATATTGCATAGAAAAAAAAAATTTAAAGAATCTAACAACTTCAACTGGTCAATATTACATTTCATTCAAAATATATTAGCCACAAAATATATTAGAGACTGTAATGATTTTAAGTGAATGGTATCAGTTTGAAATTTTGATGAGACAGAGGGAAAGTGAAGAAAAATGAGAACATTAGAGCAGGCCAGCTGCTTCCCCCAGATGCCCCCAGCTTACAGCATTAGTCCATCCAGGATCAACAGGGTGCTGCTGGCCAATCCATTAAACACAAATGAAGACCATACAATGTAACAGATCAAAGTCCAATTTTACTGCAGCAAAATGCAAAGACATATTTTATACATTCTAATTGAAGTCAGCATAGATGATGGATGAAAATAGCCATCTGCCATGTACTTTCTATGAATCTTAAACTAAAATTCTGTCTCCTAAAAAATATGTTTACATATTATCAATCTGCGCATGAAAATACAGATTGGTAGAAATGCAATATCTGCCTGGATTATTTTCACTGGCGAGGTTTGTTGAACTGCAGGAACCATCCTTAATGGCTGATTATTCTCCCAATGAGCTACTTTGCAGAAAATGTTTTTGAACAAGTCTAAGGGAAAAAAAAATCTTTATTAAAGTAGGGTGGGGTGAAAGACTGGTGTCAAAAGGAGGGCAAGGTGTTATTGTAGAAATGGAGATAATGATATACACCTTCAGTCACTCCTAGGGACTGAGGTTGCAGTCAGTTGTATAAACAAAGTGTAATGGAAGATGGTTACATGTGATGTAAAACAATGATTTGGTGAAAAGTAGGCTGAACTGAGACTCACCTCCCAAGGAAAAACAATAAACAGCATAAATCAGCAAACATCCAAAAATAAGATATAATTAGCTCTCTAGGAATTATGATTCTTGTCCATTGGGAGCAAAGGAGGAACTACTGTGATGTTTTTATAGAGCCACAAAATCTGCAGAGGGAAGAGGTTGGGGGAGGAATTTTAGTCTCATCTGACTTTACACAGGACAATGCTGGCTGTTACCTTGGATTTCTGTTTGACCATGAGCACAAACATTCCTCAACCTTGACCAAGTAGTTTGTTCAACCATGATCCTGAAGGTCATCTTACCTTAACATTGTACTTATTTTTTACCAAAGCCATCATCTTCACCCTTACTATGTCTTTTTTGATTTTTTATACAAAAATTATTGAGGTAACAGATCAGAAAACTTGTTTTCGTAAAAGTAATTTGTTTGATTTTATGAAAGCACTGACAAGCAAACTGTGACAAATAACCTATTGTCATGATGCTTTATGGCAGAATAAATGGTAATGATTGTATCCAAGAGACCTGTACAAGGGGTCAAATAATCAATACCAGGCAGCCATTTTTAGAAATTTTTTGGAGGCACATGTTTTGGCAGTGGATTTAGAAATTCAGCTGGCGTATGCCCATAATCCTTTGCTGCCATCACCTCTGAGTCACTCATTTACATGAAAACAAGTGATGTAGAAAGTCCTCGGGTCATGTTCTCTGTGCTGAAACTGATCAGAAACTATTGAGAAGGCTGAATGAGTTTTGAACAATCATTTCTTGAAATAAGATGTTGAGGGGGATTTCTAGAGGCCATTACACTACCTCACCAGTTAACTACATATATATTGACTGTGGAAATTTCATATTCATCTATTAAGGCTCCAGCTACCCAAGGAGGGGAATGCAATCAACTGGCTTTGCTGCTAAGGTATGAACTGTATTTTAATTAAAGTTTGGGGTACACAGCGGAGACTCTCACTGCAGCTTTTCAGAGTGTGGTTTTGTATGCTGTTTAGCATAGCACCTAGAAACACCTCACCCTTTTTTCCTATAGCCAAACCAAACACCTATACAAACAATCATCCTCTCTGCCCACTTCAATTTGGTGCACTACCTTGTCACATTGGAAATCAATATACATTAGTAATGGCTCCCTGGACAGTGGTGAATGACAGTACTGGAATACTGGTTGAGTGATGAAATGTTGTTTCCAACTCAACACAGCTCCTTTCTACCCCCCCCCCCCCAATGTTGCTTAGTTAGAACAACAGAAATAAGTATTTATCTCAGGATCTGTAAGACTATTATGGATCAAATGAATGAAGGAAAATGAAAAGAATGTTACACATCGGCCTTTAAATATGGGAAAGCTTTGCAATGTCACATAGGACTGTATGGAGATACTCTCTGCACCACAGTAACAGCAGATTACTATTAAAGATTTCAATTTTCCCCCTGTCACTTTAGTTTTAAGTCAAAAGTTAATTTGTTTGGCTTGTTTCGAAGGGGATCAATAGACTGAATAGTGAGAAGGGAAGAAGGCTGGTTGTGGTGATGGGGAAGGGAGGGTGATTTCAAAACAGTTTATTGAACACGAATCCAGATTCTAAGCAGTAGAGTCTGGATGCAAGTGTCAGGGGAGGCCTTGTAACCACTGCAACAGTGCTCTTTGCTATTTAGCTCAGAGGCATGTCTTGTTTTCCCTTATGGAGCACAAGAACAATTCACAAAGGCTTAAACAATCAGAGAATTAAGCTTAGCTAACAGACACCAAAGTGTTTGCAGATACAATTCAATGTCTCAAAAGTTTCAAGTGCTGGATTGTTGGAATTGATTGGGTCAAACTCAATAAGCACAGTAAAGCTGCATCATTGCAACAAGAGTCTACCTTCTTTTGAAAATAGGCTTTTCATCGTATCATAGGAAAGCTGCAATAAAAACATTCATCCTGAACAATGTCCCAAACCCGACTCCTGCATGGTAGTTATAATGTGTGCTGTAAATTAAAAAAAAAAATAGAACAGAATTATCTGTACAATAATAGCTCATGTGGAAAATTCCATCAATACAACAACAGTCGTACCATACTCACCGTTCTGCTGCAACTCTTTAACATGAATGCTGTTTTTAATTCACAAATTAATTTGGAACACCCCCTGCTCGACAAA
Source organism: Istiophorus platypterus (assembly GCA_016859345.1). Taxonomy (NCBI): domain Eukaryota; kingdom Metazoa; phylum Chordata; class Actinopteri; order Istiophoriformes; family Istiophoridae; genus Istiophorus; species Istiophorus platypterus. The sequence continues at coordinate 604,894 of CM029131.1, forward strand.
AATGAACACTTCCTTTACTTCCTTCCTCCCTGTTTCTTATTAAAAGCATACCAGTAAAGGATGCTGAGTGGCTGAAGTAATTTAACTCCAGTTGTTATCATTGTATCATAGATAACCTGTAATGTAAACAACCATCCTCAGCAAGCTCCCGCAAAACACATTTGTTAGTTATACTGCATTCTGTAAATTATTAAATGATTATCAGTATTCAAAAGGGTCTCAAACAATAGAAAGAAAGCACACCCCTAATTTGTCCTTGTTTTCATCAGTGTGGAGCTACCAAAAAAGAGTGAAATTATGCTCTCTGAGCAGCTGACTTTTATTGTGAAACATGTTTGCAGGAATTATTGAGTTTCATTTACAATAGCTTAAGAAAATAGAGGCAATAAAGGCCAGGTTAACAAACAATGAAGAGCGCTGACAACACCTGTACTATGATGGCTCACATTGATATTTCAGATGCCTCAATATTATGTTTTTTGCTAAGAATATCCTTAGTAGTAGCATGAGATGATTATATGTTTAACTATATATTAACTGTCATGTCACTTCCTAATTTTTTTCTAGAGACATACGAGCATAAACTTTGTGTGTTGTTGCTCGAAGAAGAGACAAAGCATGAAACACATTAAAACCAAGAGTAGCTGCCACTACAGGGATCATATTAGGGCCAATAATAACAAAAAATGTAGTCAAAAAAAGTGATGTGATGTCAATAAAAATCCAAACTGATTCTTGTACTGCCTGTCATCTGTTGTAAACCTATGAGGAAAACATGAGAAAACTTTGAATGGGAAATTCAAGTTTTATGGATGTGTAGCTATGATTTTAAGAAATACCTTTGGCTGTAAAAGCCAAAAGATTTTTTTAAGCAGACAATGGCAGTTAGGAAACTTTGATCACTAATCAAAAAACTAATCATTGTGTTACCTCATTGTCAATATAACTTGTGATGTGTGTTTTGCATAAGGTGATGTACAACCAAAGTTTGAAATTGTTTTGAATATTTATACACTTTATTTTATAACTGGCCAGTTTGAGTAGGCTTTTTTCTCTGTTTTTTTCATTCAATTTTTGTAGCTTTACATGAAAAACCTAAAAATAGGGAGATTATCCCTTTTGAGCTTCTAGAAGGCCTATAATGTGTATGGAAAAGTTGAGTTTCATGGACAGCAGCTTAATACAATTAAAAATATGACAAAGTAGAAGTGACTGGACATTTTCAGTGAACGTAAACAATATTTCTGTTAAATAGGGAAACTGAGAACAACAGAGTGGTGAAATTTGAAATCAGAAACAGGGAGATGTTTAACTAAATTATTTTAAAAAATGGACACGAAAAAAATTCCTAGGGGTTAAATATACCTGTTTCAAATAAAGTGCTGGTCCTCACTATATGTGGCTAAATAAAGTCTACAATTTGATAATTTACATTAATATAAAATGGAAATGCACAGACATCCAATCACATTTGCACACATGGCACATACAACCATCTAATCAAATACAAATAAGATTTTATGTTTCTTTTTTTTTTTTTTTTTTTTTTTTTAGAAAATACCGTGATATTTTATTAAAAATGTTGCAGAAAAAGTTTATACAGGAGTCCAGCCAGAAATATCTCTATTATCACTTAAGGCGAAACTGCAAACAAATATAAGACAATTAGGGATTTTATAACTCTACATTAAAACCCTTGTTATCTTGACTGGTTTAAGGACCAAATATATCTTTCATAGAATTTACAAATGTAGCTTAAAATCTTCTGGATCCATTTTTTTCTTCTGTAATAGGATGCAAAACGGAAAGAGAGTTAATGTTACTTTGTTATAATTTTATAATAATTAATTTCATTAATATTTACACATTCACTTGCTTTTGTAACCCAAAATATCACAAGCCTGGCACAATACTTTAAATATTGCTAGCATATGACAATTTGAAATATCTAACATATATTTCTTTACAAACATATCCAACTAATATTGATACAAAAAAAATCACTGCCTTATTTATTTCTAAATAATACATTGCTGGTAACATTGTAAGCTCAGGCAGTGCTGAGATTGCAAGACAGAAAAAGCCCACAAAGAAAACTACTGGAAGCATAACAGGATGACAGCAGGTGATGAGATCAGGTCTCAGACAGGAGACATGACTGAAAATATAGACCAAAGCTCTTCCTGGACATGCATTGTCTAGAGAGTGGACACAAAGCAATGCACAAGACAGTATTGTATGAGGTGACCTGCAGACAGAAAATGTGCAACTCTTCCAGGATGGGATTGTGTTCGCATTTTGGTTGTTCTGTGAAAAATAATGAAACACAGGTTGTAATTGGAAAAAAAGTGAAGCATGTTCAAATATATTTACACGCACCTCAACAGAAAGTACAAGCTGAAAAAAACAAAACAAACAAAAGAAGCAAGAAAAAAAATCTCTTTAAAATGAAAACAACAGAAGGAGTTGTTTGAATATCATTTTTCTTTTTAAATTTTTTTTTTAATTTCCACACACAAATAAGTACCTTTTTTCTTTCTTTTTCCTTTTTTTTCATACAAAGCTTTCATAAATACATTTCAGGCTGGAGTGTAAATTGTGTGCCCAAGTCAGGTGTCTGATGCATGAAGGATCATGAAAAGATGCTCCTAATGTTCAATTGTCACTTTTCAACAACTGCTGCCATTGTCTTCCCGTTGTTTATTTATGGCATAAAAGCCTCTGCAAATGTTTCTCTGTCACACAGAAACTGTTCATTTTGTATTGTAAGAATTGTAACAGTCATCCCCTGGTTGCCTTTTCTTTTGGTAAAACTCATTGAAAACCTTTCATGAAGCTTAGCTCCAAATAGTTATCATTATAGTAACATTCACTTTGAATATTTTTATATGTTCATGATCAATCTATACTGTTTATATTTTTCAAGAAGGCATAGTAGCAAAATAACATCCGCGGAGACTTTGGAGTAAGTCACTCATGTTTGCCTTGTGTGGTTAGTTGCTGGTCCAGAAGGAATCCAGCACCATCCTGTCCCAGCAGAGCTATACCCGTGTGGTGGAGTGGCCATGGGGTAAATTGGTACTGTTCTGGCTACCACCGAAAGTATTGAAGTTGTGCAGAGGCTGCATGCCAGCCAGCGAGTTGGGGATCATGGTGATGGTGCTGGGTGTCATCAGGGGTATGTCATCAGGTGATCGGCGCAGAGTGAGAGTGTAGTCAGGCGGGCAAGTGAGGCGCAGCGTGTCGTGGGCCTGCAGCGACTCACACTCGTGGTGGTGGTCATGCTCCAGCTGCTGCTGCTTCATCTGCAGTGACATCAACTCCTCGCTCTGCAAGTGAGCCACATCATTGGCCGCAGATGGTGTGTTGGTTTGAGCAGAGTTGCGCTGTGGTGTGGGAACGCGCCGGTTGGACTCGTGCCGCCGTTTGTCTTTCTTGTAGTAAAGTGCAGCAAAAGCAAGGATGTTCAGAAAGAGCAGGGAGGCTCCAACTGCGATGGTGACACTGAGTTCAGTGGAGTAATCCCTCTTTGTCTCGATCACCACAGTTGACTCATCAGTCAGGTCACTACTCTTGCGTTGGTCAGTGGTTTGTTTGGTGTTAGCAGGTGGGACCCCTGGGTGGCGGGTGGTGGATGGCCAGTTGTTTTTGCCAGGGAACCGTTTGGTGTAAGGGTAGGGGGTGGTGTCCTGCGGAGGTATCTTGGTGGTGGTGGATACATACTGAAAAAATTCATTTATGTTGTGGAGATGCGGTACTAGTTCTAACCAAAACGCAACCTTGGTAGCTCGATAATGGTCTCGGACTCGAGGTTTGAGGCCAATGTGGAGGTAGAGCTGGTCTTTGGGGTTGTACTTGGTCCAGGCTACCTCCTCAAACCGGTTGGGCTTTGTGTGAATGAACTTTGTGTCCTGTGGAACTGGCTGGTTTGGATCCCTGAAAGAGGAAACAAGAGAGAACAAATGAAGTCTTAGTGCCAAACTGTCTAGGACAGGGCTGGATAATTAATAAAAGGCACCTCTCTTCAAATCCATTATGAGACAGGAAAACAAGCATTAATGAGACATAATGCATTTAACAGGAAAAATACTAAATATTACATTCCCCTGCATCACCATTTAAACACAATGATCATATTGTCTTGTGTCTGAGTGTGTTTCCCACTAAAGTGGCACTTTTCTTTTTTGGTTGTCAGAAAACAGAAACATTGACAGAAATGATATATTAAGACTACATGCTAACTAGTAGTCACTTTCAAGCCATTTCCAAATTGCTATTCTGCACTGATAAAATCCAAATATTACCAAAAAAGGTCCTCTAACACAATCATTGGATACATAAATGAAAGAAAAGGCTGGGATTTGATTTTGGCTAAGATTACTTGAATCTGGAATTACTCACTCAGATAGAAAGATAGAAGCTCACTCATATCTCTGACTTACTCAAATCACTCACTCCTTTGGTGAGAAAAAGTCACCAAAGGGGGTTGAAAAGTTGGTAAATCTAGTGACAAAGGCACTAAGTTGGCTACACCTTTGAAAAACAACAGCCTGAGGGGAAATTCCAGCACTGGGCTGGCTGACTGACAGAGTAATTCATCACGTGGCATTCTTCACAGTCAGACAGTCAGTCAGCAACAGACATTCACATTGATAGAACTGGCCTTGCTGTTGCAGTCATGCTAAAAGATAGCTATTCAGTTTTTGAAGAAAGAAAAATTGATTTTGTGCTTGTGACATTTACTTAAAAATATTTCAGATCTGCAGTTTAATTTGCACAAGTGTTGCATCATTTCCTTTTAGAATAAAATTGATAATTATATTGATTTCTCTTGTACTGTGGAAAATAGATTTACACTGAAATTACTTTTTTCATAGCAATTTATATAAATGTATGTATTTAGCTTCTCATAAGTACAAGAAAAAAGTCTCTGAATAACACTACTTGTATCTTAAAATTGAAAGTGATTTTTTAATAATGCCTGCTATTGACTATTTCACTGTTTCAATTATAAGCAACTTTTTCTAGAAAGCAAATGCAAAGCTGAATACCTCAAACAACATTTCATATCAGCCTGGATGTCATTGTCATAAAGATACTGCAGGTCCAGATATCTAGGAACATCCTGAGCCAAACCACTGGTTCTTTTTCAGGATAATCATCCAGGGTACAGAGCTCCACTGACTAAGAGGAGTCAGCTGAGTTATGTCCCTTGCAGGCATCACATCTGAATCCTCCAGAGTCTGTTTGGTAGGTGTTGTAGGTTTGAAACAATATTAACCAGGTACAAAAGAGGAGCCTTTCCAAGTAACAGCAGTCTAATTTAATTTTTTGTTTTATCATTTCAAATTGTTCTTTCGTATTTTATTATATATATATATATATATATATATATATATATATATATATCTGAGCACAAGATAGTTTGCTCCTATCATCTCCTATCATCATATCATGCTGTTGTTCCTTAGAGTATCAAATTGAGACTTTGTAATTTAACTCACATTACTGCCTCTTCTCACTTTAACATACACCTAATGCACCCTTTTAGTTAAGTTATTGTGCTTCACTAGTCAATGCTCTTCTCATTCTTTTTCTGGCACACCTATTAGCACAGTGCTCACCTCAGCAATGTTTTACCTAAAGTTTGCTAGCCACCATAAGCTACTGGTCATACCAGACCAAGTAGGGCTGTAACAACTAAAGCACTGAATGTATTGAACTGAGCAAGAGTGACTTTATTTTTATAGACTTTTCATTTGTATGAAGATTGTGTAATTTCTCCTTTCAATAGTCACCTTGTCTCACCTGAAGTTGAAAATAAACTGTTTTATTTTCGTACAAGCAATTCCATGGTGTCTAAATGTCAAGAAAGAGTAAGTGAGTTCCTTTATTTCATGTTGCAATAGATTGTTTAGATAATTTTGTCCTTTGCTCAGTTGAAGGTGTGCCAGAATCAGAGGTGCAGAAATAAACTGTTAGAGGACAAAGGTATGCTTCATTATTACCTTGTCAGTGAGGTTATGTTTTCACCCATGTCTGTTAGCTGGTTTAAAAACATTTGGGGTGGGTCCAAGGCATTTACTATAGATTTGAATTTTCTTTGCTGAAGTCTATTGTATATTATTTAACATTTGTCTGGGCAGAGGTCTGTAATCCCTGTAATCTTCCAAAATCCAAGTTTTTTATCTATTTAGATAGCATCAAAATATTACTAGAAGTTATGTCAGAGCACAGGTCTAGACCATACTCTTTATGATAATATTTACAGAGACCCAACATTTCCCTATGAGCAAGCACGGTGGCAGCGACAGCGACAGTGGCAAAGAAAATTGAATATAGCAGACACATGGTGAGCAGCTGTCTGCCTTGACCAGCTGGGTTGAAAAAGAAAGGGAAAGAAAGGAGTGGGGAGGAGAATCCGTATCTCCATATCAGATGGCTATATTGAATAAACTAAACAGAAATGACAAAAATTTCAGAATAAATACTGTATTTATTCAATCCATCATTCCATGCATTTTCTGATCGTGCTGGCAGCAGGATAAGCAAGGTAATCCAGACATCCCTCTCCCTAACTATGTTTTCCAGTGCTTCTATGATGACCCAGAGGTGTTACCAGGCTAGATGAGATATATAGTTATATATGCTGTATATATATATATATAGTCTACTCCATGGTTTCCTACCAGTTGGACATGCCTGGAAAACCTCTGATGGAAATCACCCAGGAATCATCCTGATCAGATGTCAAAATCAACTTAAATGGCTCCTTTCCATGCGAAGGAGCAGCAGCTCTACTCGAAGTTCCCTGCAGACGTCTGAGCTCCTCAAACCTATCTACAAGGGTGATCCCAGCTTACAGAATAAATGTCACTGGTATTCACAATGTCAATCTTTCTTTGACTACCCAAAGCTCATGACCATAGTTGAGAGTTGAAACATAGATCAACTGGTAAATCAAGGGCTTTGCCTTCTGACTCAACTCCCTCATCACAAACGCTCCTCTACAACACCTACATTAATGCTAATGCTGGACCAGTCCATGTCTAAATCTCAGCATAGCCAGACCTGGGAGAGAAGCTTGACTGTGAGCACCTGGTGGTTGGGCTTGGACCCATGAGGCTGCCACTCTGTGGGTCCACCACCTGCAGAGTTGAGTGCTTAGTCAGTTAGGTAACAGGTAATGCTTGGGACCTAGGCATGCAAATCCTTGGCATCATAATGAATATGTTTAATCCTACTGTGATAGTGTGTTTTGTTAACAATGACTCTGAGAAGAGTAGCTGTTGTCAAAGTTACAACTATTGCAGTAAAGGTAAAGGTATGGCAAACATTTTGGTTCAATATGTTTAGAGCCCCTCCTGTGGTTGGCTCTCTGATTATAAAGGCTGGACCTGGCTATAATACAAGGTCTACCCCCCAACTGGTGGTTACATATGGAATTATACATAAGGCACTGCTAGCATGTGGGGGAGTTTCACTTAAGGCCTAGCATATGCTGGAACAATATGCCTCTCTTCTGCCACTGAATTTAGAAAAAAAAAAAAACTAAAACTAAATGGGCAACACTCAAGGCCTTCCATGCTCACTGAGCTGCAAAATAATGCTTTGATCGAGTATGTTTTCATCAAGCTTCCAATCTGTTGATGATAACAGGTTGGAATATTACATGTGTACCCTTTTCACCCTGTAAGGTATATAAAAAAACTGTAAATTCACAGTCGCAATACATGCCAACAGAGCACTGGAACAGATGCTTTCATGTACTTGGATTAGGTGTAATGTGTTCAGTGTTACCTTGTATTGTCTGACATCAGAGCAGCTTTAAATACGTGAGAAAAAGCAGCCTTAAAAGCTGCTATGTTACTTTTTAATTATAAATACACTGGTTAAAGCAACACTTCTCATCTTTTGACTAACATTTTCATTCACACTTAGCTTTATCTATTAACTTTCTTTTTACTGAGTAATGTTTTCTTTTTATTATATCATTGTATATTAATGTTATATTAATAATTTTTAGAGCCTAAAGAAAAGTCCTCAAATTGCTTATTTTATATGACCAGCAATAAATGGACCAAAATGTATTCAATATACAATAATGTGAAACTTAAAAGCACCAAATTTCCACTTTGGAGAAGATATAACCAGCAAATATTTGGTATTTTCACTTGATTTAATAATTCAAACCAATCATTATTTTTTAAATTATCATTTGTTTGAAGAGTACAAAGTAGAATGTGCTGATTAGCACATATGAATATATTTTTCAAATCTTGTGTTGTCTGACGTATGGTAGCAGAAGAGTCATGACCATTGAGAACTGCATTCTCTGTTTGTGTAGTGGAAAATGACAGACAGGCTAAGGGAGAAGAGGAGGGTCTCCCTCTATCTCATACAAATTGCCCTGTCTTAATAATCTAACCTGAAATTTTTCTCTCCCATTTAATTTTTGCTTCCCTCATCAGTTAAATACTAAACCCATATCTTAATTTTAAATTATTGGATGATTGTGTTTATATGGTTGGTAACCCAATTGATAGTTAACTTGACTAGGTAAAAACCTAGTGTATGGCTGAACTGCCCTTTAACTAATTGTTTCTTTCCTACTCTCTCTGCTCACATATGCAATAATTCAATTCAATTTCCAATAAAGCTGTTCTCATTTACAAGTTGGAAATTGTACATTTATGCAATAATAATTGACATGTGACCTTCAGACTACATGTTAACCAGCTGTCACTTCCGAGCCATTTCCAAGCTGCTGGAAAGAAGATAACATTTGTCCAAAAACCTGCCAGATTTATCTCCAAGCTCTTTTGTGAAGAAAAGTTTCTAAAGGGTTTGAAAAATTGATAAATCTAGCAAAAAAGGCATTAAGTAGCCAACACTGACAGCATTATTTTAAATGGATTTTAAGCAGATTTTGAATGTGGACATTGTAAATTTGCAGCAGAATGTGTTTGTCTTAGTGTGGTGAGTTATCATCCTTGGAAGAAGTGGTGAAATTTTACATATAAAAAACCCTGCTAAAGGTTATGTATCTCTGTCAGTACAGGTTCTCAGACAAGTGATGGGGTGTCAGGAATAAAAATGCAAGAAAACCTCAAGAAAGGAAAAAAAAAATTAAAGGAGCACTCACCCTGTTTTTGCAAAGTTAGTCCAGTACGTCATGACGACTGCACTCAGCATCACATCATTCTTTGAGAAGTTGCAGTTGAAGAGATCTGTCGGTCCAATCATAGGGATTCCAAACACGTATGGTACTTCATCACCATGGGCCGAGTCAGCCCAGCTGGGCTTCATGTCACTCTGACAGTGGTGGTAGAAAGCATAGAAGTAGGTGGGTGAGCCATACTGGGCATGGAGGTCAGCTGTGGCCACTGCTGGTGCTACCCACTGGTGGTCAGTGAACAGAGCCACCAGGGTCTTGCGTCGGGTCTCTGGGTTCTCCTTGTCTGCCCAGTCAGTATACATGAATTTGATGGTCTCACGCAGAGTGTCCTTGCCTTCTGGGTAGCCATAGAGGTGGTCCACAAAGTCTGACACAGCAAAGTCAAAATCATTGGCAGACACCCCATCCTCACTGTCTACAATGCCATCTACAAACTTAAACCCCTCCCCTTGATTCACTCCCAGCATAATGTCATAATTTAGGAACTCCCCTTGCTCCATTAGTATCTGTGGGTCATCCGGGATTACATCTCCATCAATCACTGGCCCAAAAGCAATGTGGTACTTTGCGGGTGTGATGTACTGCTCAATCAGTTCCTTGTAGTTCTTGTTCTGCAAACACTCCACCAGGTCGATGGTGTCCAACATGTTGCAGCCCACCTTCTCAGCCAGGGCTCGTGTATATTTGGCAGGCTGATAGTTGACCGCCCAGCTGGACAGTGCCGTGCCACTCTGGATGATAGCTTTCTGGAACAGATCTGAAATTTGAGCTGGTATTAGTGAAAGACACACATACACACAATACTGGCAGCAAAGAGTCCCTGCTTCATGTTAGGGGCAAAGCAGTAAACACTTGCTTTGGCAAAATCATAGAAAAGGGAATCATTTTTGCTGCTTGGAAACACAGGCTGAGCTCTAATAGGGAAACAGAAAGATAAAACACACAAACTTGTCAATTTGTTTTTAATAGTGGTTTTGAATAATAAGGATCACATCAGCAAAATGGTATTCGCTGGTCTTTAAACTATTTCATTTACCATGGCTGATTAATTAATTAGAGATCTAGCCTTCAAACTGAAAGCAGAGAACTTTTTCCTGATGGATGATTGAGGCTTTTGGGTAACATTACTGTTTTGTACAGAATGAAATTATTGGGACTGGCTATATGAAAACAAGTGGTTACTGGTTAATGAAAAGGCAAAGGGTGTAACCATGAAACCAAAACACATAAATTTATCCCTTTTCGATACTGACATTTTCAAATGTACTCAATTTGAATCTAGAAAGATATTTTTCAATGTGCAAGGTAATGTGAGATTGTAACAACAAATCCATTCTTAACTGTAAGTGGAGAGGTTCACTACTTCACTTATGTGTGGCTTCATTTTTTGCTTAACAAACAAATCCTTATCAATGTATCTCCTCTTTAGTCTTTTTTTAAACTCCAGTATCTAAAGTTCATCATTTATGGAGTACAACATTAACATGAGTCCTTGTTTGCCAAGCCATTCTACTTTATTAAGCATTAACATTCATGTAATGAAACCTCTTTCATCCATCTAGAGTTTCGAAATGATTGCTTTACAACAAGAACAGAGATGCCCTAATTCTAGTTTTAGATACACTACTGACCTAGCTAACCATAAAGTCAACACTTCTGCATTCACACAAAAATCCATCTATTTTGAAGCAAATACAGGAACTGGCACACTATTAATATTAGTTTTATGCAATAACAGCTCATTGCCACAAATGTATGTATTAGAACAGAAAACAGTATTCATGTGGACTGGTTATGTTTGGGACATACCATGTTTGCTTAATAGAGTCAATATCATGGCCAATGCTGTTCCAACATAGCAGATCAGTTCATCACTACTTTGGTAGTCATCCAATATTTAATGCTCTATTGATAAAATGTTAAATGTAGAAATATCAACTGGAGAAACCCAGTCGAACAAAGAAGTCAATGCTAAAGGGACATCGCCTTTTTTAGTGATGCATTATACATCACCAAGTATGCTTACCATGATACAAAGCATTTGTCAACTCTCTTAGTCATTGCTGCCCATCAGGAAATTGGGGCTATCTAAATATAAAGTAAGCCATTCCTATTCCCTCAAATACAAGATGAGGAAAAATGAAACAAACCTAATAACTGCAGAGGGGAACTAGTAAATCTCCTAAATTCTGTCTCCTTCTAAGGTAAACCCAATGGACTTCTGCTTGATTTTCTGGGAGGGTGTGTTTTTCACAAAGCCTGTATTTGTTCCACACAGGAAGAAAAATGGCAGGGGAACAGCAGCAGCACTTTTTTAAGATTCATTCGCCAAATCCTCCTCTTTTTCTGGCAGATGGGTCAGTTGATTTTCTTCACCTGTTGTGTAAAATCTGGTTAAGACTATTCACTTGTGAATGACAGTTGCTCTATGAGAGCCAGAAAAAATACAATTATTTTACATTGATGTTCCATATAAACAAAGAAGTAAAATGCAGTAGGATAATCTGGAATCTGTTCCTGTTTATTCCTTCTTCTCCAATGCAGATGGCTACAGAAATGTTTAGAGACTATGGCATACATTAAAACATACTTCGGTTGCTGATTTTGCATGTCTACTCATGGCATTGTTTGATGCCATGGCTAATCTGATGAACTAATTCCACTAACTTATTCTGTTGAAGTGATTTCGTCCATTAATTCTGCTGCAAAGGGGATGTTTTCTTTTTACTGCTTCCTGTGCTTCTGGTTTGTTTTTGGTTGTGGTTTTGTGGCGTGTAAACCAATTTAAGTAAATTCTCCTGCCCTGTATCCAAACATTACATGTAACAATATAAAACTACCTGAAGATACACTTGGCAAAGTATAATAATAATATAACCAGTCTGAAGTCTAGTAAGTAACCGTAGATTCTATTATATTAACTGTGTCCCATGATAATAAAGTGCCAGACCAGTGTTTCCCAACCTAAGGGTCAGGACTTCCTGGGGGGTGGAAAGATGCGTTTGAAAGTGTGAAATAACTAACGAGCTAGGCAAGAATTTTTTCCCTTTTTTTCTTGTAAAACACTGAAGAGCTTTACCTCCTCAGGAGTCAGTTTCACCAACTGTTTGTAAATTAAGATGTAGCCTAATCATAACCAAAGTTAAATTAACTTACTATAGATAGATAGCTATGTGGATGATAACCAACTGAAAAATTTGCCGACCAAAGGAATAAATATATAACACTTGAGATGAGCCTTACCAGTTGGAACTGGTGGCTCAAATGGAATCAGAACACCAACGAGACATAGACAAGCATGAGATAATAGAAAAAAAACTTCTTGAGATCAGGCTCAAGACTGGTAATGGTGAATTTTTTAGTAGTCATAGAGTTGCATTTGCTCAAAACATGTAGTTCCTGGGGGTAGTTCTATGGAAAGGTCATGAGGCTGTTAGAATTAAAGGGGTTTATGGATTCATTACCCTGGGTGCATGAGTGTGCAACACAAATTTAATGCCAATCGGCCCATTAGATTATAAAATATCTTGTGGGGTGAAACTGCATTTCTGCCTGAAAGGGTTATGCCCTGCAAAACCTGGATATGGAAATTAAATTCCATGGCAATTTGTCCAATAAATTTGGATATTTCTTGCACACAAGAAGAAATGCCTTCCTTCTCCATGGATAAACACATCAAATTACTAAAGATGTGAATTAGTCCAGACTTAAGCTGGACTCTGAGAGCAAAACAATTCTGTGTGATCAAAGTTTAAATGTTGCTATTCACACCTGGCTTACACCCCCAAGCTCACTCTGAACATGTTCTGAATGCGTAGCCCACACTTTATCAAAACATCTTAGCAGATGTTACAGAGATGACAAAATGTTGAAATGTTTGAGCATCTCTCCGTGTGCTTATGAATGCCTGTGAGTGAGTACTCATACCTTCTGAGTAATGCGAGAGGGTGAGCAGACTGACACACGATGCTCCGGCTCCAGAGCCAAAAATGGTCACTCTCTTTGGGTCTCCTTTGAAGGCCTGGATGTTTTCTTTGATCCACCTCAGAGCCTGAATTTGATCCAGCAAGCCATAGTTGCCCTTGGCTGCCTGGTCTCCTGTGCTTAGAAACCCTGGATTGAACAAACAAGAGAACAGATTTCAACTTTACTTTTGAAAGGTTTGTGGCATTGATTTAATGCAGACAGGAGTTCACAATAGTACTTTTTAATCTGGTAAGTGAAGTGCAGAATCAATTCTGTCTCAAGGCCGGAAATCTCCCTAACCTGCATCCTTCACTGTATAAATGAGATAAATTGGTGAAATTAAAAGGGGATCATGGCTCTCATCTGAATTCATCTGTCCTGTCTTCAGTATTTTATAAAAATAGCAGTGTACATAAAGACCTACAGGCTGCTTGAAAAGCCAGACATCATGTACTACGTCATCATTTTTTGTGCATGATCTGAAGTCTGATATAGTATTCCTCTGTGCCATAGAGCTTCACTGTTGTTCAAAAACAGTCCCACTTACACTATCTTGCTGCCCAAAATGGCCCAAAGTCCCAAACAAATGTATAACTATTTCCTCCTGTTAGAGTAGCATTTGTTTAAAAAATAGTCACCAGTGATTTTAGGAAATAACTGAATCCTTAAAAAAGAGAAAATAAACATTAAGCAGGACAGTATATTTTACAGATGTTTATGCCTTCAGTAAGAAGCAGTGGACTTGGAGCTGAGTGTAACAGACAGAGCTAGGTAGTCAAACAGTATTGAGAGAGAGACTAATAAAATATACAATAATGGCTTCTCTGGACACAACTCAGCCGGTGTCAGAAGTCAGATCTTTTTAAAAGTTGAACTCAGTAATGAACAATCCCACACACCTATTGTATGTTCTGGGGTGGTTCATAGAGCACCTTCAGCTAGTGTAGGACTGAACACTGCAGGAAGTCCTTCCTGATAACTGGCATCAGAATGTTCAGTGCACGAAAATAAAAATCAGATGTATATTCAATATATTTTTGGATGTATAATCCATCTATTTATTTATTGTTACATTTTATACATTTAAATTGTGAATATATGTTTATATATGCATATATACATATACATACATGTACATTTATTTATGCGTATGTATGCACATATGCATAACTGGATACTTACGTATTACATATTGTCTATTATCTGATATATATTACATATATTTCTGTTCCTCTCTTTCTTTAACAATAAAATAAGAGTTTCAGCCTTTTAGTTTTCAAGCTTTTTTGTGTCCATTGTTTAAATGTGTCTGTGGTTGTCTTGACTGTGAATGTAGCTGAATTAATATAAAAATCACATACTTTATGGATTGATAAAGTATCTATCTATCTATCTATCTATCTGTCTATCTAAACAATTAGAAATTATTATTTTCAGCCAATTTGAGTTTATTCTAACATATTCAATAGCCCATTCTGAGCTGATGATTGTCATAGCAAGAAATTCCGTAAAAAAAGGACTAGACAGCCGACCTGCAGCACAATTCACCATCACAATTGAACTTTTACTATCTAATTATTTAATGTCTATAGCAGACAAAAGGAAATATGCAAGACTTTTATAACCTGCAGATACCTTGCAAACAGTTGGGACAGTTTAAGCAATGACTTTCTTTGAGAGAGAGTATCTAATATCCAAAAAAAAAAACCTTCACTGGGGGTAGTTTTGCTGATATTTGTTTTAAATCAAGTCTGCAGCTTATTTATGATTAATGTGGATACTTTGTGCCTGTACTATACTGGTTTTTATTTATGACTTATCTGTCTGAGCTGTATTTTGTACTTGTAATTCTTAACATCAGAAGGAAAACTTTCGTATTCCCTGTCCTGCTTAATGGACTTGAAGTGACACAACCGAACAAGAAAAAAAGGTAGCTGTTTGTACATAAAGACACATTTATTAAACATAATAAAAAGAAAGGAATTGTTAAATATTATTTTATATTTCCCAGTCAGATATATAAACATAATATTTGTATTCATTCAATAGGCATCACCTGTAAAGATAGTGGAGTATAGAAAAGTGCTGTGATTGAATGTATATCTTTTGAAAAATGATACATGCTGGAATTGATGCAGAGTAAATCAATGGAGTCAGAACGTAATACCCCCAGTGGACTTTGGAGCTAAGCTTCTAAACTGGCAACACTGGCTTGTAGGTATGGTGTGTGGTGTAAGACTCTGTTCACACATAAAGACTCAAAGACTGGGAGGCATGACTCAATGTCATTCATTGTGAAATAAACCTCAAAAATCATACCAAAGACGCCCACCAGTGAAACACTAGTGAAACAGAAGTCCATAAGGGTTTTCTATCCCAACATAAACTTTGTAAAGAGATCTAAACAAAATGGAGTAAAAGCTAATTGTCGTAGTTAGTAGCTTCCAATGTTCTGTATGATATAACTTTAATGCGCCACCATGACTTCAACTAAACTATCCTTGGAGGCAGAACACTCTTAGAAACCTGACATATGCCAGCATAATGGCAATATGAGAAAACACCTGCGCTTTACAGAGATTGGTTTGTAAATTACATATACAAACATGCCTGCAAGCTTTAAAAAGACAGGAATTTTCTAAGACAGGAATTGGAAATGAGGCATATATGGTGATATATTTGATCATTTTCAAACCAAAATAAGACAAAAAAGTTCTTTACTATATCTCCTAAAACTGTTTTCCTTCCTGAATTGAAAACTCTCCTGAATCTGTCTCTGTAAATATCAGGACAATAATGATAATTAGTTATAATTTGTTACAACATCAGCTTGTTTGTAAGGCTTTCAGGATTGGGTTCTGCAGCCTCAGGCACCAAAACAAAAATGGTCAGATATGCAAAAGCCTTTTATTTTGATTTCACCCATGGCTCCAGAAATGGTTAGCCAATGTAGATCCCTTCCAGTCAAGTGCCAGACTAACCAGCCTGGTAGTGAGGTCCATGTCCAAAACTTGTTGACAATTTAGCAAAAGCGCCTAAACCCATTAAGTGGCTTTCTAAATGCTGCCACTGGGGGACCGGGCTGCTCCGCTTGCCAGGTCTGGGAGCTCAGCAGCCAAGCCTGGCAGCAACAGCATGTCCCCACGAGCTGACCAAGACTGAAGCAGTGTAAATGACAAATGGGATGAAGACCGCTGGGTAAGAAAGGAGGAAAAAGGGGAGAGGTAGCCCGTGGCTGTTTGATAGAGAGCAGATCCAGTTTGTCATGGTGAGGTAGAGGGGATGATAGAGAGGGAATGGAGGGCAGGGGTGGGGAAGGATTACAGCGCCTCTGGCAACCTCATACACCCTGTAGGATGACCACAGACCCAGGCGCTCTTCTCCCCTCTTCACTCCACTTTTCCTTTCTCCCCCCAATCATTTTCATTGCTTTTCTGTTCCCCCTATGTTTTCCTGTTTCCTTTCAATCCTAACTACAAAGGGGCTGAGGACAGATGCATGCCTACCAGATGCTCCCCAGGATGTCTGAAGATAAGTCAAAGCTCCATTTCAAAGCACTATGTCCCAAAAATAGGGTGCGTACACAACTAAGCCTATTGCCCAGAGATACATTATGGATCATAGCTGAAGACCAGACTCCTCTGAAGACAAAGAGACCTAAAAAAGAACTGTAGATGTAGAAGGATATGAAGCATGTGAATGAAATATGTGCAGATATAGCGATGAAGCATAATCACTTAATAGCGAAATTGAAATTACAAACAGACAGATTTTGTAATTGCAAGACCTGTGATTATAAATTTACATAATCAATAATATTTTAACACATTGTAACAAGGGGGAGTTTATTTCCCCAACTGCTGATTTACCAGCTATAATGACACATTTGTAGCTAATTAATTAGCTTTTTTCTGTTTAATATGCTTATATATCAGTGTCTGTATTAGTGCTAGTGGGCTATGTCTTTTTTCCATTCATTAAAGACCAACTGAATGTATCTTATTCTACAAAGAGAATCTAAATGATTGCCTGACATGAATCATCAATATCAGGCTAGCTGCTTGGTAGTTGTTGAGTGTAAATGACAGACAGCATATGAACACATTTATCATAATCTGTGTTGTCGTTTTTATGGACATCATGTCATTGTTATCATTGTTATAGCTTATTGACTGAATATAATTCTGAAACTGGACAAGGATTTGGGCCTATGTGGTAACTTGTCCTGTCAGTTTCTGCAGCTATTGTTGACTGTCAGTCTGTAAAGCTAACACATCATGTCAGTCTAAACTAACATTACCTTGTCCTGTCACACTGTGAAGCTAATGTAAACTTGCCCTGTCAGTCTGTGTTGCTAACGTAAGCTCAAGCAGCTGCAGTGTAATACTGCTGCAGGATCAGTTGTCATTAAGATACTGTATCAGAACACTGGGTCCCACCAGTTTTTTTATTATAACCATCTGAGGTCAACCATGCAGCTATTGCAACCTTCTTATGATTATAATATCACTTTTTAATATCGTTATTAGATTTAAGAAAATATATATGCCTTAATCCAGGGTATGGCATAAAGTATCAAATTCCATGACCCAAGTAAAAACCCAAACATGGGCTAATTCTAAAAATACTCTAATATGTATCTGCACACTTACCCTACTCAGGGTGTCTTGATGCAAAATGACCCAAGTACTATATTAAACTGTTAGGGGTAGTTTTAACAAAGGAAGGATTGGATACTTTTATCAATATGGTAAACATTGTGACAACTCACAACGTGTCACAACATTTAAGATACTTTCATACACACAAAAAGCTTTAAAAAATACCAAAAAAGACTTGACAAAATAACAGGAGCAGTGACTGAGTAAAGAGCAGTTTGAACTAATACGTACATTAAGAAAGTGGAGAGGTCAGGCTGGTCATTTAGACCTGGGTGACTTGCTTCTCTATGGATATTCACCTGGTATCTCTCATTTGTTAAAGAGTCTGACACTATCACTGCCTCTGATACCTTGACTTTCGGCGTCTATAACTATAACTATCATAGTGCAGCACCTCCTAATGCAAGGTCACGAGATAGTGCCAACCCATTAATATCTGTTCTTAGATACCATGTCCACTCTTCTTTTAGTTTGACCTAGGTGACATGACAGCCACAGGTAAACTGTAGTGCACACTCCGAGCAGTCCTGATATCATTATTTTATTTACACTTTAGCATTACCCTGTATTGTCAAAGGTATCGCTTATGTAATGCCTTAATAAAAGAGTTAAGTCATACCTAAACTATCTATCTGAGTTTACTTACAAGTTGAACTTCCTTTGGCTAAATGAAAGGACTTTTTTTACTAATATCATTATGTTTTAGATAATACTGGGTACAACCATATCTTATTCTATGTATATTATAAATAAATTATAAGCACCTGCACTTACATTCATATTTCTTTTATTTAATTTATATTACAATCCCAAACTTGGTCAGAAAAATCTAAATTTTTATATTTTCCTCAGATCATTCAGCCCTGTAAGCAGGTGTACATAGTCAGTTGTCAGTTATCAAATAAGCATGCCCGCTGAAAAACATCCTTAAGCAAATAGCCTTTGCTCTCATAATGATATTTCTTGAAAAAGAAATGGGAAACATGACAGATCTTTGAAAAATGTGAAGCCGCACAAATTGTCCAAATTCCTTATTCATACCCTCAGAAATGTAAAAGAGTGAGAGAGAGAAGTTGTTGTGATCTAGTATCGCTCACACTGGCGCTCTAATGGCCATTCATTCCACTGACAAGGTCATGGTTTAAAAAGACTGACAGAGCCAGAGGAGAGCTGTCAATACTGAAATGGAAAAACCCTCTTATAGTACATATTTAAAAATACTCAGGATTTAAAAATACTCATACGCAGGATGAAATATATAAAGAAAATGCTGCTTATCCTTTTAAACAGACTGCTAACATGATATTCAAACAAATGGAGTCAATTTTCACAGGTTGACTAGACAGGCATAGATAATTATTGTAATGCAATAATAATACCCTTTGAAAGAAAGTGAGAAAATTAAGACTTTTTGGGCACAAATTTAATGGGTAATTCTCCACATTTTAAGGAACCCACAGTCTCCCAATGATTTTCACCGATAGAGGCATATTTTCATTGTTTGGATGAGTCCTAAAAATGTAATTTGGTATTGCTTTGCCTACAAAGTCTTAACATCAGCAAGTTACAGGTTACAAAAAGACACGTCTTTCCTTTTGGCTGTAAATTACATGCAAGCATAGAATTTAATTTTAATTTAAAAAAAAGGAGGACAGATATTAGCAGTTCATTTAGAGAAATTCCTCCAAGTATCACCAAATAGTTATTAATTCTACTACCAGGTAATAGTTACCTATTTAGATTTGACACACCAGTGCTATTTTTCACATTTAAAAAAGAAACGAATGAACCCTAAACCGTGATGCAGCTCCTTTTCGCTGGGTTGTAAAGAACTGTGTTTTTGGCTTACATCAAGATTGTAAAGCCATTCTTATCTATGCATTACAATAGTAAGCCAGGTACACTTCTCTATGGTATGCTGTAACTTAATGTAGATAGGCTGTATAAAATGAACCATCTCCACATCAACTGATGAAACACCATCTGCCGAGGAAGCCAATGATATGTGACCGATAACTTCTGGAAAAACACATAAGTGGACCTTGTGATAAGTGATAACAAAAGAACTGCTATTTCAAACATAAAGAAAGAACCCTTAAGCTCATCTTCCCAGTTGTCTTGTGTTGAGCAAAGGTGACATAGAATGTGACAAAATGATGCCAGAATTAATGCTGCTCAACTATACAACTACAATGTTGGTGTAGCAATTCTGTGCAGTACTAGCAAAATTTCATTCAACAGGTGTCTGTATGATATTTTTGGTCTTGTGCTTTTTCTTCCTAACAAGAAAAATCAAATACATCCTTGTACACTTCGTGTACCAGATGATTTTTCAGATTTTTATACAGCAAAGATGTTCATGAATTTGATATATAGTAATATTGAGTCAGTACCGTGTTATATAAATAAGTTGTTTTTTGAAATTAATAAAGGAAAGTCACAATGATTATTTTGGCCAGTAATATCTATTCATGGACCAAATAACTAAGATTTAAAAAGCTTACGCTATATAAGATGCAATAGATAAAATAGGTTTGGCCAATAAGTGATAGAGAATCTTATTGTTGATTAAAGATAAGGTTTTGCTGTCCTGTTGGTGACACTGTGATCTCTCACTGAGCCCAGGGGAAGGACTTCATCAGCAACAGCACTCCTATTTCTCTGGGGGAAAGCATTAATCCCTTCCCCTCCCCTATTTGTATTAATGCTGCCTTGACAGTGGCTCTGAGCTTAATGTAGGTCAGTCATGAAAAGCGCAGAGTGGACACAACCACAAGGTTTGGACAGAGCTGAGACAGAGGGTGTAATGAGTGTCCGCTCTGACTGAGTTTTAAATATTTTAAGTGGAGCATTGACTGAAAACATAATATTTTTTCCTTACGATGTGAGATTTTCTTGATTTTGGGGATCTAGGGATATCTAACATATGGTCTCACAGAACATACTGTTGGGTACAGTGAGTTGTTTGTCTGTCTTGTCTCCCTTTGGTAGTCAAAGAAGATTCAAGCTAGTCCCACTATCACCTCTTTTTGTGAATATTCCATTGTGTATATACAAATATGGACTGTCTACCCATGCAACCACTTGCTTAGGGGAAATATGGGATCCAGCATTTTTGGAGCTTGACCCCATACTTTAGACTAAAAGTCAGCATATTTCAATCTCTGCTGCTTCAATTTTGACCATTCTTCCTTTAAGGTTTCTCTTCCAATTTTTTAGAAGTTCAACACAAAATTCCAGGAGTTGAGTGGTTCCTTTAAAAATTACTAATTGACAGACTAAAATCACTGTCTTTTCGGGGGTGGTATTTATGGACCTGTGTCCTCAGGTACTGCATCTCAAAAATTTATTGTGATGTAAAATGTAGAAATCATTCCTGGTAAAGTAGAAGTAAAAATCCGATTTGGTTATGACAAAATGATACATGTAAAGCCCACATGATAGAGTCCAAAAACTATGTGGTCAGTTTTAACAAATCAGTGTAATGTAGGCATTTTCTAGACACAGGAGAATTCCACCTGACAACAGAAATGTGTTTACAGAGTGAAATATGAGCAGAGTCTGTCAGTTCCATTTGGAGAGGTTGAACTAATTTAATCTTCAGAAAATATCTGAGTTGAAATTTAAAGTGAATTTTTACCAGGCTCTGAAAATACCATCAGTGTTATCTAAATGCCACAGCATGATTTTGTACACATTTCAGTGTTAAAAAGTAGCAGCATCAGTTGACAACTGAGCAGCATGAGTGACATGAATGACACAGAGTGAAATGGCACTGCATCTCTGTAGGCAGACAGTGCCCCAGCAGAATGCCAAGTGCTTTAGCTTTGTGCACAAAATGTTCATAGGCCACAAAGCCATATGAGTCAATGCATGGATTAAAATTCATTACATCATTCATACTGGAAAAAGAGAAATATCTGTGTTCATATCCTTTTTGAACCTAAAGTTACAAGATGCAAATTAAAATTTGTGTTTTGGTGTATTCTTGATGACTAATTGGAATATTATAGTTACATTTGGTATTTTATTTATGATATTAAAGCATTAAATACTTTTTATTATTATAGGAAGTTAATTTAATGTGAAGTAAGTGATAGCTGTGATCATGTGGAAGAAATGTTTGACAAGCACTTTTCTTTAAATGAACTTCTGTGCCCTCATTTTACACTTGTTGTTTCACCAACTTCAGGGGGTGGTTTGAAGTGAATTCCAATCAGATGTGAATCCATTTCTTTGAGATTCATACATAGATTCATTCATCTTTACTCCTTCCATCTGTAACTACATCAGTAAGAGGTCTGTGGAAATAGCCTCTTGAAGGTCTGTACTCTGTGGTTGATCAAGATATGTCCTTTAACTCCCATATAGAGCAAACTTCATGGACTGCCTTTTTTCACCTATGTAGCATTGTGAAAATCAGGCATACCCTGTCTCAAAATGTTGCAGAAAGGAAGGCATAAACTTCAGTTATCAAGCTCCTCTATTATGGAACCATCTTCCAGTTTGGGTCGAGGAGACAGACTCCTTCTCCACATTTAAGAGTAAGATTAAAACCTTCCTTTTTGATAAAACTTATAGTTAGGGCTGGCTCATGCTTGTCTTGTAACATTTCCTACTTATGCTGCTATTGGACTAGACTGCTGGGGGACTTCCCATGATGCACCAAGCTCATCTCTCCTCCTTTCCCTCTCCATCTGTACACGTTCATATCCCATCAGTGCTCTTGACTAACTTGACTTCTTCTCTTTTCTCTCCCATAATTTTGTGCTTTCTAGTCTCTCTCCTCTCCTCACTTTGTTTTTCTGCCTCTGATGCTGAAGAGTCTGAATCTGTGACTGCAAAAACATCCTACCGCCCCTGTGATCCTGCTCAAAACCCACTGCTTCAATTAATATATGAGTTATTATTATTATTATTATACACCTCTCTGTGGAACTCTCATTTCCTCCTGCTATCTCCCCTCTCTTTCTCTCTCTCTCTCTCTCTATTTCTTTCCCTCTCAAACCAGTCAGTTGAAGCAGATGAATTCTCACCATGACCTGCTTTTGCTCACAGAGTACTGTCTATAGCTTCTGTCATGATTTGGCCCTATATAAATTAAACTGAATGGACTTGACCTAATGGAGGGGAAGTTACACTCAAATTAAAGCATTCGAAGGAGGCAATCAAACAGAAGTCATACTAACTGTCGTAGCATTTCTCTGATCCCTGATCAGTTGAACCACTGAATGATATGTGAGTGAGAGAGCAGGGATCTCAATGGATGAGAGAGCAGCATGAATAAGAGCCTGTGAAGATGATGAAACTTTTGTCTTGGTTGTAGGCCATAAATATGATTTAAATCATGATTTGTCTTGTCAGCAAGCTGTTAACTGTAATTGTTGTAATTAAACTACTGAAATAAAGTGAGGTCTGTTACCAACCCCCTCTGGACTGAAGAGCCAACCTTTGATTTATATGGAGCCCAGGAAAACCTATATGGATTGTAATGAGATTTGAGGTCTAAACAGTGGAAATGCAAACATGTGGCTAAGTGTAAATAAAATGTCATAAATTTCATCCAGATACTATTCAGATGCAAGACAGTGAGGCCAATTTTTTTTCACAGCACTCCTTGGCCTCATGTTGCAAAGGTGATTTCAGTGAGTTCCAATACAGATTATAAATCTGATTTAAAATCAAAATGTGGATATTGGGCCAGGAATCTATATCAGCAGATTAAACTTAATCAGAGATAGAGTGAAAAGGTTGAAATCAATGCATCCTTAATTTGATTTACAATAAAGCTCAATATAAATTTTAACCCATTTACTGTTAGCCACTCAGTCCATTGTAGGCAGATTGCATATTGAAAGATGCACTTTTCTGATTCAAAGTATTCAGCAATAATGTGAGACATCATTATCGGTCATAAAAGCTCAAATAAACAGCCTGTGAGTCCACACAGAGTCAGTGCTTTAATAGTTGTAAATGGAGCAGTCAAAAGCTCTCTTTTCCTTATGTTGCACTCTGGGAAACAGATGGTTGTAATCATAAAATTAAAGTGAAACCAGCAAATAATCTGCACGTTTTTACATCATTTTTAATTTAAATACAGCAGCTAGGAAAAAAGTAGAGGTCCTTTATCATCCTATTGAATGGCAAAAGGCAACACGACAGTAATAGCAGTTAATCGTGCTCTCTGTTCAGAAGATAACCCATCCCGTGGCTCCCAAATGAAATGTTAATTATCAAAGGGAATGATGAGAAGGGAATGGCTTTGGTTGAGCTCAGCAATGTTATGTGAGCACAGCTGTACCTACGTTCAAACCTGCTGTCTGTCTGATACAAAGTTGCCTACCAGACCAGATCAGACCAGCTTCATGCACAATCACAATGATAACAGAAAGTGAAGAGATGACATCAAGGTCGGGCATCTTCTCTTGGCTGAGGTCTGTAATTAGAATGAAGCATTAAGTCCACATGGGGCATGCCTGTTATTAAACATAACACAGTCTGACTGACAGTACAGCGATCAAACAAACACACCACAGCTGTCAGAGCACATCAGCCCACAAAAATGCATTTGAGGGTCACAGCATACAGCCAGTTTGGGGTGACAGCAGAGTAATGACAACATGATAAAGACCGAAAAAGACAAATGTGGACATTCCTCCATTTTTCTTTTCCACCTAAGCTGCACTTTAGCTTTTGATGGCTAGGCTATGATCTTTCTACATAGATTAGATGTATTTCAAGGTATTTCAAAGGATAACACCATTATATTTTTTCTTATCATTGACACCTGTGAAAAAAAAAGACAAAAAAAAAACAACCCTGAAATGTATTTCCACTAAAAAATACTATAGCAATTTCTTTTTACCTTCAAAAATCCCAAAAATCAATTCAAAAAAGCTTGCAGATGCGCAGTGCTGCCTCAACTATGTCATCTATCATGTTCAACAACACGTGCTCTGCAGTTTTGTCTTGCTGTGACTTCATTATGCGGCTAATTACCAGTTCAATTGGACTGTTTTAACTTTTCCCATTGCTGTGCACTGTTACTTAATTCTGATGGATATGAGGAAGCAAAAGAAAGCTAAAGGCAGAGTCGAGGTGAAAACACATTTTCTCTGCCCCACATCCACCCCAGCATCCAGTTGCAGGCCTTTGCTGGGGTTTTAAGATATTTGATCATGAGGTTGGAGCATAGATACTGCTGTAATAAACATTTCAAGCATGTGTTGTCTGACTGAACTGTTTATTTCTTACCAGTTGTTCAGACTAAAAGAGGTACAGCTGAGACAATATGCAATCTAGAAAGGTTGGTCTGAGTCACAGATCAATGAGCTCCAAGATTTTCCATACACTATTCACTGTAAAGCAGTGTATAAGACTATGAAACATGATTTCACAAATCTGGAAAGTTATCTCAGTGACATTCATTTTACCCTCATTCATTTTACCCTTGTCTCCATTGTTTTAAGATTCCCAGTAGATATTCTGGGGTCACTTTATAAAGTAATCTGCCCAGCATCCCTGCTTGATGGTATTATTTGATATGTTGCATTTATTATAAAAATTTCTTATAAAAAATTCCAATATAATGGCTTCATTGCATAAAGATCTTTTTTGATGTAGGGGTATTACCTTTCTGAAAACAGCCTTTCTCTTACATTTTTGGCAAATAAAGAGTGTAATTTTTGGACTCAATGACTGTCTCAGAGTTGTACATTTGAGTCCTGTCTCTTGTGTTGTTCCAGTTATTATAATTACATGTGAATGTACAATATCCGCAGTGCTGATTTTTTGTCTAGTTTCTGACCTTGTCAGTGCCTTAATGGGCACCAAATACAGCAGGGATTGTTTGTGTGTGTAGACCTTAAGAAATAAGGTAAGAAATAATAATGGCTCTTGCCCTTTTACCTCCTGCCTCAGCCATCTATTAGAGGGGTACTTTAGAGATTGTGTATTGTTCTTAGATAAAGTTAGAGGACACACAAACAGATTAGAAATTAATGTTCAAAATCAAAGAACAGAGACCAAGATACCCTGACTTTTAGTACAAAACACTGGATCCTACTTTTACCAGAATGCAATGTGACTCTCTTTTTATCAGATGTTCTCTCCCCTGGAAACTTCCATGACTTTTAAACTCCGCCTCTCCCTGTTTTTGACACAGTGTCACAGTTACAAATATATTGTCTCCAACAACGAGCTGAGATAACCCTGACAACATCATTGTCATGAAGTAACATCATCCCCTGACATAATTAGTCCTTCATTAGTCCTTGGTCTTGTTTTTCTATACTATCAAAAAAAGAAAAAAGAACAAGATGCAATGGAGCTATTAAAAGAGTATTTTATCAGTTTTGAAGATGTTTCCTGTCTTTAGACACAGATAACACTAGCTAACTACATGCTGTATCTGGGTAGACTAACAGAAATGTAGTTGATATTGATCTCCACATCTGACACTGGGTAAAACAAACAAGCACATTTCCAAAAATATCACATTGTTCCATTAATATTGAAACTTGACACATAACTAGATATCAGATTGCTCTGTAACAGAGCTGGTTTTAATAGCAGGTATGAATATAATCCAGCTCCATGAAGTGTAACAGTGTTTTTAATATGACAAAATCTCTGAGCACCTCCAGTGATGGTTTGGATGAGATCTTAACTGTGATTCAAAAGCATGTAGCTGTGGATTTGATGCGATTCAAATCTGTTCACCAGAGACACGAGGTAACACAGGTGGTGGAATGTTACCGTGTTACCATTGCAGTTGCAAAGTGAAAGTCATCTACATATGAAGGAAAAAAGGAAGAGGGAATTTGCCAGAGAAATATTCTGCTGCAGCGAGCTCCTCTAAAGTGTGGAAAAGTGTGATTGGTTACACATCCATTCAGCTGGGGCACTACCCCAGTGATTTACAGGTGTATGTTCATTAAGCTCTGCAGGACTAATTAGAATATATTTGACATCCATCGGGAGACATTTGCACAGCTTGGAAAACTGCACAAACATTTCACAGGCACAAGTAGCCATGCACACTGCAGGCATTCCAAATGGAAAAAGGTGTTGTTACGGCACACAGGACATTGTCCTATCTTAAAGAGCTCATCGTACCTTACTATCCCAGTAGAACACTTCGTTCTCAGAATGCAGGTCTACTTGTGGTTCCTAGAGTCTCCACAAGCAGAATGGAAAGCAGAGCTTTCAGTTATCAGGCTCCTCTGCTGTGGAACCATCTTCCAGTTTGGGTCCAGGAGGCAGAAACCATCTCCATGTTTAAGAGTCGGCTTAAATCCTTCCTCTTTGATATAGCTTATGGTTAGAACTGGCTCAGCATTAGCTCGAGCCATCCCCTCACTATGCTGCTATAGGCCTAGACTACCGGGGGACTTCCCATAATGCATTGAGTTCCTCTTTCCACCTCCTACTCCTCCTCTCTCCCTGTGCGCATTAACACCTCAAGAATGCTCGTTACTAACTGTCCTTCCTCTCTCCTGCAGTTTTGTTCTTCCTCGTCTCTCTCCTCTTCCTCCTGTCACTTTCTGCAGGTTTTTTCTGATGCTCCTGAGTCTTCATCCATGGTTGCAGATCATCTACTGCCCCATGAGCCTGCTCAACACCCACTGCTTTAATTATTATGATTACTACTGTTACCATTTCATTTAGTCCTATTAGTAATATTATCAGCCCTGTTAGTATAACTATAGAATATAGAGCTATTAGTCCCATTATTATGCTATGCTCTCTCTCCTCCCTCCTGCTTCCGTCTCTCGCTCGCTCTCTCTCTCTCACTCTCTCTCTTTCTCACTTCCAGCCAGTTGAGCCAGGCAAGACTTGTTCACTTAAAATGTATATTTTTATACTTTTAGGCCTTGATATTTATAAAGACCCTAAAAAGTGGGGAGAATGGCAATACTTAATTAAAGTAGCGTACTGCTTGGGGCAAACATTTGCTGTGGGCCCCCACAGACCCCCTATTTGTGGTCATTTTCATTCACAAATCTGTTAAGAACTAAGTTACACTAAGTAAATATTAACATGAAAATAACAGGTAACAAGACACCACATGCTGGAGGCTCTTATGTTAAAAATTTAGCAAATTTGCAATTAATCTGATCACTACAGACAGTGAATATGGGGCCTACAGGGCTACTGATGGACAGGGGAAGGAGTAGAAGTAATAATTACTTTTGTTACTTTAACAAAGTCATTTGTACTTTTCGGGGTATTTCACTCCTTTGTATTTTTTTTATTTTAAAGTCAAAATTTCTACAGAGTAAAAACAAAAGTCACATGAAAAGGTTATGATTAACTATATGAGAAGGCCACAAATGAAAAGAGCCAAATTAGCAGCTGCAGCAGAGAGGAAGCTGTTGGTGAGTCTGCAGCATCATAGTCTGTGGCTGTTGGATGGCAGAGAGGATCTGCTCTCAGGTCACAGTCTACATACATTTTCTAAATGTTTGCATTCAATGAGGATCAGTGGGGTGTGAGGGTTATGTTCGTACTAGAGGGACAGGTCCGACTATGCAATAAAATGAAGAATGATGTTATTATGCAGCCATGGTTACAATTGCATTACCTTGGCAAAGATTAGTAAATTGCTGATTTAATGTAACACCCAGGGACCATGGCAAGCGTCCCATATCAAACAAACAAACTTGCCATGTTGTGTGAGCATAAGTCTTGTGCTTTTAGCAAAGTTAGTAATGCTAAAATACTGGATCCTTTAACTATGAGTTCACTTCTTCCATCAGTGAGGTTTGCACCAGCTTTCTGCTGATTTTGATAATCTGCAGGACTCATTCAGCTCAGTGTTTGAAAACCTGGATGGGCAGTGAGACCAGAGGCAGGATGGACTGGTTAACTACCAGAGGATTCGGACTACGAGCAAATTGTTGAGGAAGCATAGACTAAGGTTAAGACAGATTTGTGCAACAAATGACAGTTATAACTCACAGTACAAAGGACAGCATCAACAATTACTGTGTTGCCTAGCAACATACCATTTGTTGGCTGCAGCCTCTGTGGAGTTTATATTGTTTATACACATTTTCTGCTGCTTTTTCTCCTGTTAAAGCTATACAGTGGTTTATAATGGCAAGTATTTAATTTATGTAGCTTCATATTACTACATAAATCTATGGACACCCAATGTGGTGTCCAGGTGTCTATCATTATGTTCACACCATTTCTATCAATGAAGGTAGGCTACATAATAGAAAGGCCTCTCTGCATAAAACAGCTCAACAGTACCGCACACTATATCCACCAAAATGATCATACAGTTGAATCTACACCTCTCTAAAACAATTTTGATAAAAAAAATAAACATTATAACCTTTGTGAAAGGGGACTTTTTACAGGACTGTTGTATTAGACTGCTAGATGCACCTATTAAGCTGACAACTGAGTGTATATTTGTAATTATCAGTTTTATGCCCACGCTGCAAAATGCATGACTAGAATTTATTACTGTTACACTTCAAAAATTTCAGGACCCAAGTGCAGACACACATACATAGGCAGGTAGAAGCAATAGGGAAGTCAAAAGCCGATGGGTAGATGAGCTGGCAAGCACAAACAGAAATTGAAAAACAGGTAATCCAGTAACAGGGAAACAGAAACAAAGAAACATCAGAGGGCTGTTTCACAAAAATAGAATTAAGAAATCCTGGATAACTGAAAAATCGAGGTTTGACATAGTCTTGTCAGAGCATCCTTGTTTTTCATATGTCACAAAGGCCGAGCAAGGATGAGTAGGTGCGACTATGACAGGCCAGATGAAGGTAATTCCCGAACATGTGCATTCATGGCTTTCTTTTAAAAGATGTTGTGGGTCTGTCACAGATTTACTGATTCTACAGTGGAGAAGACACATGCGCCATACATCACACCACATATACCACTTTAATTTGTCACCAAGTCCTCAATTTTCCAGTTCTGTTTGTTCTGTATGATAAGAAATTCATAAAGATATTCCCTGAGAGGCCAAACATTGACTTACACTTTTACAACAAAGTGTGTGTACAACTGTTAACGTGTGTAAATGACAAGTAAATCCTTAAAGGCTGATTATGAAAGATTCTGACAAGACCTGTGGTTAGTAATTTTATATTTTTAGGCAACTTATGATTCAGTCGGTCCGTTATTGTCTGCCACGCCTTTTCGCACTCTTTTATAATAGTGGCCGTGTTTCCTTTCTTGCAGATGATATGCTTCACTTTCTGGTAAGCCTCCATCAACTGATGTTGCAACCGTAAAAAGGTGAATATAATACATAATTTTGCGATTTAATGCAAATCAATGACAGAAACATAGTGTTTCAGGGCAATTGTGACCTATAACAGGCCAGTCTCATTTTTCTTTAAAAGAACATTATGAACAATACCATTTGGGTTTTTGAAACTTGTGATTTCATGGATTCTTATGGGTTAATTGACAATGCTAGCTATATATTAATATACCAACAATTCTTGTTAGTTAACTATTTGCTACATAAGCTGTCTGACGTTAGTTAGATTAGATGTTTATTTGTGGCAATGGATACAGAGAAAAGAAGAATCGTGCTTTAACTCATAGTGTATTAAAAGTTGGCTGAAATTGTTGAAGACAGTAAAAATACATTTTTGCTTTGTGTGCAGTTCTCATTTTAGAACCGTGTATATGCATTGTAATACCAGTGCATATAGACTTTTTAGCCTAAGGATGCTTTTTAATTTAACAGTTTTATCATATATTATTATTATCACCTTAAAACATTTTTAACTGTACACCTCCTCTTAAAAATTTAAAACAGTCATATTTTCTCAGAGTCTATTTTAACTGACTTATTTTTTTACTTTAATCTGAGTGCATATTTACACAATTCATTTTACTTCTGCTTGAGTAAAATTTCTTTTAAGCAACAGTACTTGACTACAATTTTCTAGTACTCTTCCCCCCCTGATTAGGGACACCGGAGCCAATTCCTCACTTTGTCTGGTTGGTAAACTAGCACTACCATTAGCAACCTCAAACCCTATTTTGAAAGAAATGTTTTATTGAAGAGAAGTTTTTTGTGATTATGACTTCTTTTAATTATAATGATCAAAATTACAAGTTCACTGCAAAATTACAAGATCTGTGTTTCATAACTATAAGAAAATGGTATTGTCATTAGGATCTCCAGATCTTTTAAATACAAAAGTACTATATTTCAGAGGAGATCTGTATCTCATAATTACAAGTGACAGATTTCAAAATTATAATATCTGTATCTTGTAGTTATGGGAAAACTGTTTTGGGAGACATTTTCTTATAATTATGACTTCCTATAATTATCATGTATTTTCATCATAATAATGAGATTACTGATTGCATTTTTAAATAAATATAATATCTCGGAAATGCAGGATCCTAGGGGTATTTACAAGTTAAAGATCTCATAAGTAAGAGATAGTTTTCTCATATGTTTCAGAAATTGATCTTGTAGTTAAGAGATGCTAAGTCACAATTACAAGAAAACATTTCAATTTTCTTTTACAATCAATTCAGTGCATTCCAGAATTCTCTAATTAAGACAGAATTTTGTTTGGTAAATGCATATCAAAGATTGCTGCTCAAACAGAAAGGTCTAGAGATAAAATCCAACATTCAGTATCACTGTAAACAAACACAGACATGCACAAATCACCTCAAAAACCAAACAACAAACTTGTTTGGTCACATTCCAACATGGAGTGTGATGGTGATATCCTTAGGCATGTGACTCCACGACTGTTTGTCACTTCATAAATGTCAGCAGAGTTGTCAGACCCTGACCATGTGTCAGCCCAAGACGGGGCTACTTCCTTCTAGTCCTCCTCTCCTTAACTTACATCCATGACGACAGGCCTAGGGCAGGGCTGCTTCTGCTCCAACACCCATGTAATTAAAGCCTCGTTCTCATTATCTTGGGTCAACCACATGACAGTACATACTAACACACAAGAGTGTGTAGTAAACCGACTGGTCTGATCTAGACTCTCTGACAAAGCTCCTGCTAAACAGGGAGAGACGATGAATCAAAATGGGCACCCATGTGTCTGCCTGGAAGAGGAAAAAGGACGTGTTCCCCTCCAGATTATTCTGTCTTTTTCTACCTTTGCCCCGTCCAACACTCTTCCCTCTCCCATCATGTGGATGAAATGAGTGGGGATGTCAGCACCCTCTTGGATTTTCAAATTGCTCACAAAACCTAGCCAGCCATTGCAGGGGACGAATTGAGGGCACACAGAGAGGAATAAGTTTCTGAAATGAAACATGTAGATGCTTTTGTACATGATGGATCACGTGAAATGGGTGTTTTAAAAAGGGTGAGGGAGTCACTTAGTCCTACTGGTGGTTAAAGGGTGACCTTCCAGATACACCTGGAAGGATGGGAGGTGATTTCCAATGATTTGCTTATTACTGTATCCATTTAATTGGATTTTTTGCAATGTGTATAGGAGACTCTTTGATGACCATGCAAATGAGCAAAACTGTGAGGTGGGGAGTAACCAAGTACATGTGCTTGAATGTATTAAAATACAGTTTGGGATTTTCTCCTTTTCTTTCCTGTAGTCAGCATATATATTTTACATTCAACATATGATTTTTAGCCTTGATTCCTTCTTTTGTCTTCTGCCCGACTTTCTTTTCTATCTTTCTATCTTTCTTCTCTACCATTCTTCCTTCCTTCCTTGCTTTCCTCTGTCCTTCATCATTTTTCTCCTTCCTAATACTTTTTCATTCCTTCCTTCTTTCCCTCTGCTTTTCTTTCCTTTTAGTCTTCCATTTCTTCCTGTGTTTTTCCCTAACTCTTTGCATCCTGTTTTCCTCCCCCTCTCCATTTGTCCTCTCTAATTTTCTTACTTGCTATCCTTCACTCCTTTCTTTTGTCCTATCTTTTTACTTTACTTTGATATTGAATTTACTAAAAAAGGACACGATTCCTAGCCTTCCTACACCTTTGTCCCAATTTTATTTCCTATTCTTGTTGTTGTTTGCTAACAAATTTGCTTTGTAGCAGTAAAAGTTTAGCTTCACCTAATGGAGAAACAAATTCCAACACTACTCTTCTTATTGACCACTTTAACTTTTCATTCTCAGGTAAAGATATATGTGCAGAGTTTTTACTTGTAATACAGTGCTCTCCCATAATGTTATTGATGCTTAATCATGAATAAAGGATGAGAATATATATGTACAACAGTATACTTCATATGTGGATATTTGAGATGTAGCTATGCTGTCATCTCAACACTTTACACTTGTCTTTTTCAGGGAAACAGCAGACACCAAAGAATAAAAAATAGCTGGAAGCTTGAGGTATTGGCAGCCACAGTGGCTAGTTCCTAGCACTGAGTCTTAAGCTTTTTGCTTTGACCTCAGCTGTGCTTAGCCCCTCCTCGGACTCCTCTGCCATTGATGGTGTACATATTGCAGGGGTGTATCATGTGTGACAGGTATCTGGCCTGTGTGTGGCAAATCCACCAACTGTGGCGAGGAATGCTGGGAGGACAGACAGGATGGAGGGAGGTAATGGGGGGCTGGAGGGGGAGAGGAAAGGAAACAGGGATCTCCATGGGAGTGACAGCTCGTCCAGGCAGGGAAAGCTTTGTGACACTGATGGAGAGGGAGTAGCACCAACATATACTGTCATCGCATCCCTATAGTTAGTAATATTCTTTGCTGTTTTGCAGACTTCCTGTATTGAAGAAAATACAGGAGTGTTTCCATATTTGTGCAATAAAAGCAGGTAATAAAGTGTGTACACATGCTGCGCTGTACTGTGGAGCCATACGCATACACATGTCAACAGTGAAACCCTACTACAGCATTGAACACTGGACACACATCACTGCTCAGGCTAGATCTGGGTCACAAAGCATTAAATCCCCTTGTTCATCAGCTCCCCCCCCCCCCCCCCCACACACACACACACACACACACACACACATACTGGCACATATATACTGCAACCCACTACCGTCACCTCACCGCATACCATCTGTCCTCCAAAAGCTGAGCTATCAAATCCATCAGGGTCTAACAGGTCAACCTCCACAGAGCTGCCAGACGCACATGAAACATCCAGCTGACAATGCATACATCTCTACTAACAACACAACACACAGCAAGGGAAGACACTTTTATCTATCCAGCTTCATCTATATATTTCCTGTGAATCACTTATGTTTGTAGTTGTAATTTATATAAATGATAAATAACAAAAAATGTTATGGCACTGATCATAAAAAGGAGAAATAACAGGTCTTGGAAAAGAGAGACGGTGAGAGACATGGCAGGAAGGAATGTTTGCTGTAGGATAAGAAAATAAAGACTGTCTGGTGGGCATAGGAAAATCAACAGAGATAAGGAGGAAACAAAAAATAGCCTTGTTAGCTGAATTCTCCGATTAAAAAAATGTCTCCAGCCTGTATCTACTGTCAAATGCTGCCAGTTGTTCTGATGTTCATTCCAACTTCAAAGAATCAATCAAGGGAGTACCAGCAGACATTCTGTTGAGCCAATAATTAGGTTGCATTTATTGGTTATGTCAAGCCACAGAGCTGTTTTACCAACACCTGCACACCTCTGGAGCACCCGAATCAAACTGCAGCTTTCAAGCTCTGCCAGGTTTATATGTAACATAAGGGGAGAAATTATATTTAATAAACAAATAATATCTCTGATCACACATCAAATTATCTGCTGATGCCACTGATAACAGAGCGTTTATGTCTTTGACCTGACTTGACATTTTTTCAGGCTGCATTTCATCAACTCAACCGTTGCACCAAAGTCAACAGAAGTGGGTTGCAAAGCAAAAAAATGAAATAAGTCATCAATATAAAGCAAATATACAAGCATATCAAAGCAGCCACTAATCCTTAATTTCAAGACTCTCAGTCTTTCAGGAAAAAGCTCCTGCTGACAGGGATGTAAACAGCACCTACCTACCCTGGAAAACAAAGTGTGAAATCAGTGCTCTATTACTGGAAAATGTAAAAAATGTTGAAATATGTGCCACAGTGCAAAGATGTCAGTTCAAGCCATTGCTTTACCTCAGGAAACCTGCTAAAAGTGATATACTGCATTCTTAAATAATGGATCTTAATTGTCAGAAGAGTGAACCCTGCTCTTTTTAATGTTTTAAGTTGACATAGTTACCATTAAGGGATAGAATATGTAGATTTTCTGTAATATTACATCTTGCCCTTTGTTGCTTTTTTAGCTGGGATAGCTGAAATTCATTTTCACTCACTTCTACTGACGTCTTTTGGAATTATCACACATTAATGCGATGTAGTACATTTGTGTGACACCAAGGTCCTCTGGTTGCTAAGAGAGAACAAGACATCACTCATCTAAGTCAGTGGATCTCAGTCACATGGGATGATCCAGTTATTATGGTTGTGGTTATTATGGTTATCAGGTTACAGGCTATTTTTGAGATATCAAATTTCCTCCTAACTTACTGTTCTAAAAAAATGGAAGGAGGGAAAACCTGCACACCCAGAACTCTATTTGAAACCACATGAATGTTTTGGCACATCTTGCCTTCCTCAGTATGACAGCCAATAGTCATGTAACTGAAAAAGACCCCACTTCTACCTGGTATTAACATGTGACCATTATCTGGATATACACAATCTTATCCAGATCAGGAAAAAAACACATTTTCTGATCTCAGCAAGGTATTAGCCTGATGGAGATTAAAACCACATCCTTAGGACGAATCTACATTGCCAACACATCTAACCCCAATTCCTTCCTATGAAAGAGGTGGGCCCAAAGTGTAGCGGCCCCATGTAATCTTTTCAGGCTCTCTATGAAGTAAATGCCACGCCACAAGACAGTCACTGTAGAACCTGCCTCCCAGGTGTGGCTCCAGGATCGGGCCCCAGTTTCCCTAGTCTGGGTGAGGTGATGTTCATTAGGGATGTATGAACTGCTCTGGTTTTATCTCAGGAGACCCTACCAGGGGGCTATTGCCCCTGACAACACAGCTTCCAGGATACAGCAAATCAATCAACTGATTAAGATGGTGCATCTCAGGGGGGCTTATATTATCTTAGCCCTCTGGAAAAACTTATGCCAGGATGCTGGAAGGAAGACTCCCAACAATTGTCAAACCACAGATCCAGGAGGAGCAATGTGGTTTCTGACCTGGTCATAGAACAATGGACTACCTCTCTACCCTTGGCAAGGTTACTGGAGAGGTCATGGGAGTTTGCTTATCCAGTCTGCATATTTTTGTGGACCTGGAGAATGCTTATGAGACAGATCTTTTGATGAGTCTTGTCAATGCTACTGTGAGACAGCACCTCTAAGTCAGGGGCAATGGTTTGCTCAGATTGAAAGTGTGTTGCTGCTTCAAGTGAAGGAGTTTAAGTTTCTAGGGGTTTTGTTCACAAGTGAGGGTAAAATGGATTTTGAGCTTGACATGTAGATTGGTGCAATTTCAGCAGTTAATGTGGGTACTGTACGGGACTAACTTCCAATTCATCAGTCGATTTACAGTTAGGTCCATAGAAATTTGGACAGTGCACTATCATGATGATTCTAAAACAAAACAATACAGATGTGATTGAAGTGTAAACTGTCAGTTTTAATTTCAAGAGAAAATACTGCACTAACTGTTTAGATATTAGAGCCATTTTTATACAAGGCCCCTCATTTTCTGAAAAATAATTGGACTGACAACTGATCAGGTTTATGGTCAGTTAACAAATTAACTAGATAAAAGGTCTGGAGTCGGTGTCAATTTGCACTTGGCAGCTGTTCCTGGGAACCGTCAATTAGGTTCCAAAGAGGTGTCGATGTAAGTGAAGGAGGTCATCATTATGTTGAAAAAAGAAAACAAACCTATCAGATAGATAGTAGAAGCTTTATGATTGGAAAAATCAAAAAATTTATACATTACTGAAGAGGAGGAATGCACTAGTGAATTAAGCAACACTTAAAGGCCTGGAAGGCCACAAAACACAACTAAATTGGATGATTGCAAAATGCTTTCCATGGTAAAAGAAAAAAAAAAAACAACAAACAAAAACCAAAAAACAAAAAAAACCCCTCCACAACATCTGGCCAGGTCAAGAACACTCTTAAAGGAGGTTGGCATATCATGATCCAAGTCTACAATCAAGAGACACCTTTATGAATGTAGATACAGAGGGTTCACCACAAGGAGAAAACCACTGGTAACAATAGAAAAGCCAGATTAGACTTTGTCAGAAAACATCTAAAAAATATTCCCAGTTCTGGAGCAAGTTTCCTTGGACAAATGAACCTCGATTAATTTGTACTAGAATGATGGGAAGAGAAGAGTATGGAGAAGGAAAGGAACAGCTCATGATCCCAAGCCACCACATCACCTGTCAAAAATGGGAGAGGCAGTGTTATGGCATGAGCACATATGGTTGCCAATGGAACTGGGTCACTGGTGTTTATTGATAAAGTGAAAACTGGTAGAAGTGGCAGGATGATATTCTGAAGAGTATAGGGCTATACTATTTGCTCAGTTTCAGCCAAATACTGCTAAACTGATAGGACTGCACTTCACAGTACAGATGACTAATGACACAAAACATACTACAAAAGCAACCCAAGAGCTTCTCAGTTACCTTACCTCAACCCAACTAAGTATGCTTTTCACGCACTGAAGACAAAACTGAGGGCAGAAAGACCTGTAAAAAAAGCAGCCACTGAAATTGGCTGTAGTGAAGGCCTGGCGAAGCATCACAAGGAAACTCAGCATGTAGTGATGTCTATTGTTTCCAGACTTCAGGCAGTCACTAGCTGCAGTATTAAATCAGTCCTTGTTT
Source organism: Istiophorus platypterus (assembly GCA_016859345.1). NCBI lineage: Eukaryota > Metazoa > Chordata > Actinopteri > Istiophoriformes > Istiophoridae > Istiophorus > Istiophorus platypterus. The sequence continues at coordinate 642,534 of CM029131.1, forward strand.
ATGATTATGTTGGACTGACCAATTACTTTTGAGCCTCTGAAAATGAGGGAATATGTATAAAAATGGCTGTAATTCCTAAATGGTTAATATTATAATATTATTTTGGTTAAACATGTTGAATTAAAGCTGACAGCATACATTTTAATTATGGTTTTGTTTCTAATCCACTTTGGTGATGTACAAAGGCAAAAATAGTTTAAAAAAGTGTGTCACTGTTCAAATACTTATGGAACTAACTGTATATTCAAGTCTATGGTCATGAGCTTTGGATATGGACAGAAAGAATGAGACTTAAAAAAATAAATTAAAAATGTATATATATATATATATATATATATATATATATATATATATATATATAAATATATGATGTTTATTCCTTCCCCAATCTGTACTTTGTACAAAATGTGCTTATATACTATATAAGTACTATATATATATATATATATACTATATACTAAGCTGTAGATAAAAAATAATTCAAGAATATACTGCAGAATCACTTCCAGAGATTCTCAATTATTGTGAATTACTTCCTTACAGCTGAGATGCACTATCTTTTGAGATTAAGAGAGCCAGCTCTGCCTACCCCCTTTGCATGAAGAGATGTGATCACGATAGAGGCAGATTTAAAATAACAAAATACTCAATAATACTGCATATTGCTGCATATTTGGGCACCTCACTCCACCTCATTCCATCAACAGGAATGAGTATCTGTGTCACCTGTATGCACATGTATGTTAATGTGCTCACATGGGCCCTGATCATAGACAGACAGCTTCACAGTGATTGTGCCCATCTGGGTTGAGGAGGAGTGGACGAGTTCATATTCATATATATTCATTCAGATTCATAGGGGTAATTTATGAGACAAGCTTGTGTCAAGCTTGCGACATCAAAGACCCACTGGCTTGGTTGGTGGTCAGCCATCTCACTATTCTCTTTCTTTTCCCACTAGCTGTAGAGCCACATCACTCTTTAATCATCATCGTATCTGGGGAATGCCCCACAGATATCATGCAAATGAGCACACCTCTCTTTGGTGGACACCTCTGGTGGTCTGTTGCTCCACATTTAGTACTGGAATCATTACATAGGATTGAATTTGTAAAGGCCTGAGCCAAGACAGAGCTGCTTTTCCAGCTGGAAAACAGCTGGAAAAAAGGACCAAAAATTTTTACTTCTTCATCCTCAATTCAGTTCTGGTAAGAACCTAGTTATTTGTGTGGGCTTCCAGATGGATGGAGCTGTAAAGTGATTTTTTTCTTTTGGCTAATGAGGTATCTGTGGGTGTGTACCTGGGTCACTGAATGCATTACTTTTGGCTCCATTCACAACACCTTTTTTGTGATTCTGTAATTGCCTAAAAAAAAACATGGGTTAAAATAATAATGATGACTGTCAAACTAATTTATTGCCACTTATTTTATGATTTACATTGCTAAGTATAGATTCGGTCTTTGCTTTTTTTTGTTATACTATTCATTATTCAGTTCAAGTCAGTTTTATTTACAAAGCACCATATTATAACAGAGGATATCTCAGGGACCTTTTCATATAGAGCAGGTCTAGAACAGACTCTTTATTGTTATTATTTACAGAGACCCAGCATTCCACCTGGACAAGAAAATGGCAACAGCTGCAATGAAAACTCCCATTTAACCGGTGAAACGTTGAAAAGATCCTGGTTTTGTGAGGCTTGGTCAGCTAAAAGGGATGGACTTACAGAGGGAAAGGTCATGGTAAGAATAATAATAATAAAATAATAATAATAATAATAATTCAGATTTGTGACAAGATGATAACTGATGCACACCAATCCATCACCCTGTCACCAAACCCTTACTTTCCACCTCACTACAGAAAACACAGGATACCTCCTGTAATAGCCTGAATGTTGATGCAATTCTTAAATCATGAGGTGCTAAATTGCCAAATATGGACAGGATCCCTACAATACTGGGGCAGTATGTAAAGAGACTGAGCGGTTTCTGTAACCTGTATTTCACAGAGAGGTCTTGTTGATCTATCTGAGAAGTTTCTAGATAAATTCTATCATTTTTGAGCGTAAGAGTTGAAACTCACAGAACTTTTGTCTCACTCCTGTCTGATTTACAACACGATGGTTACATTTTTCTTTATCCTTATTTAGCATATATCCTTTTTATTTATTATATAGCACCATATATTCTAATTTTCAACTCTTGGTAATCAAGCAATGGTGTAGTTAGACTGAAATTTCATTCTCACTCGATGAATAATTATTACAGTGAGATCAAGATGCATTTGTTTGTTTATTTCTTTAATGAACAGTTTAATATAATGGAATTTTGACCTGCACATTACAGACTCTCAGATGTCCAGCTAGTCTAAGAGAGAAATAGGGACTGAATGGTAAAAAAAAAAAAAAGATTATTTTTGTCCTACAACATTTAAAAAGCCATTGTTGGAACCCTAGCCATGTAAGTTAACTTTCTCTACTGTTAATTTTGACAGTTTTCACTAACCGAAACAAACCCCATACTTTCAACCCATGCATGAGCATATGAGAGTCCTGCAGGACATACAAATTTATCTGCAATTTGCAAGTAACAAAATAACTTGCAAGTAACAAACTAATTCTCCCAGTATTTGTGCTCTCCATGTAAGTAGGGGTTGCAAAATGTTATCTAGAAACAGGTCCCAGGCTGTGTATATAGTTTCTGAACCACTTTAAACTGCACTACTCCAAAAAGACAACTCTGATTCAGTCACCAAATCCTGACATTTACCTTTTATGACTGACATCTCAGAAACATTTTCAGCCTTCAAACTGATAGTGGAGAGCTGAGCTGTCTTACTTTGACATCACATCATCAACAGTTGACTAGGTATCAACAGGAAAAAAAACCCAAGACAAACAAGAAAAGGAATGTCACAAAAACTGTTGTTTAAAGTTTTTTTTGTCCACTGCATCTACCAAGTCATTGTTTAAGAACATGCACAGTCACTGGCTGATCATACCGTATAATCGCTGAGCAGTACTTTGGCAAAGGAATGTCTATCCTCATCTCTTTCCTTATAACTCTCACCTTTCCATACCTCTTCCACCCTCATGCAGGACCTGACAGTCTATAGATAAGAGAACTTCAGTAATATCCTCTGAGGGCAGCTTCTCCCTTTCTGTAAGTCTAAGGAAGTGCTGTCTCTGATGTCTTAATTGTGCAGGACTTGAATGAGGCTACACTAAGCCTTTGTGAAGACATCCTGCTCTTCTGCCATAACAGAGAGAAAGTGTGATTTTAAACCTCACGATGACAGTTGTATATTCACAGACACCTTTGAGTCATCTGAAATAAAGCTGTCGAGCCAGTCATCTCTCTTCGGTGGTGTTTACTGTTTCATTTTGTGGTTTTCACCTCAGTTGTCATTCAGATTCTAGGGCCTGTGCTCAGCTTGCTTTGAAAAAAAATGCTAATGTGACATATCAGCTGTGATGTCAGGATAATGGCTAAATGGTGGTGGATGAAAAGAAATAAAAAATCATAATTTTTAGCACAAAGGTTAAACACAGGATAAACTAAAACAGTCTCTGACAATGCAAAGGCTAAGCAGCACAACATCACATTTGCATGACTGTGATATGAGCCACTGAGTATTCTTGGGTGCTGGCCACATATTAATTTGTGAAATTAATTTATAGCCAGAAGCCTTTTTGAGGCCTAAGCTGCATGCAATCTCAGGGTCAAAAGTCCAAGTCCTTCACATAAGACAAAACATGTGGTTTGTCAATTCTCTCTGGAGTGACATGTAGAAGTGTTTTCTGGTCTGATGCCTCTATCAGTAGGACCAAATCATCTCTCTGTGCCTTCCAAAACTCTTACAAATCAATTTGGATAATTTGGAAAAATAGTTATATGGTGTTGTAGTATCTGACATGTGATATATATGTTACCTTTCCCATTGTTTTGGAATATTTATGGAGGGGAGATCCCTGCTCCTGGAGGTGCAGGAACTGGTGACCCTTTGGCCCTGGGAATTGGGGCCCTGTTACTGATGGGGACCATAAGTTACGATCTGTTTGTCTAAACATTGGCCTGTACACAAACCATATAAGTGAGTTTTGAGCTGTGATTTGGAGAGAGACTCATCCTGGCTCCGAGTCGTCTCCTGGGCAAACCATGGTGCCTGATCAATGCTAGTCTTCTTTGTAATAAACCTATTTTATGCAATCAAGCCGGTGTCATCGAAGCTTCCATCATCATTTGCACATCATCAAAGTCTGAGAAACAACCACAGTGTTGAAGCAAAAAAATGAGTTGATTAGGTTAAGGGAAACATCATGGTGTGTGTTATAAGTACAAGATGGTTACAATCAAAACGATGTGATTAGGGTTATAGAACAATGGAGTCATAGTCAAAAGAAACCAATGGTGACTGACAGTAGGAAACAGGAAACAAACAGAAGTCCAGCACTTCAGTAAATCTCAGTAATTCACCCACTTGTTAAGATGAACATGTGCAGAGAAAAAAAACAAGTCATTAGCAGAGCTTATAGGTTACCAATCCAGGGTCCAAATCAGAGGTTTAGTGCTGCGTATTTAATATTTATTCAATATTTAAGATATTAAAAATAGCCAAAGATAGAGATCACTTTCCATTTTGCAGGGCTACTGCAGCCAATCATATGAAAATCTTTGACATAATTTATGGTGCTAATTTAAAAGACAGTGCCTTCATCCATTGCAGTTTATGGTCCTACAAAGCAGCGCTATCTTCTTATTTGGTCATACATATTCAAGTGAACCTTAGAGTTTGCCAATGTGAAAAGTTTTTTTGCACACGTTGTGAGTGCCTCTGAGCCCTTACTCTCGGACCAGTAAAATGCACAGATTCACTAATCTAAACACCTTACTCTCATTCACCAAGTGGCCACATAATGCAGGACTTAAACTTTTAGCTCTTCTCCATATACTTTGCTGGATTAGAATTTACTTGTTTAAAAGATTCTACTAAAACTAATTCATCAAATAGACCACACAGTGGAATCGCAAATCAATGGGCACATATGAAAAGACTGCAAATCAGTGTGTTTTTGCTGACAGCTCTTTCCTTCTACCCTTTCAAGATGATGGTACTGCAGTGGCTGTAATGGTTGAACATTTTGGTTTAACAAATGACCACAAAGGGGCCTCACTTACCTATACCTTATAATGCTGCAGTGCAATATTCACAACACTGTTATTCATGTTGTTTGGTGGTTTGCAGAAATGTTCTTGATTAAATTAATCAGATATACAAAAGCTGTTTGTATTTTATACATAATTTTATACATACATTATATTTTGGTAGTTTGAACTTGACAGATCTCTCAAAGGCTACAACTGTTGCATTTTGTGTCGTCATTTATGTGAGGTATTCTACAGAGACCCGTTTCATACAGAATTCAGCCATGCTACAAATTGATACACTTGCAGTGATGGCAGCAACTCACCCACAGTGTGCTACAGCACATACAAATAGGGGGCATTATGTTAACGAGAACACTGTGTGTTCTTTGAGGAAATCATATATGGGCATCTGTATGAAACTTTAGATTTTTATTTGAAAGCGATGATTGAACTGAAATGTGACAGGGTAGCAGGGAATGACTCATGTACTCCTTGGAGGCAGTGGGGAAATGGACCGTACTGATATTCAATGAGTGACTGTAACTGCTAAGCCAATAATGACACCAGCTCTGTATGCTCTAAAATAACAAATCAACCCTCTGACACATTGCTGTCAGAGATTAAAAGCTAATGCAGCTATCTTCACTGCCATTCTGCTCCACTTAGCTATCTCTGATTTAGATATTTTGGGGATATTTTTTGAGCTATTTGCTGCTCCCTTTCATTATCCTCAAGACCTGCTGTGCTGCTTTTCAATTCAGGCAAAATAAGCCTGCCATCTCACCAACTGTAATTGCTTAAAATTTATTTTCAGCATGTAATTACCTTGACTATACTTTGCTTACAACAACATTCATTCAAACAAAAGTATATTATACTCATCTAACACATTATCTGAGAAAAAAGGCCGGGGTTGGGGGGATGTCAAGGGGTTGTCGCTTCAACAGCTATCATCTGTCATCGGAAGGCCAGGGAAACTGAAAACAAAAAAGCCTCGGATCATGGAGATTTACTGAGCTTAAAAAAAGGAAAAAAAAGGCCTAAGCTGCATGCAAAAACTTTCAAACGCCATCCTACTTTTGACCATTTTATCAGCTGTTATTGAACAGTTATGTTCATGTGCAAGTTGAAGCTGGCAAGGATGTCCATCTCCTACCAGGGAAAAACAATCTGGGCTTTTTCCAAGCCTCTCAGATCCCTCCAGTGCATCTGTTGCATTCTGTAGCTGAGTCTGTATGGAGAGCAGTTCTCACAGCTAATAAATGCTTGAAACTGTAACTTTTCTTCAGCCAACAATGAGTTCTCCAACATTTGTTGTGAACCAACATGTTTTTACATCCCTCCCAGTTATTTCAGACAGCAGAGGTGGGAGATAAGACACAACTTCAACATGAATATCAATATAGTTTGGTTTTTGTTTGGAATCACAATGAAGGCTGAGCACGGAGCTATGACAATGCTGACCTTTAAAAGCCAGGTTTGTCTAGGGTTATATGAGAAGAAACTTTCCAACAAGTTATAAAAGCAAATAGAGTGAAATAAGAGATCGTTACACAGAGAGAAAGAGCCACAGTTTACCTCTGCTGCAACAAAATGAGGGTAAGTGGCTTCACAGAGGAGCTATTCTCAAGGGACTGTTCAACATTTTAGGTAATTCTTTTTTTTCAGAGAGTGGGAGAGTAAGATGGCCAATAATGCCCTAGTCACAACATGCTTAGCCTAGCATAGCACAAATACTGGACACACCTTACTTGGCTCTTTACAAATTGCAAAAATACACCTACCAACACCTCTAAAGTTCTACGATTGGCACAATGTATCTGTCTGTTTTATCAGAGATGTAAAAACTGAAGTCTTTCTTGATTAACAAAAGTTTCTCCAGGTGACAGATATTTTTAGTGAGCATAGGATATGGTTTTTGGGTGACTCTATTTAATAACTCAGTTCGTAAGTTTAGAAAAATCTTGTTAAACCAAACATATAACCAAATAAGTGAAGACTTTTCTGGTTAATATAATTATTTTTGGTTTGGCCTAAACTGATAATAATTAATCGGGACACCTGGATATTTAGACCAAAGGCTTTATTTTTTCTGATTGAAACTGAACAACAGCAAATATATGTAAGTGTTTGCTTTTGTCTCAGGCTGTGTCTGTGTGTTATTTGGAAAAAAATATTACCATACTGCATTTTAGACAGTTACAAATAATACTAGCTCCTCAATGTTGATTGGGCAGTTTTTGGCTTTTGGAGGGGTATTTGGAGTTAGTCAGGTTTTAAAAAGATATAAAATTAAAATTAGTGAGCTTTGGAGGTGTTGGTTGGTGTATTTTTGAAATTTGGATAGAGCCAGGCTTGCTGTGTCCCCGTTGTTGTTTATATACAGACAAGAGATCGATCTTCTCATATCACTGTCAGAAATAAAGCAATCAGGCATATTTCCCTGACTGTTGAACCCTTTCTATAACCTGATAATCATGAATCAATGTGAAAAATGCTGTCACACAAAGTTAGAGGAGAAGGGATAATGAAATGGAAGATAGTGGACACTGCTGATTAGTCAGTACGATGACAGTGGTACACATTGTCAAAAGCACACACAGTTCACCATTTGTCATGTTAATGACAGTTTTTCCAAAGCGACAGATGATTCTGCTCTCCCTCCTCCCCTTGCCCTCATCATGTTTGCTAGCCAAGATGAAAAGCATGTTTTGCAGGATGTCTTTTCCTTTTTTCTTGCAGCAGGGTCTGAGCTGCAGCTACAGCCCTCTGCCTTTCTGTGTCATGTCAGAAGACATCACCTCATTCTCTGACTCACAACTAACTCCCACGGAGTGGATATCCGCCACTGACAATTGCTGTGAGATGGCCACAGCGATGGCACATTTGCCTCTTGCCCCACACATGTTGTTGTCACCCTATCACCCAGAGGTGGTACTGGTGGGGGGGGGGTGCATTGTAGTGGTAATGACCTCCTCCTGGCCACAACTCTCCTTGCAGGCATAAAGTGGTTTATAATGGAGGAGGAGGAGGAAACTGCTAGGGGACTGAGTACCTGCCCTCCAGCTACCAGAAAGGCCACAAAGAGACTAGAAAAGATATGAACGGAGCACAATGAAATTGGCAACTTGGGGGCAGAAGAAAAAAGCCATAAACACACACTGACATATGCTCACTTCCTAAATTGATACAGCTTATTACCACATCCAGCATTTATAGAGCAATATGATGATTCATCTGGATTGGTGTTTGTTTCCACCCAATGAATCAAAGTCAAATATTAACTCTCTTTTAGCTCTGGTTTGGTCTGAATATCACTATATCCATTAGCTAGTCTCTAATTGTGTCTGTCTCGTATATGTTAAACAAGCTGTAAACTACCTGCTCAGCTGAAAACAAACACAGTTAGGGACTAGCTGTTGAAAATAGTACAGACCAAAAATAGAGCTAAAAGCGAATGAATGTCGGATCCGCTGATACTGTTGCTTTGTGTCTGTTGGGGGTGTAAATAGGCAACTAATTTGACCTGTTTTCAAGTTTAGATGTGTGAAATGTATCTTTAAATTTTCTGATCAAAACAAGGCTTCTCTCCATCCTCACCAATGGCCTATAATAAAAACTTTAATTATTTGTTATTTATGCATAGATGGTAAATGTTGCCAAATCATCATTGATAGAATGAAACAAAAAGTAATAGTTATAAAATCCTATAATAATAGTGCAATAATATTGTGTGATAATATTAAAATTATGTTTCATGCCAAGAAAGCATATTGACTTGAATTCATTTAGTGAGTGGTACACCAGAAATATGATCCCCCACACACACACATACCTACAGACATATACACATACACATATCCTGTCCCCCAGCTGTACAATACTATATAGACTGGGGTTTACTTGTGCTTTATTTCTCATATCTAACTGTACACTTAGCACAGTGCGTGCGCGCGTGATACACACACCCACACACACCCACACACACACACACGCACACACACAGAAACACACACATCACACATATTCACACGCACGTACTAGTAAATTAAATGTTATCTTATGTACATAAAACATAAAATTATATACTGTATATATTATAGTAATAGATAGATAATAAATTACTCATTAGATAAAATGTTTTACTGGATGATAATGAGTGATTGTTATTGAATTCAAATACATCATAAATGACATGTAAACACTAGTTTTGTAAATGCTTTTTGAAAAAAGTAGGAGAGTTTATATGTTCACTGTGAGGTAATATTATGACAAATTTGTCTTCAGCTTGTTACGCTGCTGTCAGATGGTCAATGTAGGCTAACAATTCTGGTAAAAAAAAAAAAAATAAAATAAATAAATAAAGAGACAAGAAAGACCAAATACAATTTACGCTGGCTATAAGTAACCCATATTTGTGCTCCATGTTAATGCAGTTTCTCAGGTTTTTTTTTTCTACCCTGACCTGAGAAAAAGCTGTGTGGGAGTCACAAAAATTTAGCAATTTCTCAGGTATGAAAATGGAAACAGAAAGACACACTGTTACAGCAGCTTTGAACATAACAGAGCACTGTTTGTGGTAAATCTGTTTAATGTTCATTATTTACCAGCTAACTGTGTAATTCATTATTATTTTACACTGAATTTGATTTAAGGTCCTTGGATGCACCATATTAATGAAGTGAATAAAAATGCATGTAAGCTGATTTGAAGCAGTTTTTTTTCTTTCTCCAACTGTTTTGTAATAAATACAGGCCAAAGCAACAACACATAACCATCAGACAGCCATCATTAGTCGTCTCATGTCTGGCTACAATTGGCAATGGGGGGTTGGAGGGAGAGAAAATGGAGAGTGCCATGTGCCTCTGACAGATTCCAGTGAGGTGTAATGAAGCTCACGTGACTCTGGCTCATGTGACAGCTTCCTGGGGCCAGATGGCACACAGTGTTACCCAGGAGACTTCATCCTGGCACCTCCCATGTCCCACTGCTGGAAATGAAATCTTCACACACTGGTGGCCCACTGCAGTTCTGGTTCAGGCTATACTTGTAGGCCCAAAAGAGGGAAACCTAGATCATGGCCCTGTTAATGTACGATGCTGCTACTACACTGATTGTGTTGGCCTTGAAGGGTCACACTAATGCCTGCTTGTGCATTAAGATTTATTCAGTGTCTTCCATCCTTTCAATGAGGTATCTTTTGTGATGCATCATGCATTCCCATGCACTTTCTATGTCAGTATTCTCTCTGCTTTTGCTGTTTACAGACTCATGCTGTGTGCAACATAAAATCATATCACAGTTGCTCATAGAATGATGGAAAAAGGCTAATTATTGCCCGACTTCATTATTGAAACCATAAATTTTAAGTTTTTTTTTTTTTTCTTGCTGCCTCCAGAATTCTAGAGGTGTAGTATTCAACCAAATCTGCTGTAACCACAAGAGGTGTCCCAAAATCAACTGGTACTGAAATGAGATTTGAAATCAAAAAGGTCTTGATTTTCAAGTTTTGACCTTGTGAAACCTCGGAACACATATATATGTGTATATATATATATATATGTATATATATATATATATATATATATATATATATATATATATATATATATACATATATACATATATATATATAGGAGAATGACATGCTTGCATGCAGACCTTGCACACTTTGTTACTGGGCCGCTGATTAGAAAAAAAATGTGAAAATTTTGGTGGTAAAGAAAATTAAAACACATTGTCGGTGAACACTTTACTAATGCATCAGTATTTTTTTTACTTACCAAATACATTGCCTGGACATGCCTTGGACACATTATTTATATATTATATTAAATCAAACAGACTTCAAGGATTAACACTTAAATTACTATGTGAATTCATATTCATATATCATTTACAACTGAGTCAAATGAAACATTTGAGGGAAAATGTAAGTAAAGATATATAATAATAATAATAAAATCAATAATAATAATTATTATTATTTTATTATCATTATTATTATTAATACCATCACTGCAATTTTCTTTTATCCCTCTACTTTCACAGGCTCTATCTTCCATCGTGGTTAAATATATAACAAGCCTTTCTGATGCCAAATTGATTCTTTTTAGTCTGCTGAGTCATGCAACAATTTGAACAGGGCAAGCCAGTCTGAGCATGTACATTTCATGATCTTGCTTTTCTGTGTTTTAACTTTGAACAAAAAAGTTTGTCATGCACATCATTTAAATAAGAAAATTTAAATATACCTCAGACCGTCATCTTCCATTAGTCATCATTAATGCAGTGAAGTCACAATAACTGACTCAACAGGATCAGAGAGCTGGTACAGCCTACTCTGCAAATAAAAAGGGAAAGGAAGTAGCTATCTGGTTTTACTTTCATTGGGTCAATGTATTTGTATACTGGATACAGTATTGCAGTTGTACTTTTGAATCAACCCGAGGAAAGTTAGTAGAGGGAAAAACCAATATGGCCACTGACAGCTGTCCAACAGCGTGTGTGAGGTTAAAGGAGCCTTCTATCAGCCTTCCAGCACAGATGCTATTGAAAGCTGCTCTGCCTGTAGAGCTCACTGTCCCTTCCCACAAGATGTCTGCCTTAGCCCAGTGTTACACTGTTCACTCACACACTGCACTGAACAGTGTGGCACATTAGCACCTTCCCAAATGCAGCTTGACGTATCTGTTTGAAGCATTGAATCACACTGAGAGGGTTTGTAAGGTGAGCGGACTGTTGGGTCGACATTACAAACATTTTAGCAGACATTTGTCATATGTGAATCGAAGTGTCTTCATTCTGTCCAGAACTACACTTTCTAAATTACAGACTTTGAATCTGACAACATTATTGTAGTAGGAGTGGATGCTTGTGATTTGAGAATCTACCACACTTTGCAACTTTCACTCCTTGTATTCCAGCTTTTACAAATATTGCCACCGCAAAAAACTGTCTCAATATGGTTATGCTGGCAACAATGAAATAATAAGTGTTACCATTTTTTAAAGTTATAAACAGATTTTTTTTGTTTACTCATACATTACTCTTCTTACTTTCATCCAACAAATATTACCAAATTCATGCTGAATTTGTGTTAATTAAACAGTATATTTCCTGCAGCTTCTGCTTGACATTTAAAGCTTTTTACCACAGATGCTTTTATTGTCAAGCAGCTGCAGTAAAGGACATGGAGTGTACTAGTTAGCAGAGCACAGCGAACTGTGCAACTGCCTAATGAAAATTGTTCTATAAACCAAAACTTTGGACATATTTAGTACTGTTTAGATTGCATTCTCTGTTTTAAACATGGCAGGCATTGCACAGTTGATGTATTATGATGTGGCTCATTTCACATTTTTGTATAAGAAGTAATATTTTGTAAAAGCAATAAATAGTTTATTTTATGTTACAGTTTTTGTGGCAGTATTCAACCAACACCATTTTCCATAAGCCCTAGACATTTGAAGGTTTAATGTCATGGCTCAAACAGAAGTGGTGAGTCAGTCAGTGAGTCAAGGGCTAAATGTTAGTTTATGTCTTACATTACAACCAGAATATTGGAAAATTTACTTTGAAAGAGAGTGTTGGTGATTTCTGTGGAAATGGACAAAACCAAGTCACTCTTATAAAGTACTTGCATTGCCATGATTGTAGATTTTTAATGGGAGCTGAGATTTTTTCAGTGTTCATATTCTAAACATGATTTAACTTGTTTTTTTGTTTTTAATTATTATGGTTTAAATTTCTTTTAGCAACTGCCTTAGTTGATGCAGATTTGTCTAATAACATAAAACATAAACTTGAAGAACACACCAATGACATAAATGTTGAATGGTTGATTAAGTGATGATTGTATTATGTTACAGAAACTAGTGGAACAAAGAGTAGCCTGTACGTGGGCCCCTCTTTAATTGACTAAAAACCAGTGCCCCCCTGAAGGTCTAGGTGCAGCTGTCCAATTTGCCTGGTTGGTTTTCCAGTCTAGACTGCAGCTAGATTGAATAATGATGAATGAGCTATGGTTTGTGTGAACCAACAACTCTCAAACATGTTATCAAAGGAAACAACAACTATTAACTTGCTGTGCTGTCCTATGAAAAACTATCATCACAGTTACTTGAGTGAATGTTACAGTATCAAGACTGGTAGAAATGATGGCAACTTTATGAAAAAAAAAAAAAGATCCAAGTAAGAATAAAGTGGAATAATTAGTTCATTTTAATAAGTTTGTTCCTAAACTGCTGAATGCTGCTTTGAGTTAAAATGACAAATGTTGTAATTTTTGAATGTACAGCATGAATCAGTAGTGTATCAATTAGTGGAGATGTAACAATACTTTCTGTCAGAGCTACATATACTGTGCAATTTAGGGAGGGGTGTGTTTATACATATAAATACGCAGCCCAACAAGATCTCCATTTCTACGCTATTACTCTGGTTTTCTAACTGCTCCACTCACCCCCTCTATTGTCTCTATCTGTATTCTCATCTGCATTCCCTCTCTGTCTGTTACTCTCCTCATCTCTTTTTTCCTCTCTGCAGCGCGCACTTTTCCAGAACACCTTCTCCCCCTGGCTCTCAGGCAACTAAATATAGTGACTGGTGCAGACAGCTCGGCCTCATAACAAATGGTAAGCAGAGCAGAGCGGTGGCAGTGGTAGGATGTACTCTGGCTTCACTGCAGCAGACACAGTACCATTTGCAAATGGTCGGGAAAACACTTGAAACCACATCAGATTCATAGCTGTATAAAATGAAGAATAAAGGAACTTTACCTCTTATACCAAGATTATTGTTTCATAGCTATGCTGCTAATCCAGGCTCAATCTGTATTACCTTTTTCCTGAAGTGTGATCGCTTGGTATCTAAGTGGTATCAAGACAAATATCATTTGTGTATAACTGGCTATTGTAAGCAGTCATTTTCCATTCAAAGCTGTAGAGATTTATTGTAAACTATAAAGAGCCTCAAACAGTACATCTAGTTAATGATACATTTGGAAGACAGTGGTAGTTGCCTATTTTAAATCATGTAATGTATTTTCACAAAGTATCCAACAATCTTACCTATGCAACTGCATAAAAATAAAAGGATGGTTGGACATATGATGTACCAGTGTCTACATCAGGTAATTTATTGAGCCATTTTGAACTGACTACATTACTCTCTGCGCAGCCCTATCTCTTAGAAGTTGTGTTTTTATGCAACTAAACTGCAACAGCAAATATGTTTTGTCTGAAACATAGCTGGATCACATTTTCTATAAGTTGAATAAGGATATGTTGTTAATTTATTTATTTGGCAAGTTGTGAGTATGTTGACTCTGAATATATCAGTAAAATCTTCACAGACATTGTATTTCATATTTTCTGAACTTGAAGCACCATATACACTTGTGGTGACTCCAAAATTAATTAACTGTTTTAAGGTTCTGTTTGGGAACTGGCAGCACTTGATTAATTTTAGGGAAATATTCTGGTTTTAATCGAGAAAACTTTTAGATACAGTGTGTTCATTAAATCTAACTAAAACGACTCTCTCTAACTTTACCCAAAATATTTTTGTTCCCCATATCACAGCTATTACTGAAAAAAACAAAAAACAAGATAATTCATTAAATTGCTACAGACTGTTCATAACGTACGTGGTATCATAAAAATTGAGTTTGTTGACCCAACTGTTTTAACTGTATCTATGGTTGACAGTCTGGGAATATAACGTTTAAAATCAGTGGTGCTAGTATGTAGACATGGAGGCTGTTTTCATTCGTAGGAGGCACTCTTGACTCGGAAAAGGATGTTTGAGAAATTAGATACCTATGTCTATAAATCACAATCAAAATTATAGGCTGTTTACAAAAAAGGGGACAAAGCTACAGTTCTGTCTCATCTGGAAGGATTTCAATAAAAAATCAAATTTCCGAACTCTTTCCTCTAAAATGTTTGATATTATCAGACTCCTGTCAGACTCATACATTTTCTTAGGCAACAGACATTCAGAACCCAAACCTTTATGTTATATCTCTGTGTGAGCCAGAAACTATTTTCACCTTACAGACAGGAACAAAATAAGATGCTCAAATACCAATGGATCAATTTTTTCAGGACAGAATTTTTGTGGTTGCTTGACATTTGATGCTACAAAATGATTAAAGTAATTAAAAAGGATACAGGTGTAAGAGTCTTTGTTTAATTTGTATGTACTTGTTTTGCTGCATTGGAATACAGACAATTGAAATGAAGAGAAGAATGGGGAAAAATGCAAACTACAATCTGCATAACTGTGTAAGTGAACATGAATGAATTAACCTGCTTGATTTGCTTCAGTATATATAAGATTTTTAAGACGGAGATCAGAAATCCATTGTAACATTCACATAATGAGTAATCCAGTTTAATTAAAGGTATCAAAGCTCCCTGCATGCAACCCAAAACAGCAATACACGTCATAGCTTTACCTCACAAAAAGTCCAGCCAGTTGGTGGAACAGCAGGAGCCAATTAATCATTAAATCAGTCTCTAAATCAGTAACTCACTTTCTGATTCAATCAACCTTCTTCAAACTAATTAAAGCTAAAGAGCAGAGGACTCACCCAGAACTCCGAGCCGGTAGTTGATTGTGATGACGATGACATTCCCGTAGCTGGCCAGGATGCTGCCGTCAATCATGTTACCAGTTCCTTCCATGTAGGAGCCTCCGTGGATGTAAACCATAACTGGCTTTAACCCATTCTCATCGTGGATGTCTACAAAGAAGAAAATGAAGATAAAACAACAAAAAATATGGCTTTTATCCGGCTAGCATTTGATGGAAATGGCATGCAGGAATTAATTATAGTGTGGTCTAAATTTTGTTATGAAAGATTATTCCAAAAACTATTACCTGTGGAAAATAATGGATTATTTTGGTCCTATATTTACTCAACAATCAGCATTGGGCTGGTTTTAAAACAGGCAGCAGTGAGACCTCAATTTTCTTTTTTTTTTATTTATTATTATTTTTTTTTTTATATCTGGGGTCAGTGGTGGAAAGTAACAAATTAAATGCTGTGCATTTACTCAGGTATTGTTTGAGCAACTTTTATTCTAGGATTTCATAAGAAGTTAAGATAAGGTTAAATAAGATGAACCTCATATATCTCATGCAGAGAAAGCAGCAACAAAGAATTACAAAACAAATTCATGCAGAGTCACAAAGCAAAATAAATTCAAAGCAGGTACCCCAGATCACCAAGTGCGCGAAAGGCCCTACGTTTACCAAGTGGCAATTTGATTAACTGCATATTTGTTTGGCATGAGCCACTATCAAAGCAAAAGATAAACTGATAATTTAAGAGATTTCACAGGGGTGACTCCTATAATTTAATCTCACGGCCCAGTCTTGCAGAACAGCCCAATATCACAATCTATTTTTAGTTTGTAAAATATTTAACACAATATTATACTTTCTTAGTGCAATTTTCAATAGTATTTAAAAAATGAAATTGTCGAATCTGGGGGGATCTGAAGCCTGCAGGCAATTTTTGTACCTTGATGTGAAGTGAACCTGGCTCTGCATGTAAGCATCTATATACGTAAAAAAGTGTGAAAATAGAAATGGAGATACTGTATACACCACACAGTATATAAGTATATACATAGTTAATACAAACTTGCAGTTTGAAACCAAGTGAAAGGAAAGTTAGGTAAGTTAAAGTAAAAACAAAAAAACAACAAAAAAAAATTGTAAACAATGAGGAATGACTAAGGGTAGTATGTTCAATTCCTTGTGTCACCAGATAACACTGTTAGAAACACGGTGTCGCGCTTCCCTCACACAGCTTTTAACAATTCCCTGATAATGAAATATG
Organism: Istiophorus platypterus; assembly: GCA_016859345.1. Taxonomy (NCBI): domain Eukaryota; kingdom Metazoa; phylum Chordata; class Actinopteri; order Istiophoriformes; family Istiophoridae; genus Istiophorus; species Istiophorus platypterus. The sequence continues at coordinate 659,541 of CM029131.1, forward strand.
TTCTCATGTCTAGCAAAGTGTTGGCTCTGTTGTGTCATTGATACTATGAATAAATGTCAACATACAGATTTAGAAGATTGTTTATGTGAGCTTACTTCTGGTGCTTCTTCCAGTGATGGCACAGTAATTCAGTACAATATGTGTGTAAATATAAAATATAATAGGATATAAATAAATTCATAAATAACAATGACATAACAGCAGATCTTCATTCTTTTATAAACTAAACATGTGAAATAGACAAATTAGGATTAAATTTTAATTTGAAAACTCCTGAATTTGGCAACACCAGTAGTTGTATCAAAAAAGCTAATGTGCAGATGCCACTTGCAAATCCTGGGCTAAAAGCAACACATACTGTAGGGTGCATAAAAAAATATTCCATCAGAACCCTTTAAATTATAATACCCTTACATACAAAATCGACCTGTGGTGGATTTCATTAAGAGATCAAATACTTCTTCCACCACTGTCTTAGGCTGAGGTCTTTAACATTATGTGCACCAAAAGCACGGAGCAAGTTTTGGCCACACAAGACACATGGGCGGCATTCATTCAAATGTTGTAATCAACCAGCAAACACTAAACACTATCAATGTATGCAAAAAGAGAAATTAGTTGACCTTTTTTTTAATCTACCAATGATCATTTACTGTGGGGCACATATGATTAATTGGTGGTGTTAGAGACATGGTTCGACATTCTCTAGTAGACCGTGATGAGAATTTCAATGGCTTTAACCCTACAATCTCTACATCTGTCTTCTCTCCCGCCTCCATTGCTTTGTGTATTGCTCACAGAATACTGCAATTAGGCAAGATGAATACCTTGTTTATTAAGCTCTCAAATTCTGATTAAGATGGGTGATTAGTACATGTGTGGTGATTATAAATAAATAATAGGTCCTTTGCATGAAAGAAGATGGAAGGAGAAGCTATAAATCCTCAGAACAAGCCTGATTCCCAATAAATCAGTCAGCAGCATCTTCATTATCAGCAGCCTTCGGCTGACTTTAACATGAAATCCTCTGGGTGTTCCCTACCAAGACTTAAAATCACGATACATAAATAGTCTTTGCGAACATTTTTTTCACTCCTTTAAACTCTGAAAAAAAAACAACTGCAAAAAGTATCATTGTTGTCCCCAATCGGCTGAGCACCTTCTCTTAGATCTTCTGCAATACAACAATCATGGGTTGCCTGGAACCAACAGCTGAAAGAACCCTTTATGCCTGTCCCAGCCAGCCTGCTTGGAAGTCTCTCAAATGTCATTTGGGACAAGAGCATCTGCTGAGGAAAATATCACATTGAAAGGGGAGCTGGCCAACTTGTGTGCTGTTGGTGTGAGTGATTCAAAGCCATGATATTGTTTTTATTGTAAATGAACAAATATTGCCCTCTATTTACCTAAACAGCAGAGAAGCAGGCTTTTATTTGAAACCAGCTTATATTAGAGACATATGTTATAATTAATTCACCTGTTTCATGATAATTTATTGAGAAGTCTCTCTCCCTCTGATCTGGGTGTGATCTTGTTTTTTATTTTCTGTTAATACAACAAAATACTAGTGCCATCAGTGGGTCAGACATATCACACCTCTATGCTGCTGCATCTTTCTAAGGACATTGTTTTCATTCATTGAAAGCTTTCATTTTTTTCCTGTAACTAATGTCAGTGAATCCCAACATTTCTATCAAAGAACTTTGATATATTAGATATATCAGAGATATTTAAAAGCTCAAAATGAACACCATTTCAGGCAGGATAAGGGTTAGGGTAAGGGTTTATAGTCATATCTCTTACCTTACCCTTAGGCTAACCATTAAGTTTCCATCAGTGGATGGAAACACTTCCTGGAGAGGATTCAAATTAAAAGTCATAGGTTAGCCCTAATCCTCTTCGGGGTCTGTCTTTACTTGAGGCTTTTTAGTCATGTTTTTCTCACATCTGATGGTTCTGATATACTTCAAGTCAATAGAGATCTCTACACAATCTGCATAACGGCCTTTGACTTGTGTGTTTGAGAAAGCATATTTTTAAACTTCAGGTCTTTTTCTTTTATTTTATTTTCTAAACTACAGTGATGGTATGCTTGGTACTGAGTGCCATTAAAATATAGAGCCTTTAAAATACAGGTAATTCCACCAATATTCTATTTATTCAGACTTTATTAGCGACCATCTTTTATTTATTCATCATGCTTGCTTATTTGAGAACACCAGATTTTATCAGGAATTTCAGTATATTGTTTTAAAGAGGATGCCCACTGTCCACACTAACTATTGATTTATCTTCTAGTTGCTGTAGGCTGTTATATCATGCCCATCTATGTGTATGTTGCTTGGCAGAAAGTAACACAGCAAGGCAAGCAGGTGGAGGGCAGGAGGAGTATATCATTCTCCTCCTCTGCAAAAGAAAATGGTAAGGCAAAGTAGTCAGAAGCAAATATCAGTGGCAGGTTATTAATCCCCACTGTGCTCTAGTGGGTGTCTTGGCTTTGCTAATGTGCCTGCATCTATTTCACACCTTCTCACCTGCCACCAACTGGGGGTTGGGGGATTCAAAAATGGTTAGTCTAAGGAGAAACTGGGGTTTATGCCCAAGATAGACCACAAACAGATTCACTCCAGTCTAATACAAACCTGCCTAACAGAGGTAGGATGGTGTCACTAAGCTTTTGTTTTTATTATTTGGTTCCACATTAGGAGATGGCCGGTGGAACAGTGTGGGCGGCGGAAACAACCTTGAAGAGGCAGACGCACATAAAACAAGAGTGCTGCCATTAGGTCGCTATGGTCTCTATCTGATAAACATCTGATGGCTGCTGCAGGACTCTGCAGGCTCAGACACAACTATTCAGCTGGCTCTCCATCAAACAAACAGAAAAATTGACTGGTACAACCATTCTCTTTTGGTGTGGTGCTAAGGCAGAGTCAAAAGTCAGGAGTGGAGGGAGGGGAAGGAGTGGGTGTCCACTTAGGGCACTTTGATGTCGCAAAGAGATCCCCTGCAGATTTAGTGCAATGTTTTATGGCTAGGGAAGGAGGGTGGTCTTGGGGCAGAGTGTCCCCATCCTGTCAGCGAGGAGTACACTTAAAACTAAAGAAAACAAACTGCCTCAAGTGCTCTTCTCTCTCTCTTTCTATCTGTATGTGTCTTGTTCTCTGCACTCTCATGGGCCTATGGAGCTGCCTGTGTGATTGTGCAGCAAGTTTGTCCCAAACATTTATCTCTGCCACCCAGTCCAGGGTGATAATATATTCCTCCAATGGCTGCGTGGCATTGCACACATTACTCATCGTTATATGGGTGAGGGGGTGGAGTAGGGTGGTGGGATGGTGTTAAATTGGGGGTGGGGGGGTGGGGGGGGGCTGTTCAAGGGGTCTATCTGAATTTTCCATTGCTTTCAGCATTGACTGCTGATAGTGGGACAAATACTATTAGTTAGTTGATGTGATATAAAGTGAACCCCTCTCATTCTCCCCTCTGCCACTAAGCCACTATCACTGCCATTATCGCAGGCTGTCCTATCATGTTTAGTTGAATGAGACTCATAGAGAGGCAAGCCTGTGGAGGGAAATGCCGACCTTGCACTCACTGGGCAATACTGGCGACTCTCTTCTAAAGAAAGTAGCTAAGTTTTGTCCAAAGAGTGGCTAGGATTTGTCGCTAGGTGCTTTTTTGAAAAAAAGTCACTAAAGAGGTCTGAAAATTCAGTGAACAATAAAGGCACTATTTTTGCAACACTGCCAGTAATAGCCACCCTGATAACATAATAGAAACTGCTTATGCCTATTCTTTTTGAAAGTGCACCTGCCAAAGGGAAAAATTCAACACTTGACTGGCCAGCCAATTGAGTAATTCATCACTCAGTCATGTGGCATTCAGCCGTTCAATCATGTAACCTCATCAGCAAGTAAGTCAGTCAGTCAGTCGTTCTGCCGCTCAGTCAGTCACAGACATTGAGTTTATGAGGCTAGCCTCACTGTTGCTGTCCAGACATGTGAAAATCAAGTGTGTGGCCACATTTGAACATCATTTTTAAAGTATCCCTCATTCATGTACCAATATCACTAATACCAAATGTTTGATCTTGCTCTCTATGTCATACTATGTTTCACAAGGCTTAGAGTTTTAAATCCTGACAAATTTTTTGCTTAGTTGTGTCACATACATGAAGAGATAATTCACTGACTGCTCTCAACCTATACATACAAAGCATAGTGCTGCGTTCAGCTACAAGATAGAGTAGAAGCATAGTTTACTCTATCTCTGACACAAAGACTACCTCTCTGCCCCCCTTGCTCACACACAAACACATTATAGTAACTCTATTAATGTCTGTCTTTCCCTCTCTGTTACCTGCCACTTCTTTATATCTTACAGGTTGCATGTCCTCCCTTTCCCCTCAAGCTGTCCTTCATAACAACAGGCTACAAGCTTCACTGGAGCTATCATTATTTACTAGAAATATATAATGTTCCCTACTTTCCTCTTACTGTTTTTCTTCTACCTTCTTCCCCTCTTTTTCTCTCTCTCTCTCTGTCTCTCTCTCTTTTTCCCTCCCTCTCTCACTGGTCATACCCTTAATACTTCTTGTTCTGGTGATGTAAGCAAATAATTATAATTAAGGATGCATTTGATTTAAAGAGTATTCTTAAGGCGAGCACTTCTGATAAAAGCTCATTTAACAGTAAAGAGCTAGCTTCAAGAAGGAGTGATGAGGGAGTAGGGCACATAACGTCTGAGAGAGTCTGCATGCAGTGCTCTGAGGTTTCTCTGCAGCAGCTACTGATGTATAGGTGGAACCACAGGGGAGCCACAGAAGTAATTCATTGCCACTGCAGATGTTCAAATACTGGGAGTGCACTGAATCTGCCTGCTCTGCTGAAAACACAAGTAATCCAAGGTAGTAGCTTAAGACACTCTTCATCCAGACTCATCACTATATTGAAATATTTTCTCCAAGTGTGCAAGTGTTGGCCTGTTTCTCTAGTTCCAATATGGCATCACAGAACTAAGACAAAGGATGACACTTTTCCTTTTCCTTTGCTTCTGTATTTATTATTCTGTCTTTATTACACTAAAACTGAGCTAGAAATGTCGCAGTAGGAGCACTTCTGCCTACGTAGTCAAAGGTACTGGACTACATCTGTTAGATGCAAATCCAATATATGGTGGTGTTTCCTATCCACCCTCATGAAGCCCCAGAGGAAATCCAAGCTTTTAGAAGATCTGGCTACAGACCCAGATTAAGTCATTTACAGTTTCCTAAAGATAATCAAATGTATAATTTTATAAAACAACTTTAGGAGCAACTATCCTGTGAGGAGTCAAATTAAGCTTATATAAAAAAATGTCAGAGTTCAACTTTAAACAGCGTATAACTCTATTACATTAATTCAGACAGTTTAACCAAAGCAACTTACTTTTTATACCATACATATAGTCTGGGAGTAATAATTATTACTACAAAGCCTGAGCTGCAAAACAGACATGTAAAGTTTGAAGAAAGGTGTGGCCGTTTATCAGGAAGGAAAAGTCTAATTTAAGATGTTATCAAGTTGTATTGTGGAAACTGTACTATTCACTGTCTTTGGAACTTGAACCATATAAGGGGATAAAAGCCAGGATATCTGGCCCAAAATACATCTTTAACGACTAACTAGCTCTACCAGCTGATCGATCATTATCACTCTAAATATAAGATTGTAGGACAACTACTATCTAGCTGATCTATTTTAGATGACATGACTTATGAATCCTGTTGACTCCTCTCCATCCTCCAACTACCCTGACACATTTTTGTTTAAAAACTTTCTCTCATTCCCCCTTTGCCATTGCTGGAAGCTCTATCAAACATTGAATGGTTTTGCACTAAAAGTGATAAAACATTAAAGCTTCACTATTCAGTATTTTTATATTAATGATGCATCAAATGGCTAAATGTAACATGAATGTGTAATTCATAGGGGAAAAACCCACAGAGAATTCTGCAGCTCTCCAAAAAAAAGAAGTTTTAGCTTCTGTTAGCTCATGTTTTGGTCTTAAGTTTTCTGTATTGGTTCAGTGTCAGATAATGAACATAGAGGAGCATTTAGCAGCTAAAGAGCCAGATGCAGTATTTACCACAGGAGTAAGTGGACACTAAAAACAGAGATAAAAGAGAGTAAATAGTGGACACAATGAAAAATAGTCCCTGAGCTTATATGTATCATTTCACGTTTGTTAAACTTGACAGTGAACAGGTGTTTTAGGAAATGAGTGAGCCTTTTTTAGAAAAGGGAAAGGTGTTTTTAAAGATTTATGTCTTCAGTAGGTGAACTTGGAGCTGAGAGACAAAGACAGGGAAGGGAAATCAGAAAGCATGGGGAGACATTGTAGGTAAGGAAACAACAGTAAGTAAAACAGAATAACCCCCAACTGTTTTTTGTTTTTGTTTTTTTTCCTATTGGCACTAAGTTTAAAAAAAATACACTGCTGCATAACAATACACACTAATGAAGTAACAGGATCTAAATGAGTTCTTGAACTTCACCCATGAAGCAATTTCTTTTTCACTCTTTAAATCATGATATAACCTGTAGCTTAGAAGAATGTTAGATATTAGCTTATAGGTTTACCATGTTCATTTAACATTAAGTTCAAGTGTAATGGACACAAACAACTACCTTTTCCTTCTATGGTTGCTGTTTAAAGATAATCGGATATTATGTTTATTTATCAGTGTTGCTCTTTGAATCTTGAAACTTTTTTCTTTTTTTGTTATTCATTTGTTTTTGTTTTTTTTATTAACTTAATCACTGGAGCTCTCTAGATATTTTGTGGCCCATTTACTCTTCATCTACTGCCATTACAATTTCTGCAAAAGACTATTTATTCAAGTTTTTTTCTGCATCACAGCTATACATTTTAAGGTACCAGTTTTTGTACTTGCTCCACAGAGGAAGAACAAGATTTCTCATGTGAAATGTTCACTTACATCTATCTTGTATCACTTTATCTATCAATTTATAATTTTCATTATTAGTTCTTCTCCTGTAAGTGTATATTCTATAAAAACGGGATGTACACAACTGGTGGCACGCAGAGAACACCTTAGGCTGATGCGTTCATTTGATAAATAAGATATGCAAGGTCTTCATAAAAACTATACAGAGCTTGTATTTCTGCTATAGAAACCCTGGGCTAATGTAGAGTCTCAACTTAATCCAAAAGGCTACCTACCACATTAATTCTAGGCTGACAACACATGGTATTAAACATATTTATACAATGAAATTCCCATCCATATTTCATATAGTAAGAAAATACATGATCTGTTTATAGACTATTTCGATACAAAGACATTGCAGAGCTTCATGATAACCAATTAGAACATACTGTACATTGTCAGTGTTATTACAAATATGAAATGGAGGATTGCCAAGCACCATAAACACAGGATCATTTTCACAGATATGACATTAATTCTGAATTATGTCAGGGGAGGAATCAAGAAAAATGATCATGAGTAATTTTGGACAAGCCATCATTTAATCTCCATAAAAGTTCCAAATATTGAAATTACCATGTACATTTCATATTGAACTTATTCATTTAAGTGTCAAGTTATATTATGCACACAACTTATCTCCCTTCCTTTAGGTCTATTTGTTGTTTTAAAGTCCTCATATCATTCTGGCAGTGATTAAAATATCCTTCCTATTTCAGTTCAAATACACAAAATTGATAAGTTTGTGACTGCAGAATGTGACCTTGAATGTGAAAATAAAAATAATTAATTTTGAAAAATCGTTAAAGGATATTTAGACTTTTCTGGAGAACGGAACTTCAGCTAAGGAAGAGTGCTTAGGTGAATTCAACTCCATCTTGTCTTCAAAATAGGATACCTAAATAATCCTGTATTTAGATAACAATCACAGGAATATGTGTATAACTCTGAAATAAAAATTCTTTTAAAACACATACTGGGTAAAGGAAAGTGGTACTGTGAGCTTAAACAGAAAACTGACATGTAATGTAAATATACAAAAATGAACTGCAATGTATGAAACAGGGTAAAATAACTTTTATTATGAATGAATTGAGTTTTTTATTGATGATTTTTAATGATCTTTCATCTATTTATTTTACTATTAATCTTTGCATCTCTATACATAAGAAAATACACAAGGTCAGTCTTATAAGAAGAAATGTGGTACCTACACATTTTACTTTTTCCAGATGCTATCAATGAGGGAGGATATGTATATAGATATATATTTTTATGTGCTGTCTCTTTACATTTTCTTGTTTGATAAGAAGGAACCAAAAGGAAAAAAAAATGTGATGTATTTGACCCTATCACCTTTCGAAATGTGTCTTCAAAGAGAGAGATTATTTCTCTACATTCAAACCCTGAATTTAAAGACTAGCTAAAGTCTACACTTAGAAATGAAGCGGGTCTGCTAATGTAGAAGAATTCACAGTGAGAATTAGTTCAAATATCACTCTCTAGAGCAACATCCATCAAAAATGAACAATTTCTCATAATAATGTCATTCAGAAATGTCACTTCTTTTTCTGGCACTTGTGGGTATGGGCCCCAAAAAACAAATGATGTCCTTTCACTGAAATGTCTCATGTGGCTTTTTCACCTTCAATCATCTCCAATCAGATTACCCAAAACAGAGACAAAGACGAGACTGCACTATTTGGCTAATTTCAGGCAGGAGTGGGATGTTAATAAAAGAAAGAATAAAAAATTTGGCAGAGATTTTGTGTGTACCACTGATTAACAATTTTCCACTGTCAAAACAACAAGGGTTAGTGCTCATGCTTCACGGAACAATGGAGGGGGGGAAAGGAAATGTAGAAAGGGAGGAAAGGGACATGGTCATTTTAAAAATTTAATTCATCAGAGATAGCAAAAACTAACATGCAGAGCTGAATTCAGATCACATTTGAGTTGGCAAAAAGACAAGCTTTGCTGGGACCGACTTCCTGTTTAGAGGGAACCTTTTTCTTCAGACAAGATCCTCTGCTTTACATAACTCCAAAGAGGAAAGAGGCTGACACAAAAATGAGTTGAGTCGAACAGAGAGAAGTGCATTCAGATGCACTTGATTGGGAATAAAAATAGAGAAGGAGAAAAAGGGGTCAAATGAAATTGATTTAAAAAGAGCTCTGTATGTCTGCTGTCATGCACAAGTGTCAGGCTTTTATTTTGTTGGCCAAAAAGGGGAAAAAAAAGAGAAATATACCTTTATTATGGCCACCATTACTGTTGAAATCTGCGCCTTGTCTGTTTGAGTTGACCCCTGGTGTTGAGGAAAAAAGTAGAATAAGGGGAAACATTTAAAAAGAAAAAAAAAAGGGAGAAAAAAAGAAAAAAAATGTTTTGAGTCAAAAAAAAAACCGAAAAAAATGCATTAAAAAGGTGAGGATCCTGTTCAAGAAAAACAAGTGGGAAAAGATTCACAGTGAGCTGACTAGGCTATGTTGTGTTGAAGGGTCTTTGACTAACAAGGGGCAAAACAGCAGCCTGGCAGGCCAAGACAACAATTTGTGACCAAATAGTTCTGTCAGCTGAAACATATCTGCCACACTATACACCCTCATTAACTGTATAGTCGGTGTATTGCAGCAAAGCAGACATATCAGTCTGACATGTGGAACTTGCTTTTCCCACTCCTGAGAAACAAAAGCTGGATTCACCATTTTGTCTTTTTTTGTAGATGGTTTTTTAATTCCAAAGATATTAAAAACAAAATAACAATGGGGCTGTTATAATGTAAAAATTAGAAAGAGCTCATGTCATTCATTCCCATGGTCAAACCTATGATGAACACTGCATCTTTTGCTTTTACTAACCTGTTGCTAAACTATTTCATGACCCTCCTTTCCCAATATGTATGTGCACAGAAAATTATTTATTTGTGCTAAGTTTTTAGTCTTCACCCAGTCCTCTTTTCATATAAGTACAGTGGTGTTTAAAGGGTCATTTCTTGCAAATTACAAAACTTTTTATTTATTTATTTATTTTTAACTCTTCGGAAAAGAGATATTCTCATTTTTAACATATTTTTAATGCTTTGAGCTCCATTAACTGAATTCCATTCAGCCCACTCTATTGAGATGAAGACATCATTCTCAGAGATAGATATCTTCTGTCTATTTAAATGAAGAGATACCAGTGACGGGAAGGGGGGTATATTTTTTTACTTTGTTATTGGGGCTGAAATCACACTTTAACCACCTCTGTTATTAGGTTCCATTTGTCAATGTGTCACAAGTATGCTTGAGAAAATTCTAAGAACTCTCTTTCCCCATATAATGTTACTTAAAAACATTTTTTGGACATAAGGGACTGTGAGTTACTGCAGCGATGGACATTAGCTGTGGATACACATCCTGTAATTCGGGATCTCCCTCCCACAACTGTCATCCTGTAAAAAAAAAAGCGCATAGGTTTCCTGCACAAGCAGCTTGTAATGATCCATAGTTAGATTTTATTGGTCGGTGAACAACCGTGGCCATTGTAACTATGACAGGAGCAGAGGAAGAAGTCAGATGATGTAGTATTAAGAGCGACAAAGTCCATGTAAAGAGGAATTTGAAGAGTGGGCAGCAGTGTTGTTTTATTAGCTGTATGGGTCCAATTTATGCTTTTTGACAAACAGTTCTTCCTGTTTTAGATGAATCAAAGTCTTTTCATGTGGAATTCACAGAAAAAACAGAACACACGACAGTACAATCGACAACAGCTACTTCTCTATCTGAAATTTCTTGTTTTCTCTTCGAGTGTGTTAAGCTTTGTCTAACTTAGCATGAAGACTAGAAATATAGAAAATACTAGAAAATACATCTACCAGTACCACCAAAGCTCACTGATCTACATGTTGAATGGCATTTGCAAAATGTTATGTAAAAACAAGCCTTCATTTTTTGGTGCTATTTGTTGAAAAATAATAACATATTAATGCATCCAGTATTTCTGTGCAGCATTTCAAGCTTTATTGTGGGTTGCCAGTTTCAGTCTGTGAGCACATAGTTGGTTTCTGCACAATGATACCAAACCTGGCAACCTCACTGTGACTTGGGGAAGCAGCACACAATCCCAGTCGCTGATTTACACCAAGATGTAGCTCCAACAAATACTACCACTCCCTTCCAAACCACCAATTTTGAAATTAACTTTTTCTATGTACTGTTTAAACAATTAAACTCACTTAATAACTGAATATTAGAGATGTTGGTAGATGTATTTTTAAAATTACAAAGCCAAAGTAGCTATCTCAAACCTTCTCAGTCCTTATACTAAGGTAGGCTAACTATTTCCTGCCTTGAGCTTCTGATTTAACACAGACATTAAATCAATCCCAACATCTATTCTCGGAAAGAAAGAATATTTCACAAAATGTTTAACCAGTCCTTTAAAGAGTTATTCCCTGATTTTGTTATAATGCCAATGAATCCAAATGCCCCCCCAGCAGTTCAGTATTGATGTGTCAAACTCAGAACTGTAAACTGTGTTGAGTTATGAAACATGAACTGTGAGCTTGGAGAACATTTGATGATTTCACAAACCTAGTCTGCCTTTAAAATAGAATAAATAATACGGTCTTATAACTGCAAGTGCTGCTCTACAGAAATTAAATGAAGCAGACGTGATACATAAGTCTATTTTTTCCTGAAAAAATGGGGCCCATTATCCATGTTGCCTAATAGTCCTTGAGCTCTCACACTTTTCAGAAAGTATCATCTGCTTGTCTCATTGTTCTCACCTCAATGATGTGTGCTGTAGCATTCACTGATCGGCAAATAGTGGAGAATAGCTCTCAACAGGCACATAATGTGGCAGCATGGCTGGGATGGTGAAGTGTTTGCACAATATAGCTGCTCACTGAGAGCGCAAGCTGCACAAACACAGGCTAGTGCCATGTCAGTGTAACCCAGCCGAGCATGAATGCACACATCTGCTCAGGCTGGTCACACACAAACACAGAAAAATGCACAGCACACATTCAAGCCTCAGTAAATCAGAATACATACATATCGATGAATATATACACCCATAGCTGAATGAAATCAATATTTCACAGTGGTTTTAGTATCTAAACCATGCTTTATACACCAGGAATTCATGTGATTGTCAGATTTTACATTATAACAGTCAGTGCTATAATGTATTCCTCAAAATTTTGAAATTTTTAGTTTTGCAGTATACAGGCTCAGAGCTATAATTACAGTGAAACTCAATGGACCTCTATAGCCTTTTCGTTATATATTAATAACATATAATAAAATATATGTCATGCTCATGATCTTATGTAAAAGCAATCAGTGTGCAATGCAGAGTATTTCAAAATTTGAAGTGAGTTTTAGAGTATACCAATGCTAAGTTGTAAATCATAGATGTCTGTGGGGAGTGTTTTTGATTATTAATAAATCATAGGGGGTACTATCAAAAAATTAAAGGTTGATGCAACTATCTACAGGACTTACACACTGTGGCATATGAATTGGCCTGAGAGAATTAGAGCTTCACAGAGGAGATGAGAGGGGTTTTTTTTTGCTCAGGAATATCTCATTAGATATGAAGATTATTCTGTTTTCTAACATCATAGGAAACTAAAAAGAATTGAATAATGAAAAAAAAAGTCACAATAATGAATATAGTCTGAAACACAGTTTAAGAGAAACAAATAAAAATAGAATAAAAAGAAAAAGAAGAAAAAGAAAGAGAAAGAAAAATCCACCGTATAAGACAAAATAATTGTAAGAAGAATGCCACTGAGCATGAATTTGGTCACACTAATAAACACGCTCTTAAAAAAACCTGATCTGTATGATATGGGGATCTGTAAATTTCGTTGTCATGCAACATCCTGTGCTTTTCCAGGGCTATGTTGAAGACAGTTTGATGGTAACCAAGCACTGCCTGTCACAAGATCAGAGACTCCAAATGTCACATCCTGACTGTTGTTTTATCTCTTGCTTTTGGTGAAGCATTTAGCAGAATGAGAGAGGCATAGTTTTTCAACACAGACACTGCTTCTCCATCTCTCTGCTGTGTTGTGACCCAGCCTGAAGTCATTCCCCTGCATATGACTGGCTCTCGTAAAGCTCCTCACAAGAAATAGAGAATGGCAGCTCCTTTCAGAAGCACTTTGAGCACTACAAGGCTATTTAGTGCTGAAAAGAGGGCCAGAACATCACAGCTCAGGTATAAGTAAATGTGTTTTTAACAAAACCTTTAACAATATCAAGTGGGATGGGTAGATACGGTAGGCAAAATCACAAAGGAGTCCATTTTTCCAAAGGTGGCGGCATATTTTCACTCCCTGGAAAGGCCCCAGACTATGGCTGCTATTTCATTTTTTATAATAAATCTTAAATTTGAATAAGACACGCTCAAAAGCCTGAAGGAAATTTGAGCATTTGACCATAGGTGCAGTGAGAAGCAGTAGACAAAGACAGGATCTGGGGATGTGCCTTCCACATTAAAACTCATAAATGTGACAAAAGTTTGAGTTTGTATTCAGACTTCATGAATAATGTGCCCTATTTACTTATATGCATTGACCATCTAGGTAGTACAGCTAGCATTTGAAGACGGAATTTCAAAATTAGACAGATCAAACTGATCCAAAAATCCAATTTAAAGCCTTCTGTGAATAAATTTACATCACTAAGAATCCAGGAGAATCAGGTTAAAGCAGGAAATCTAAAACCGGATTTAATTCCAATTGAATTACCTAAATACTCTAAAGAACAACATATACATGCAGTCAATCAGTAATCAGATTTCCACTGCTATCCTTACTATATTGTTAAACTAAGACTTTGGTTGAAGACAGAGGTTCTCAAAAAAATCCATGATAATTGAGCAATAGTAATGCTGTGTAAATATCTGTTACTAGTGAACTAACATTAACTTGAAATCTCTCTTACTTTACATTATATTAATTGTTATGGATTAATTGTTATTCATGTTCCCCTGTTGTGTGTTTAGGGGAGAATATTATGGTTACACATTCTCTCAAGTAGGTTTTTTTTTGGGCGGGGGGGGGGGGTCAGACCCCGACTAGCCACCCCCACCTACTGCTCTTTGGCCCTCTGTTCCTTTTGCTTCCAAGTTTGTATTATCAAACCAACCAGTACTCACTGTCTTATTAAGTCATCAACAGTATATATATTTTTTTGATAAATTCACAGTATGGGAGGTAAATACCTTCATTAAAATAAATCATACAATGAAAAAAGTAAAACAAAAAACATACTGTTATATGAATTTCCTTTTACTGAGTCATAAAGAAATGACACAAAAACATATATATATATATATATATATATATATATATATATACTGTATATATAGCACAGACTCACTAATCATGGCAGCACAAGGACAGGCACTTAGTACTAGATCAATAGAGGCAGTGTTCTACCACACTAGACATGATCCCAGGTGCAGAATATGCAAAGACACTCCTGAGACAGTTTAGCACATATTAGCAGAATGTACGATGCAGGCAGGAACAGCTTCCATGGAAAGCCATAATCAAGTGACTGGCATAGTGTACAGGAACATCTGCAATGAGTATGGGTTGGAGATCCCATGGTCAGAATGCAAGGCACCTCCTAAGGTGGTTGAGAATGACCAAGTTAAGATCCTGCATGACATCCAAACCCAGAGTAATTAACTGGTGATGACTAATCAACTGGACATCAGGTTGATTGCCAAACAGCAGAAAAAGGCAGCGGTAATAGATGTAGCAATCATAAGCGACAGCAACATCGAGTGGAAGGAACACAAGAAGCTAGAAAAATATGAAGGGGTGAAAGAGGAGCTAGAAAAGATGTGGGGAGGAAAGGCAACAGTGGCTCAAGTGGTAATCAGAGCACTGAGGGCTGTGACCCCCATGCTGGGAGGGGGGGACTTAAAACAAATAAGTGAAAAATGTAAATTCAAAAAGTTAATGTTAGCATAATTTATTTCCTATAACACATTAGGCAGATGTTGCTTAGTAAAGTGCAGATTTGGACTGTAAGCTACACCAAATATAGTGGAATTGCTGACTTTACACCCTACAAAATTACATAATCACTTGATATTTTTGGCATCGAGATATAAGTAAATAAAACTAAACAGCAGTGGCTTGAAAAATGCAGTCTTAGAACTATTTTCTCTCTCTCTTTTTTCTAGGTTTACCTCAGTTTATCTTCACCCAATAAATTGCTGCAGAGTATTTTAATTTAAGGAACAGCTTGCTCCAACACAGCACAGAAAGCTGAAAAATGTCTTTTGGTTTGGTAGCTAGGAATTAATCATGGCTGCTGCTGAAACATTAAGCTGCTGGTAGTGCCTGTGGAACAGCACATGAAGGGAAGAGGCGGCTTTAACACCACACTGGGTCTTACATTTGAGCCGATCGTTGAGCAGTAAAACAGAACTAATGCGGGACATGTCAACAATTAAAAAATGCAGGCAAGGCAGCCATGGTATTGTCTCCCTCTCTAAGAAAGTCCCCTGAGGAAACATCTTCACTCTGATTAATTCACTATATAGCTACATGCCACCTCCCCTGTCAGTTGGCTGCTATTGCAGAGGCTGATAAAGCCAGCTTTACTGGCTCACCATCACACACACTCACACATACAGACTCCAGACATGCCTCTTTTTCTATCCATATGCTCTCTATGCACACAAATGAAAGGAGCTCTTGGGCATTTCAGCTGCACAGCAAGCACCTTGTCTGCTCGGTCAGTGGATTGAGCAGGAAATCTACAAGGATATGACAATATGGTCAATTGAGCGTGCTCAGAGCAGGCCATAGCGGATTCCCTCTGTCAACTTCAAATCAGATGACAAAGAAAAGGCGTCACTTAATCTGTCAACCCACTTGAGGTGCTGTATAAATCTGTCCCTGATCCTCAGCTGGCAGGATATTTTGACATTACACCAGATTTCTGAAAAGGCCAACTTGGGGGAAATAAAGATGATGGGCAGTGAGGGAAGCTCTAACTGGGATAGACATGTCACTCCCCACTGAGCTCAGACTGTAGAAACACATTATTATGACTCTTGTATCCATCACTCTTCGCACTTTTGTTTCTCTATTTGTAATAACAGGAGATAATGTAATAGAAAATGGATTACAGTACATTATACATCTACAATGTACTGCTTGGTCCATTTAACAAGCTAGGGATGTTGAGCAGGCTTCGCATTCCCTTTGTGTAGGTGGAAACCTTGTAACTCCATTTTGGATGGTTTTAATGTGCAGTCTTAAGCACTTTGGTATGCTTCCCTACCGGATCACCTCACTTCCATTGCTTTCAAAAATCCATTAAAAATAGCTTAGAGACATAGTGCTGCCTGGACTATGGTAGTGCATCATGTTTAACAATGTCTGGTCTGATGAAAACCTTTCAAAACTATGTTTGATAAATCAATAAAGTCATACTCGCCATGCTGAACAGCAGTCTATTTTGGATGTTGCTGGAAAGTTGCCATTTAGGACAAACTGTATGATGTTTTCATATGACAACAAAAATACATGAAAATTTTCAATGACACTATGTCACTTAGTATTCCACACACCCATTAGAATTTGACAGAAGGCAGGCAGTCAAGCAGTTTTAGGGAAGAGCAGAGACAGTCCATTAGTCTATTAGTTGAATGACAAAAAACGAATCAATGACTATTTTGATAATCAAGTAATAGTTTAAGTCATTAAACTAAATACCCATACTTTGATGGTTTCCTGCTTGTCAGACATTAAATAAATTATATCAAACTGAATATATTTGGTTTTAGTACTAGTAAACAAATCAGTTTTCTCATTATTCAGCTATTTGAATGTGTTACTTTGGGCTCTGGGAAAATTGAGATTAACATCTTTCACTATTTTGTGAGGTTTTATGGACCAATCTATCGATCAATCAATTGAAATTTGGATAAATTTGGCCTGATTCTCTCTGTTGCTGAGTAAATGAAGCCACTATTAGAGAATTCATGGTTTGTTTTTCAAGTGATGTACCATACATCAAAACATGAAATAACATCAGAACATTGCAGATGCTTTTGCTTTATTAAAAGAAAAGGATTCCATGCTTGTAGCCCATTAAATCCCAATGAACTTTATTTTTCGAGTCTACAATTGCAGAAATTGACTCCTTAACTCAAGATCCACTTAATAGATTTTTCATATTAATATGTATAGTATTTATCAACTACAACTCATGGTTTTCATAAGTGGATGGATTTTGCGAAGATTTTGCAAGTTTACTCAGTTTAATAGGGTAACTTTAGAGTAGGCAAACTGTATCTGATAATGAAGACTGTAAGGTGCAGTTGAGAATTAAAGTTTAGTTTGTTTTGTTTTGTTTTGTTTTTGTCAAACTGCTACAGTATGGCCAAGGTCAAGACACTTAACAAAATATAATTCAGTTCAATCTTAAAGCTGATTTATTTTTAGTCCTAGATTAGATCATATAATACTACACCTTGCATGTCATTGATTCTGTGATTTACAGATTATAGATTGTTTTCCATTGGTGGGTTCATTGTCGTGTTGGGCCATGCCATGAATGGTCATGAGCACACTGGCATGACGCAAGTATACACAGCAAGGTAAGGTTGTTCAACCTAGACCAGCTCACTGTGGCTGTTTCTGAATGTACTATTCTCGATAATATCTCGTTGACTAGAGCTGCTGGTATTAAAGAATAGCATTGCTAATAAAGTTCTGTTAACTTTCCCTATGACTTCTTTACAGTAAAATCAGCAGTGAGTTAAGAGAGTTGCTATACAGCTAAATATGATTTGTCAACAGTAAATAAGGCTGGAATGTGATATATAGGAACACAGGTTAGAAAAAATCTAAAAACCACAGAGATTCAGCTAGAAGGTACAAAAGAAGTGAGATAATCATAAACAGACTTTTATAAGCAGCAGTATCTCCCTAGTCACTGGTGCAACAACACAGCTGTGCAAGACAGTGGAGGAGACCATAACGGTCTGGCCCTGGTTGGCCTTGCAGGGCCACAGCTCAGTTCTGCATGGCTATCCTCTGCTGTGAAGCCCTAATGGAAATAGGTGTCATCAGAGTGCAGCTTGGCATGGACAGCTAAAGTAGACCCAGGCCAATGGAAAAACCCTATTACCGGCTACTACCAACACTACTATGGTCATTTTAGAAAAAAATACACATAAATAGGCACAAAGAGAAATTGCATTATTCAGTAAATACAGGATTGCTGTGCACTGATGTTATTGTACTCAGTGGAGTACAATAACTTTTGTATGATACTAAATTATTTGAGAAAACCCCCCGACTATGCACTGACACAGGATTGTGAGATTATCCCTGTCCTGCACTTTTTAATCTACCATGTACTCAAGAGCTCAAACTAAATTTAGCACAGAGCTGTCAAAGATCTCAGCCAGACACACACATTAATGTGCATCACTATCCTTCCAGAGGCCGTCCACACTATCACGCTACTTCCTAAAACAGCCTGCTGAGCCCACTTGGCCTGACCTCCAACCACTCCAGGTTACGTTTAACACACATGGCTGTTTACAGAACACACACTGAGTCCAGTAAATGTCTGCTACAGGACCTGGGTGGGTAAAGTGCTCAGCTGGTATAAGTGTCATACCCAGTCCAATGACATTAGACAATCAAAAATAATATGCATAATAATACTGTATAGTCTTGTTATAGCATTTGAAATAGTTTCAAATACTGTACATAGTTAATCAAATGAATTAGAATTAATCCTGTAGCAGAGCTGTACAGTATGCTTTTGCTTTTAGTGACCACGTGGCGCAGAGAAAAAAGTAGACTACACATTGGCGATTAATCATACTTTACCTAGAGACCCATAAACCAACCACTGTTATTCTGTAATACATCCTGCTCCCATGATCCCATGTTTACTAGGAAATACTGTTAATTCTAAAATAGTGGCCCAGGCCTTTAATGACCTCAAGTGAAGAGAGAACAAGGTCTTCTTTTAAAACTGGCTTATACATGAGACAGGCTTTTATATCTTACTTTTGTAAATTAATAAGTATATATTATTAATTAGGGTGGAGTGGGAAGCCTCCATTTTCCTTATCTGCTCCTGTTTTAATTTGCTGTTAATGTTGTTTGCTGTTAATGCTACATCAAGAGATGTTCCATGTTCAGAGTTTCTAAAGGGTTCACAAAGTAAAATTTTAGACTTTTTTAGACCACATAGAATTTTATTTAAATGTTTCGTTAATATACCATATAAGTATTAGTGTCTGTTGGAAAATCTGTCAAGATAATATGGCCCAGGATTATTTGTTCTTATACCACATATAAAAACTTCCTAGTATTACATGACAATAAATCTTTATTTTAAAATTAATTAAAACAACCTGCACCCAGAGAAGTAACAGAAAAGGGATGGATGGATCAACCAAATAAAAAAATTACAAATTAATATTAAGTTCATTTTTGGTAAAAATATTTTTTTACCTAGGCCGAGCTGATGAGCCTCCTAGCCATTGTAGAGGCAATAGAAACTGAAACTCCACAAAAAAGGACTAAACAGCCTCCTACACCAAAAATCCAGTGCCATAGTATTCCCACTTTTAGATTAGAGGTGTAGACAGCCACAGTCACCTACAGAAACATTTTAGAACTATTCCCTACAACAGGCATGAGAAAAGATTTAAGACCTTCACAAATTAAATTGACCTCTTATTACCCTCATATGAATTTTTTGAAGAAAACTAAACTCTTTCCAGCCCTGCACACTCTTCATTTCTTCAGTACAACAACAGCATCAGCAGAGTCATGCCATAATCATCACACTTCTCTTCTCTTACACAAATACTGTTTTCTCCTCTAATCATTTACTGGTGCTTTGATTTTGACATTAAAAAAAAGATAGGATGAAGTTACTCTTAGTGAAACTTGACTTCCCTTGTACTGATGTCTTGTATTTAAAGCCTGCTTAAAGCGCACAACTCGTCCATTGTACCATTGCTGGTAAGCCTTTAACACAATAAAAAATAGTCATGGAAACAGTATTAGTGTTTAGAAGATCAACTCTAATCAGCAAAGTGGTGGCTATGACATCATACTCACCACTTTGCTGCTTCTGTTCAAATAAAAGTTAATAGTTAATATAATAGTTAAAAATAGCTTAAATTACTATGTGATCTACCTGAGAATTAATTCCACCTCTCAATGTTTTCCCTCCACCTCTATTAGTGACTGGCCTTTAATTGTTGGTGCTGGCCATGCAAGCTGTAATTACTGGCTTTTCTATAAAAATGTATTGTATGTAAGATCATCTGAAATGATAAAGATATAAAACTAGACTCTGGTATAGGGCACCTTCCCGAAACTGCCTCAAAATTAGATAACAAAGCTGGAATAATGGCAGTTGGCTGTTGGTGGCAGTAAGGCAAGTACCATATAACTGCAATGTGACCTGTTCACTTCTGGACAGCTGTCTATCAGGAATGGAAATGTGTCAAAAAAATAATTTAAAAAAAACTTCATCATTTTAGTAAATATTAAATTTCGCTGTTGGAAATTTTAACAGGTCATCAAATTACCAATAATTGCCCAACAATCAAGAAGGGGCAGACCGGTCTCACATCGAAGGTAAGACATGACAAGTACTAATAGCATTACTTTATTTTCAAACAATGATGATATTAAAGGAAGACACCATGATTTTGTTAAGACTAGTGGATTCGAATAGAAAAATCAATGAGTGTTTCTTCAAGCTATGACATTCATTGTGAGTTGAATCTCAAATATAAAGTAATATATAACTTCTTGTGAGTAAAACATGACAGTGAGATGGTCACTAATATACTGCATCAAAGTTCAGGGTAGATCTTCATAAGCAAATGTGACATACATGGCAGACCACATCAAAGACACACAGGAAGAGGTACAAGACATAAAGACACAGAGTCAGTTCACCTACCATCTTCTGTGGGGACGTAGATGTTCAGGTAAAGGCAGTCCTCACTCTGCTCCTGCACATAGGTTACCAGTGTATCCAAGTTGGCGGTGAACCACACAGGGAGCATGTCATTCAGTAAAAATCGATCCTCTAAGAACTGAGGACAAACTGGAGCAAACTGGGTAGCATTCCTGATCCCTGGCCAGGACATAGGTGGCTCAGGTGGTTGGAACCTCCGCTCCCCCGTTGGCGCCAATGCATATGGGATCCCCAAATACTGTTCCACTGGTCCCAGGATCTCATTGGGTAATGTAACCTTCACTCCCCGCAATTTTCCATAATTAGTGGTGACCACTGGGTGCTGCTGGGCCTGAACAGTTGCCACACTGATGGACGTCAGCCCTATCCACAGCAGAAGATTGGCCTTGGCTGTGGAGCGACACATCCATGAAAGGCCTCTTGACACTGACATGCTCCTGTTGTGCTGAGCCTAGCCTGGCAGGTCGTGGTTATGGTTCAACCTTGGGTCCCTTTTGCACCCCCTACCCCCTCCACCAAGTTTCTTCCTGCTCCTCCTCCTCAGGCTGTGAGCTGAGAGAGGGAGCCCTAGCCAAACAAAGCTGCTTTCTCAAAGCTCCCCATCATGAGAGCCTGCATGGAAACTGACTGGTGCTTTGTGACTCCCTTGTCCAAAACAGGAGAAAGCCTGCGATGGTGTTAGGTTATCTGGGCTCCAGCTTGATGTGAAATCCTGAAAGAAGAAAAAAAAAACAAAAAACAAAGAGACTAATTATGTTAATCCATTTATCCATATAATGGGTGTGCCACAGTTGTTCAACACCAGATTTAACCACATAGAGTTCTTACTTCTTGTATCAAAAGGGATTAGCTGCACACCACTGGATTGTTTTTTTTTTATCCAAGCTCAATTGGTTTCCAGGGATTGTTGTGTTGGTACACTTTGATTTGGTTGAAGTACAAATATCGTATTGGATTGCTAAGATATTTTACTTGCACCTTCATAGTCCCCAAAGGACAAATATATTAACTTCAGTGATTACCGTGCTTTTCATGTAACACTACCAATATTTATATTTATATTTTTTGATTCTTGTTAAATGTTTCAACAACTGTTGGATGTATTACTATAAAATATGGTACTTTTATGGTCCCCAGGGGATGAATCCAATAGACTTTGGTGATCCCCTTAGTTTTTAACTATAGCCACCTGTAGAATAACATTTTTTGTTTCAGATTAAAGTGTCTAAATCTAATGGATTGCCATAAAATTTGGTACAGACAGTCAAGGGCAGTCAGCATGGGTATAACTAAAATACACAGTCATGTCTGTATTGTGATAAAATAATTTTAGAGTTGACTTACTACTTTTTCATAACTTAAAAAAAAACAAGAATAAACTCCAGTGTTCAAAATTCACAATGTATAAGCTCAGCAGGTCTTGCCTTGTAACCTCAGCAGAAACCATTTGGAAAAATGCACTATGATTCAGATCTATTGCAGTCCTCTTGTCCTCAATAAACTAGGGTATTGTTCTGTTCATTAACACATAATGAAGGTACTAGCAAGCTATGCTGAATAAATGATATTGTGTAACCTGGAAGCAATTCTATCAGCCTCAGCTTTACTTTCTTTTTACTGCTAATTAGCCAATATTAGCATGCTTACATGCTAAATTAAAAGGACAGTTAAATATCAGCATGATAGTATTGTCATTGTTAGCCTGTTAGCATGCTGATGTTAGAATCTTAGTCCAGTTAAAGGATTGCTGAACTGCTACCTTGTGCTGACTGTCCACGCTGCAGCGGAGGCCAAAGAAAAGCAATTGTATAACATCTTATTCCTCGAAATTGACCTGTAGAGACTGAAAATTTCAGCAGAAAGCCTGCTGAGGTGTTGACTGTTTGAAATAATCTGATGGCAGGTAATTTCTTAGGCTCCCCTGAGAGGGAGTTTTGTAAACCCCTTTTAATTAGAAATATGGACTGTGGGCCTGGAGGTGTCACATGGACATTTGTGTCGAATTCAAATGGCATGCAACCTGTGAATTCAATTTCCTGCTGTAGATCTAGCCTCATTGTGATAGCCCCAGAAATTTTTATGATTTATATTTTATATATTTTAAGTTGCTTGGTTGAAGAATATCTCTTGCCTGACTGATCCAATCCAAAAATGTTGATTACCCTCTCACTAACAAAAATGCTGTGTGCCACTCAAAGTCAGGCCAAATCAATTATTAAATCTCATGCTGACCAGCACTGACTTCTCTCTCATATCAAATATAAATGAAAAAGCTGCATGAATAAATGAGTTGAATTCTGCTAATAGAGTCAGAGTAAATGCCAATCTTTGAAAGTAAGATTTTTTTAAACAAAACAGTTTTTTAACAAGGATTAGTGCAACAGAACAGAGAGGATTCAAGCTCCTCCTAACCACAACTGCAAGGATATGCCATGTACGCCTGTCTGCTGGGAAAACATCAGCTCATAGACAAGAATGAATGGCTGTACAGATGCTGCTGTAGTTCAACCTTAACACATCACCATGTATTACAGTGACACTATCACCTAGAAAAGCTTTATTATTTGTAAGTATGTAGTAGGAATAAGGCTGCCACACATTGCATGTGAGGCTGTGTAAAAGGCCCTGACCATTGACATGCAGGTACATGAACCCCAATACATCAACTATATAGTCAAGTTGATACAGTATATACATGAAAATATGACATTAAAACAGAACGGACATACACAAGACGCAAAAAAAATGCTTCCAATAGTATGGCTCCTGGCAGCTGTATCCAACCTAAACAACCCTACATACTGTACACAATATGCATGCACATAATATGTTGTCATCAGTTAGGATGGTAACATTGTTTTAAAAAACTCCAGATTACATCTGTTTCGTCACAATGTACAATATTGCACAGAGGGATGTGCATAAACACATACAAGAGAGAAACATTCCTGAGGATAGTTTCATGCTGTTCCACTGATGGTGGCCCCAGTGGGAAAAATAACATAGCAAAGTGACAACGAATGGTGAAGCAGAAGAAGACTGGCAGTTAGCAAACCTGGATGTACACACTGCAGTTTACACCAGTTTGGGTAAGTAACATAATGTTACCCTAAATCTATTGTTAACAAGAAACTTCTGTACCCAGCAGGGGTACCGAAGCTGTTGGACTAGTGAAATACAGACAGCGTACACAAAAGACTTAATTATTTGTCAGTTTAATACTGGTTATAAGGCATTTATATATATATATATATATGTGTGTGTGTGTGTGTGTTTGTGTGTGTGTGTGTGTGTGTGATACATATAGCAGGGGATGCAAACTCAATGAGAGAAGTCTGTGAAGGTTAATGCACATTATGGAAAAAAAACACCATGCACCAAGCCTTGGGTTGATCTAGTTTATTCTGGAGTGGTGGTTTCATTCCGTACCATATGCTGCACACTAAACCAATTAGGCTCACTGGGCTAAAGCCAAGGAGGAGACCAGTATTTAAAGAAAGACACAAAAAGAAAAGACTTTATGTTTGCAAAAACTCTCATAGATAAGCTACATCTTTCTAGAATAATGTTCTATGGACAGATGAAACCAAAGTAGAACTCCTTGGGAATGCAGTACATCAGTTTATTTATAGGCAACAAAATTAAACCCTTAAGTAAAAGAACATCCTACCTACAATAAAATATGGTGCAGTTTCTATCATAGTCTGAAGCTGCTTTGCTTCCTATGGTACTGGAGGCAGTGAATGTATCAAAGGAATGATGAAATCAGAAAATTACAATGTCATTTTAGAGTGAAATGTGTTAACCAGTGTCAGAAAACTAAGTTTAAGGTGAGGTCTTGGATCTTTCAGCAGGAAAACAACCCAAAGCACACATCCAGTGGCACAAATGAATGGTTGAAAAGGAAAATACAAACTGTTTTAAACTGGACAGCAATGAGTCCAAACCTTAATCCCGTTGAAAACATTTTGAGAGACCTGAAATCTGCCATTCGAAAAGGACTCCTTCAAACTTAAAAGAGCTTGAACATATGGCGATAGAAGAGTGACAGAAACTACCAGCACACAGGTTCAAAAAGGAAGGCCGACTCTTAACTGTGGAGAGGGTGTCTGCCTCCCGGACTAAAACTGGAAGATGGTTCCACTGTAGAGGAGCCTGATTACTGAAAGCTCCGCCTCCCATTCTACTTGTGGAGATTCTAGGTACCACAAAAGGTCCTGTATTCTGGGAGCGAAGTGTTCTTTTTGGATGATAAGGTACAATGAGCTCTTACAGACAGGATGGTGTTTGGCAATTAAGGGCTTTGTAGGTGAGGAGGAGGATTTTAAATTGTATTCTGGATTTCACAGGGAACCAATGCAGAGAAGCTAACACAGGAGAGATATGATTCCTTTTTCTGGTTCTTGTCAATACTCTAATAACAGCATTCTGAATCAGCTGAAAACTTATTCATGTTTTTAATGGGACAGCCTGATAATAGGGAGTTGCAATAATCAAGCCTAGAAGTAATGAGAGACATGTACTAGTTTTTCTGCATTATTCTGAGAAAGGATGTGCCCTGATTTTTTTAATATTACTTAGGTTAAATTGGGCAGTCCTTGAAAATTGTTTTATGTGGGAGTCAAAGGACATGTCCTGATCGAATATTCCTCGCAGTGGTGCTAGAGGCCAGAGCAATGCCATCTATAGTAAATATGTCATAAGATAATGTGTTTCCGAGGTGTTGCGGGCCAAACACAATAACTTGAGTTTTATCTGGGTTCAATAGTAAGAAGTTCCTGATCATCCAGATCTTTATGTCCCTATGACATGCTTGAAGTTTAGCTAACTGATTGGTTTCGTCAGGCTTCACTGACATGTACATTTGGGTGTCAACTGCATAACAACGGAAGTTTATGGAGTGTTTCCTGATAATATTGCCTAAGGGAAGCATAGATATGGTGAATAGAACTGGTCCAAGCACAGAACCTTGTGGAACTCTGTGAGTAACTTTTGAGTAGATATATGATTTATCGTTAATGTGCACAAATTGAAATTGATCTGATAAGTAGGACCTAAACCAGCTAAGGTAAAGTCCTTTGATGCCAATGAAATGCTCCAATCTCTGTAATAGGATTTGATGGTCAATAGTGTCAAATGGAGCACTTAGATCTACTTGTACAATGCGGCTTGTAGATCATTCATAACCTTCAAAAGTGCTGTCTCCGTGTTATGATGAACTCTATATCCTCATTGAAAATCCTCAAATAAACTATTATTATGTAAAAAGTTACACAACTGGTTGGTGACAGCTTTCTCAAGGATCTTAGAGAGAAAACAAAGATTAGATATGGGTCTATAGTGGCTAAAACATCTGGATCAAAGGTAGGCTTTTTATGAGGAGGTTTAATTACAGCTATCTTAAAGGACTGTGGTGGCCTGATAATAAGGACAGATTATGTCTAATAGAGAAGTGCCAACTAAGAGCAGAACTTCCTTAAGCAGCCTAGTTGGGATGGGGTCTAACAGAAAGGTTAATGGTTTAGATGACTCTCAGTCAGCCTGGCTACAGTGATGTAAAGACACCTAGCGTTTTTTTTATTTTCCTCTATTAAAGATGGGCCTTCTTGTAAATTTTAAGACTGTCATGCCAGGCTAAGCGGGATTGTTTCAGTTTAGTTGAGCGCTATATCCTTTAAAGTTTTCTTGTTTATTATCTTCTTTTTTAGAGGGGCAATAGAGTTGAGTGTTGTTCTCATTGAGCCTGAAGTGCTATCAACAAGTTCATCAATTTTGGAGGGGCTAAAGTTAGCCTACGAGTTCTCTGTTATATTGTGATATGGCAGTGAATTTAGCACTGTTGAAATCACGTCTTTAAATTTAGCTACAGCACTATCAGATAGACATCTAATAAAGACATTTTTGCCCAATGATGTATAATCTAGTAATAGAAGTTCAAAAGTTATTAAACAATAGTCCGAGAAGATTCTGTGGAAAGACAATTAAGTGTTCACTTTCTATGCCATGGGTCAGAACAAGGTTGAGGGTGTGGTTAAAACACTGAGTGGGTTTATTTATCCTTTGGGCAATGCCATCTGAGTCTAAAAGTGAGATAAACGCAGTGCTGAGGCTATCATTTTCAAAGTCAACATGAATATTGCATTCGCCTACAATAATAGTCTTGTCTGTACTAGTGATTAAGATTTATAAAAACTCTGAGAATTCAGGTAGAAATTCAGAGTAGGGTCCAGGAGCACAGTATAATATAACAAATAGAACACAGAATAGAACTTTTATTCAGTTACCTTGAACAGTTTATTAAAATGTTTTGATTATATAAATTTGGTTAATTTGCACTTGCATTTCAGAAGATACTTTTACTGGAATATACTTGTATATATACATATAAATGTATTTATACAGCATACATATACAGCAGTGGCAGCTGTGGCTCAGGTGGTAGAGCTTCGCCCACCAACCGGCTCCTCCAGTCCACATGTCAAAGTGTCCTTGGGCAAGATACTGAACTCCAAATTGCCCCTATGTGTGTCATCGGTGTGTGAATGTATAGTGCGCATCAATATGTATGTAGAAAAATGCACTGTGTGTGTTAATAGGTGAATGTAACAGTAGTGTAAAAGCACTTTGAGTGGTCAAGAAGACTAGAAAAGCACTATGTAAGTACAGTCAATTTACCATGTACTTTTAAAGATAGGATTCCCCCCTTCCCAGACATCTTCCCCTTTCTGGTCTACTCCTGGCTGAAGAAGAATTAAGATTATTCCTCTGAACTAGCACTAAGCATATCAAATGTGCAGGATAAAAGACAAAAATCGAAAAGAAAATCATTTCTATGGTGATCTTCAAAATATTTATCATCAACTATCATTTAGCTTTAACTAACAATATAAGCGAGGGTCTAACACACCAGATTTGACCCCAGGTGCAGGCTGTGTAAGGACATTCCTCAGACAGTTTAGCATATATTAGCAGGGTGTAAGATGCAGGCAGGAACAGCCTACATGGAATGCCATAACCAAGTGGCCAGTACAGTGTACAGGAACATCTGCACTGAGTGTGGGATGGAGATCCCAAGGTCAGATCCTGTAAGACTGCAAAATTGAGACTGAAAACCTGGTGATGGATAACCAAGTGGACATCATGTTGATAGACGAACAGAAAAATAAGGCAGTGGTAAAAGACATGGCAATCCTGAGTGACAGCAACATCAAGAGGAAGGAACACAAGAAGCTTGAAAAATATGAAGGACTGAAAGGGCCAAAAATAAAAAATAACCCTAGATTTCTTTTCAACACTGTAGCCAGGCTGACTGAGAGACATAGCTCGATTTATCCATGTATTCCTACAGCCCTTAGCGACAATTCCATGAGCTTCTTTAATGATAAAATTCTATATATTACAGACAGAATTCACCTCCTCCTGCCCTCGACCAGCACTAATTTTTCCTCAGTCACAGAAACATTAGAAACAGTTGGAAAACCCGATATATATCTAGACATTTTCTCTCCTACTGACCTTCACCAACTAACTTCAACAATCTCTTCATCTAAACCATCAACCTGTCTCTTAGACCCCATCCCAACCAGGCTTCTTAGGGAAGTTCTGCTCTTAGTTGGCACTTCTCTATTAGACATAATCAATCTGTCCGTATTATCAGGCCACCACATTCCTTTAAGATAGCTTTAAATAAAACTCTTCTTAAAAAGCCCACCCTCGATCAAGATGTTTTAGCCACTATAGACTCATATCCAACCTTCCCTCTCTCTCTAAGATCCTTGAGAAAGCTGTCACCAACCAGTTGTGTAAATTTTTACATAATAATAGTTTATTTGAGGATTTTCAGTGAGGATATAGAGTTCATCATAACACGGAGATAGCAGTTTTGAAGGTTTTGAATGATCTACAAGCCGCATTGTACAAAGGACTTGTGTCTGTACTTGTTCTGTTAGATCTCAGTGCTGCATTTGACACTATTGACCATCAAATCCTAATAAAGAGACTGGGGCATCTCATTGGCATCAAAGGACTTGCTCTTGGCTGGTTTAGGTCCTACTTATCAGATTGATTTCAATTTGTGGACATTAACAATAAATCCTACATCTACTCAAAAGTTAGTCAAGGAGTTCCACAAGGTTCTGTGCTTAAATCGATTAGCTAAACTTCAAGCATGTCTTAAGGATATAAGGATATTGATGACAACCAACTTCTTACTATTGAATGCAGATAAAACTCAAGTTATTGTGCTTGGCCAGAAACGCATCAGAAAC
Source organism: Istiophorus platypterus (assembly GCA_016859345.1). NCBI lineage: Eukaryota > Metazoa > Chordata > Actinopteri > Istiophoriformes > Istiophoridae > Istiophorus > Istiophorus platypterus. The sequence continues at coordinate 688,799 of CM029131.1, forward strand.
ACATTATCTTCCGACATACTTTCTCTAGATGACATTGTTCTGGCCTCTAGCACCACCACTAGGAATCTTGGAGTTTTCTTAGATCAGGACATGTCCTTTGACTCCACATAAAACAAACCTTTTTTCAGCTACTTAATATTGCAAAAATCAGGCACGTCCTTTCTCAAAATGATGTAGAAAAACTAGTACATGTCTCTCGTTACTTCTAGGCTTGATTATTGCAACGCCCTATTATAAGGCTGTTATAAGGCCCATTAAAAACATAAATTTGTCTCCAGCTGATTCAGAATGCTGCTGCAAGAGTATTGAAAAGAACCAGAAAAAGGAATCATATCTCTCCTGTGTTAGCTTCTCTGCATTGGCTCCCTGTGAAATCCAGAATACAATTTAAAATCCTCCTCCTCACCTACAAAGCCCTTAATGTTCAGGCACCATCCTATCTTAAAGAGCTCATCGTTCCTTATCATCCCAGTAGAAGACTTCACTCCCAGAATGCAGGATTACTAGTGGTTCCTAGAGTCTCCACAAGTAGAATGGGACCAAGAGCTTTTAGTCATCAGGCTCCTTTACAGTGGAACCATTTTCCAGTTTCAATCCGGGAGCCGGAACTGGCTCAGCATTAGCTCGAGCAATCCCCTCACTGTGCTGCTATAGGCCTAGAGTGCCGGGAGACTTCCCATGATGCACCAAGCTCCCCATTCCACTGACTCCTCCTCTCTCCCCGTGCGCATTTATACCTCAAAAATGCTTGATGCTAACTGTCCTCGCTCTCTTCCACAGATTTGTGCTTTCTTGTCTCTCTCCTCTCTCCTCCTGTCGCTTTCTACAGTTTTTTTTTGCCTCTGATGCTCCTTAGTCTGGATCCGTGATGCAGTGTACCTACTGCCTCCAACTGCTTTAATTATTATGTTTACAGCTGTTACCATTTCACTTCACAAGAGTCTGGTCTAGACTAACTCTATATGAAAAGTTCCCTGAGATAACATCTGTTGTGATATGGCTCTGTATTAATAAAATTGAATTGACTTGAGTTGAATTGAAAAGAGGAGCTAGAAAAGATGTGGGGATTTAAAGCAGTTGTGCCAGTGGTAATCAGAGCACTGGGTGCTATGACCTCAAACTGGGAGAGTAGCTTCAGCAGATTTCACATACAAGATATGAGGTCTCCGTCCACAAGAGTTCAGTCCTAGGAACAGCTAAGA